>CM035802.1:40206986-40504042 GCA_020466265.1 Siphamia tubifer | reverse complement strand
CAAAGACCAACATCCCAAATTGACTTCTATAAAACAGCTTAAAGCGCTACACAGAGCAGCTAAGCGTACATTCCCCAAAGCAGACATTTTCTTTCCGGTCATTAACTTTTCCCCAGCACTAGCACGGACCCAGAAAGACAACCTACAGGTCATCAATAACACAATCAGGACCCACCTCCCATCCTTGGCCGAGATACCACAGGACCAGTTCATCACTGGACCTGACAACATTCACTGGACACCCACTACAGCTACACTCATCTTTCAACATTGGTGCAATATCTTAAATATATTACCATAGTAGTTTCAGACCGGACCCCCCAGACATGACTGACAACACATGGACAACACTCCCATACAACAATACACTCATCCATCCACAAGGTGGCATCCAAACACCGGACCACACACACGCACGTCCCCCTCTCTCTGGGTTCCTCCGTTCCTGTTTAAAGGTCCACCCACCTCTTATTCTAACCCTAACCTCTTTTTTTATCCTAACCCTTACTCTATCCTTTATCCTAACCCTAACCCCTTATCCTAACCCTAACCCTTTTTCCTAACCCTAACCCTTACCTCATTTTCCTAACCCTAACCCTTACTACCACCCCCCCCTCCTTCCTATCCTAACCCTAACCCCCCTCCCCTTAACCCCACCCTCACCCTTTTTCCTAAACCTAACCTTTACCCTCTTTCCCAACTCTAACCCTAACCTCTTATCCCAACCCTAGCCCCTTATCCTAACCCTAATCCTAACCCAGGGGACGGAGAGAGGACGGGGGGGTTTCATTGAGTGGACTGGCGGGGGACAACTGAACCGAGGGGTCCTAACCTACTCTTCTTTTCCCCTCCGGTACCAGAGGATGCAGCCCTGGCCCCCACACAATTTTCTCCCTCCGGATGGTTTCCACGTGCCAAGAAGAAAGCCGTACCATCAGGACAATTAATTACTTTAATAAATTCTATTCTTACATACAATGCTCTTTGGTTTTACTATTTTTCCTGTTGATGGTCCTCCCCAGCGCAGCATATGCTTCTGACCCACATAATAGAGGGCCGGGTGAATTTGGGACTCCTTATTTATTTGTGTATTTATGTTTTCAACTAAGTATTCATTATTCTTTTTATTTGTACATATTATATTTTGCTTTGGATCTAGATAGGGGTGTTTGCATAAAAAAAATATATATACATGTGTGTTTATAGGTTATGCAATAATTACATTAGGTCTTAACCTAATCTCACAAATAATGCCAGTGGTTCATTAACAGACAAATTATTGTCTTCTAAACTCAAAGTGAGTTCTATGACAAACCTGTCCCCTATACACACTCTCTCTCTCCCCAAGTCTACTTCCCCTGTTTCTTTCTCCCATCCTATGTCAGTTCTTTTTATGTCTTTTTATCTACATAATTATATATTTATTTTCACATATATATATTGTATTTATGCTTGCTGTCCTTGTTCCCTTCTAATTCTTTAAAAACTGCATGATTTTGCTAAGTGTGGATTTGTGTTTTTTTTTTTTTTTTTTTTTTTTTTTTTTTAAATTGTGTTTTATCCTGCATGTTTAGTTTTATTTTTTTCCTCCTGCCCCCCTCTCCCCTTTGCTCATCTTAAACCCCCCCCCCCCTTTTTTTACACACATTTCATCACACTTAGAGAATTAGGAACACACAGTTAGACAGTTATATCTATATATTTATATATTTTCCTTGTTTATTTAACTATTTATTTAATTTAATTAGCACTTCTCCCATCCCGTACTCCCTCTCTGGCGTCCTTTCTATTTTGGCGACGCTGCGCTGGGGAGGATCCATCCACAGGTATTGGCTGACCTCTACTGGTTATTTCCCATCCCACATCACTGCCCCACTCCTCCCCCACACGGGGACGCCGTTTCCCCTGGGGCCCGGTTTCAAGACGGGGACTGAGCCCTCCCACTGATTTTCTAACACAACACCAGGGGGAACAAACAGATCCCCCTCTCACACAAGCAGTTCTTCTACAGGAGGAGCACATTTTAGGGGGGATTTCCTGGATCCGTAGGCCAGTGCCTTTAAGGGCCAACTTGGCACACTCTTTAAGTCCAACCCTAACCCTAAAACCTAACCCTGCCAGAGCCACGGGCCGGGGCATCCCTCCTTCTCTCCCTCTCTCCTCCTTTCTCTCCCTTACACTCCTCAAACGGATCTAAAGAGTCCGACTCCAGGAATAACAGATAGTTAAGCATATGAGGTTGTCTAGACTTATTAATTATCTGTTTATAGTGACATTTTGTATATTTTTTTATATGAAACTAAAGAAAGTTTAAGAATACCCTCTAAGGGCAGGGGTCGACCGGACTCGGACTTCCTGAAAAAACGTTGGACCGACCGGGTCTCGAACCCGCGGCTCTTGGGCGAGGGGCGGACGCTCTACCTGCTGCGCCATCCTTTATTCACATTTCACATAGCCACCTCATGTACGGTACCTACATCAGTTCCCCTTTACTCCAGTCCCCTTTGAACCATACTCAATCGATTCTTTATTTCACTAATCATCAATTTTATGCACCTGTTGAATCAATTACACTCAACAGCTCCCATTGGAGGACCGGGAGGTTGGGGAGGAGCCTTCCCCCTCTCCTGTCAATACACATACAGATATATACCCATCAACCCATGACTGTCCCATTGAACCTCTGATGAAGCAACACCTCTGCGAAACGTCAGGTTTTTAAATTTGGCTCTCTGGTACGACACCGAGCCCTCTTTTATTATAGCTTTTACCAAAGTCTTTTTTTACCCCTTTGGGTTTTTTAATCTGGTCTTTTAAGAAATAAAGTTAACTTTTAACAGTGAGTGGCGGGGTCCAACACCCCGGACTCCGATCCGTTTACCTGCACTGCCTGAGCTTTGAGTCCAGGAGCAAAGACACCGGACCCCGGCAGCACCTACCCGAACCGGGACCAGGACCAAAAGACTCCGGGATACCCTGAAGGACACCGGATCCTCCAAACAACCCACCAAAACCAGGCCCAGGACCAGGACCAGGAGAAACCGGACCAGCTCTCTAAAGAGGTAGGACCCCTAACCACCACTGTTTTAATGTTGTTTTTACTACAGGGTTTAGGACGTGCCAGGGAGCCAAGGGGACAGGTCTAACTATAACTACACACTTAGGGCACACATGCACACACATCCTTCCACCTCACTAACCCATGCACCACACAGTTTGAATAAGGACAGCCGAAACAGGAGGAGGGACACACACGCACACACACACACACATGTTACCAGAGCACATACACAGACACTCACGGGACCACCCACCGCAGCAACTAGACACACTAGCAAACTCTATTTCAAACTGATACAGGCCACACATCACAAACACATAATAGATACATCCATCAGTACACTCACTCCCCCTATTGGCATGCAGAAGCAAGTACACCGTTTGACCACCTTTATTAAACCTGCAGCGCCTACACCAGATACACAACAGAAATTAACTGCAAACACTACACATTGGCTCAATAACACATTGGACATACTGCAGACACATTACACCTCCTCCATTACATCCATCATTTCCTCCCTACAGACTACAACCCCAGACCATCAAGCTCTACAGATAGCCATCGGCTGGGCCAGTAAGAGATTTTCACATAGACTCCAACAGCAGACCATCCAAACAGCAATAACCACATTAGGATTCACTACAGACAGACATACACCCACCAATTCACTACCCCAACAGATTACAGATACTCAGCACACTTCTGGACATACAAACCCAACACACACACAACAGGAGAGGGGCAATGCTCCTCCTCCCCTCCCTAGGCCTACAGCACCGTATAAACGGTCCTTGTACTTAGGCCCGCTCACTTCCTTAGCCGAGAAAGTGACACGTAATACAGAGATTGGGCCCCTCCCTCTCCCTCTGCTTAGTCCACCCGCTCCCATAGACCCATCCATTAGTGTCACCCCACCAGTTACACATTCATCCACCTTGACTCCATGCCAGCAGACCCCCAGTGAGGAGGGCTCACTCTCTGACCCCGGGTCCCCAGAACCTGTACTCCCGCCAGTCTCCACACCCATGGAGACCCCCCCTCCTGACCCAGGGAGTTGGGGGCCACGCGGTACTGACACACCCATACAATCAGATTCAGATATAACCCCGCCAACCTCACCCATTCATACATTTCAGGAGACATCGGCCAAGGATAGGGAGGTGACGGTCCTGATCCATCCCCCACCCCAGTTCAGACCTACAACTCATATAGCCAGACCACACAGGAAAATACTGGACTGGCACTTCAGACCACTTAAGCCCGTGCTAGTGCTGGGGGACTCCAACATTAGCAGAATCCCTCCATACACTAACAATCAAATCCAAATAGACAGTTACCCAGGCGCCAACTTTTTTCATTTTTTAAAAATCTGTCAGAAAGCTCCTATTTCCCTCACCACCACAACCCTTATCCTTTCAATAGGTATCAATAACAAAGACCAACATCCCAAATTGACTTCTATAAAACAGCTTAAAGCGCTACACAGAGCAGCTAAGCGTACATTCCCCAAAGCAGACATTTTCTTTCCGGTCATTAACTTTTCCCCAGCACTAGCACGGACCCAGAAAGACAACCTACAGGTCATCAATAACACAATCAGGACCCACCTCCCATCCTTGGCCGAGATACCACAGGACCAGTTCATCACTGGACCTGACAACATTCACTGGACACCCACTACAGCTACACTCATCTTTCAACATTGGTGCAATATCTTAAATATATTACCATAGTAGTTTCAGACCGGACCCCCCAGACATGACTGACAACACATGGACAACACTCCCATACAACAATACACTCATCCATCCACAAGGTGGCATCCAAACACCGGACCACACACACGCACGTCCCCCTCTCTCTGGGTTCCTCCGTTCCTGTTTAAAGGTCCACCCACCTCTTATTCTAACCCTAACCTCTTTTTTTATCCTAACCCTTACTCTATCCTTTATCCTAACCCTAACCCCTTATCCTAACCCTAACCCTTTTTCCTAACCCTAACCCTTACCTCATTTTCCTAACCCTAACCCTTACTACCACCCCCCCTCCTTCCTATCCTAACCCTAACCCCCCTCCCCTTAACCCCACCCTCACCCTTTTTCCTAAACCTAACCTTTACCCTCTTTCCCAACTCTAACCCTAACCTCTTATCCCAACCCTAGCCCCTTATCCTAACCCTAATCCTAACCCAGGGGACGGAGAGAGGACGGGGGGGTTTCATTGAGTGGACTGGCGGGGGACAACTGAACCGAGGGGTCCTAACCTACTCTTCTTTTCCCCTCCGGTACCAGAGGATGCAGCCCTGGCCCCCACACAATTTTCTCCCTCCGGATGGTTTCCACGTGCCAAGAAGAAAGCCGTACCATCAGGACAATTAATTACTTTAATAAATTCTATTCTTACATACAATGCTCTTTGGTTTTACTATTTTTCCTGTTGATGGTCCTCCCCAGCGCAGCATATGCTTCTGACCCACATAATAGAGGGCCGGGTGAATTTGGGACTCCTTATTTATTTGTGTATTTATGTTTTCAACTAAGTATTCATTATTCTTTTTATTTGTACATATTATATTTTGCTTTGGATCTAGATAGGGGTGTTTGCATAAAAAAAATATATATACATGTGTGTTTATAGGTTATGCAATAATTACATTAGGTCTTAACCTAATCTCACAAATAATGCCAGTGGTTCATTAACAGACAAATTATTGTCTTCTAAACTCAAAGTGAGTTCTATGACAAACCTGTCCCCTATACACACTCTCTCTCTCCCCAAGTCTACTTCCCCTGTTTCTTTCTCCCATCCTATGTCAGTTCTTTTTATGTCTTTTTATCTACATAATTATATATTTATTTTCACATATATATATTGTATTTATGCTTGCTGTCCTTGTTCCCTTCTAATTCTTTAAAAACTGCATGATTTTGCTAAGTGTGGATTTGTGCTTGTTTTAAAATTGTGTTTTATCCTGCATGTTGTAGTTTTATTTTCCTCCTGCCCCCCTCTCCCCTTTGCTCATCTTAAACCCCCCCCCCCCCCCCCCTTTTTTTACACACATTCATACTTTCATCACACTTAGAGAATTAGGAACACACAGTTAGACAGTTATATCTATATATTTATATATTTTCCTTGTTTATTTAACTATTTATTTAATTTAATTAGCACTTCTCCCATCCCGTACTCCCTCTCTGGCGTCTTTTCTATTTTGGCGACGCTGCGCTGGGGAGGATCCATCCACAGGTATTGGCTGACCTCTACTGGTTATTTCCCATCCCACATCATTGCCCCACTCCTCCCCCGCACGGGGACGCCGTTTCCCCTGGGGCCCGGTTTCAAGACGGGGACTGAGCCCTCCCACTGATTCTCTAACACAACACCAGGGGGAACAAACAGATCCCCCTCTCACACAAGCAGTTCTTTTACAGGAGGAGCACATTTTAGGGGGGATTTCCTGGATCCGTAGGCCAGTGCCTTTAAGGGCCAACTTGGCACACTCTTTAAGTCTAACCCTAACCCTAAAACCTAACCCTAACCCTAACCCTAACCCTAACCCTAACCCTAACCCTAACCCTAACCCTAACCCTAACCCTAACCCCCTAACCCTAACCCTAACCCTAACCCTAACCCTAACCCTAACCCTAACCCTAACCCTAACCCTAACCCTAACCCTAACCCTAACCCTAACCCTAACCCTAACCCTAACCCAGCTGTGGTAGAAGGACCTGAACACCAGACTCCCCCAGACCACCAGCCAACACCCAGACCTAGAGGCTCCACGCCGGCCTAGATAGGAGGTAGGACCCCCCCACACACCACTGTTTTAAAGAGCCTGTTGGACCAGGGACCAGATACGTGCCAGCAGACTAGAGGGACATGATTGGGCATCATGTACACATGGCACACACACACAATTTCACCCCACCTGCACACACCAGACACAAACACTATATGAACCAAAAACAAAAAAGGAAAGACACACACATAGTCCAGTCCTCAATAGCAGACACACACACACATACGCACACCGCTCAAACACACACACATACACTCACAGGCCCACCAAGCACAGAAACCAGACACAACAGTAAACTATACTTCAAACTCATACAGGCCACTCATCACAAACAGATAATAGAAACATCCATACGCACACACACTCCACCTACAGGCATGCAGAGACAAGTGACACGTCTAACATCTTTCATTAAACCTGCAGCACCTACACCAGACACTCAACATCAACTAACATCCAATACAACTGCTTGGCTTAACAACACCCTACACATACTTCAGACACACTACAATATCACTATTACATCCACCATGTCAGCTCTACAGTCCATCACCCCAGACCACCTAGCCTTTCAGATAGCCACAGGCTGGGCTAGAAGAAGATTTACATATAGGCTCCAACAACAAACCATCCACACAGTTCAACATACATTAGGTCTCACCACTGACAGTCAGACACCAGCCAGCCCACTATCTCAACAGAATTCTACCAATCAGCACACCTCCACCACAACCCATATTACACACACACAGCAGGTGAGGGGGGATGCTTTTCCTCCTCTCCCTAAGGCAGCCGCCCCCTGTAAATTGTCTCTTTATCTGGGCCCACGCAACACCTTAGCAGATATAATAAACAGGACTGAAACCACACCCTATATCCAGCCTGACAGACCCCCCCCCCCCCCTCCCCACTGCCTAGTCCACCCACCCCTACAGACCCACACCACCATACTACACCACCCACTAACTCTCCCCCCACACTTCAACCAGAGACATCGACCGGTCCAACCCGGTGGACCACCGGTGGGGGAGGTCCGGCCCCAGACCCCGGTCCCTCGAGGCCCACAGCCCCCCCAGCCTCTGCAACCCCAGAGACTTCCTCTCCTCATCCGGAGAGGTTGGGGACAGACAGGGCCGACAGACATACAGACTCAACCCGGACTACGACACGCACTGGACCCATCAAATCCTTCTCCACATCCCAGCCGTCTACCAGCAGGAACCCGGACACACCCCCACCAGCCCCACCCACCCAGACACACGAAAAACTACTGGCTCAAGTAAGGGAAGTGGGCATTCAGGTCCACCCCCCACCTCAGGCAAACAAAACCACAATAATAGCACACATAGCCACTACAACACACACACAACACACAGAATCCAATGTAGCCACCATAACCCAGGATCTAATTTCTCCCCTATCTCCCACAGAGGACTCGAGTGGTCGGACGGTCGAGGCGGTAGAGCGGACCCCCCAGGAAACAACCACATTGAGTGGGGGGATAACCAGCATGATGATTGGGAGCACGAAGGCCAACATGGCCGCACATCTGACCCCATCTGAACCCCCCACTCTACCCCAACGGGGGACCGCCTCCGCCTCTGGCCCTCTCCGGACCACTGGAGCCCCTAACCCTAACCCCCAGGAACCCACATTATTCAATCATTCAAATACCCTAACTATCCCCCAAACCACATACAAACCCACCTACCACTTAGCTAGACCCCATAGGAAATTAACAGATTGGCATTTCAAACCCCGCAAACCTGTGTTAGTGCTGGGGGACTCTAACATCAATAGGATCCCATCACACACCTACAATCAAATACAGTTAGATAGCTACCCCGGTGCTAATTTGTATCACTTCCTCAAAATCTGCCAGAAAACACCCACCTCACCCACCACCAAAATAGTCATTCTTTCAATTGGTCTTAATAATAAGGATCAAGATCCCAAACAAATTAAATTCTTGCATGTAGCACTTTTTTGCACTTTGGACAACCTTAGTTGTCCCACTCAATATTTATTGCTCTAAGAGAGGTAAATAATTTTATTATATGTTTGTTTTTTATGCATGTATTCTTAAGAGTTTGTTTTTATTCTTTTGGAAAAGCTCACTGAAATACCTCTTTTAATGCTTCTTTTAGGATGTTTTTTTTAAGTCTTGCTGGGACCGTGTTCCTGTCCTTACCGTGCACCCCCCCCGGTGGGAGCATCCAACCCTGTACCCTCAGGAGAACACTTTTATTCGTTTAATATTTTATTATTTTAATTTCTTTTATTGTTTTATTGTCTGGATAGGGGATATAGGTTACTGAGGTTTTTAAATTGGGCACTTGCGCCCGTGTAAGGTTCTGTCACCCCTTCGGGGTGCCAGAACTCCCCTTCCCAAACCTAACCCCTAACCCTAACCCAGGGGACGGAGAGAGGACGGGTGGTCATTGGGTGGATTGGCGGAGGACAACTGAACTGAGGGGATCTAACATACTCTTTTCTCCCCTCCGATACCAGAGAATGCAGCCCTGGCCCCCACGCAATTTTCTCCCTCCAGAGGAGATCCACGTGCCAAGAAGAAAGCCTTACCATCAGGACAATAAATTACTAAAATAAATTCAATTCCGACATAAATGAGGTTTTTTTGCTTTACTGATTTCCTGTTGATGGTCCTCCCCAGCGCAGCGCACGCTTCTGACCAACAAAAGAGAGGGCTGGGTTAGAATAGGTTTCTTTATTTGAAGAGGCATTCCCAGGGCAGCCGAGAGACATAGTCTCTCCAGCGTGTCCTGGGTCTTCCCCGCGGCCGCAGGGAATAAATAAATAAAATAAATAAATAAAGAAGAGCTGGAGGAGGTGTCTGGGGAGAGGGAAGTCTGGGCCTCCCTGCTTAGACTGCTACCCCCGCGACCCAGCCCCGGATGAAGCGGTTGATAATGGATGGATGGATATTGGTTTATTTTTCTATTTATCCATTTTTTTTGTGTGTGTATATATATATATATATATATATATATATATATATATACATAAATATTACAATTGGGCTAACCTAATTTCACAATAAATATTAATTTGTAAATGCTACGGATAAACTATTGGTTTCTAATTCAAAGGGAGACATATGACAAACCTGTCCCATATACTCTTTCTCCCTAAGTCTGGTCTTTTTTCTTGTTTTTTCTGCCCTTCCCTTTCCTCTCTCTCTTTTTTGTTTCTCCTCTTACTGTTGGTTCCTTCTATGTCCTTTTTTTATATAGATATTTTTATATGTTATTTATGCTTGCTGTCTTTTAAGTGTTCTATTATAATTCTTTTAAATTTGCATGGATTTGACAAAATAGTGTGGATTTCTGCCTGGTTTAATTATTTTTTCTGCCCCCTACGCATGTTGTTGTTTATTTCTCCTTCTGCCCCCCACCCCCTTTTTTTCCTCCCCCCTTTCTTAGTATATAGTCATACATCCACCACACACTGACACCACACACACACAGAGAATTATGAGCATCAATTAAAACGAATGCTTAATTAATACACAGTTAGACAGCTTTATGTTTATTATTTGTATAACTATTTATTTATCTAAATTGGCCTTTATCCAAACCAGATCCCATGCACCCATCTTCAGGTCTCATCTTGCTACAACGGCGTTGCGCTGGGGAGGACCCGTCCACAGGATTTCGCTGATCCTGGATAAGTGGTCTTCCCATCCCACATCATTTCCCCACACTCCCCCGAACGGGGACGTTTGATCCCCTGGGGCCCGGGATTATGACGGGGACCAAGCCCTCCCGCTGACTCCTTAACATAATATCGTGGGGAACCAACAGATCCCCCACTTACACAACGTTAAATGAAACGGGAGGAGATTTTCTTTTTTAGGGGGAGATCCCGGAGCTGTAGGCCAGTGCCATTAAGGCCCAATTGGCACATTTCTTAAGCCTAACACTTACCCAAACCTAACCCTAACCCCTAACCCCTAACTCTTACCCCTAACCCCTAACCCTAACCCTAACCTACATTAAAAAAAAATGTCACACTCTTACCCTACTTACCTTTACCTTTTCCATTCTTTTTTACTTTTAATTTTGGACCTGAAGAAGACCCTGAAAGGTCGAAACGTTGTCCACTTTTTTATTTTTATTTTATTTCACTCATCTTACCTTTCCAGCGGGATCTACTGCCTTTCCTTCTTTCTTTTTAAAGAAAGCGCATACAAACACACACGATACACACATTAAATACATACATACATATTTTATACACACAATAAATAATTAAAACATGACTTATGCGGGCTCGGAAGACTGGACGGTGGTCCGAAGAGGACGCCGTCCTGTCCGCACCAGAGACGGGGAGAGGGAAGGGGGAGACCGTTACGTTAACCGTCTTCCCTGGGGGAAGGACCTGCACGCGGCACACCGGGCACCTTCGATACCGGTGTACGCATTCACTCCAACCCTAACCCTAACCCTAATCCCTAACCCCTAACCCTAACCCTAATCAAGCACACTATCTACACAGTAACTTACTTTAAAGGCTTTTATTTTTGCATACTTTTGAAATTTCTATGATTTTTCTGGTTAAATAAATATTTTTTCATTGGTGGCAAAAAAATATGCAGTTTTACTTTTTACTCTTTTATTTCATTACAATTGAGAAGTTGTACTTTTTTACTTTTACTTAAGTAAAAAATTTGAATCAGTACTTCTACTTTCAACGAAGTATTTTTTCATGCAAGTAGCTGTACTTCTACTTCAGTACAGAATGTCAGTACTTTGACCACCTCTGTTCCTGCGGTGTGTTAGAAGCGTTTCTGCGGCGCGTTGGAAGCGTTCCTGCGATGCGTTGGAAGCATTCCTGTGGTGCATGGGAAGCATTACTGCGGCGCATTGGAGGAGTTGTGCGGTGTGTTGGAGCTTCAGGACACTGGAGCAGCACATTTTGATGCAAATCAGCATAAACGCTGGAGTTGAAAATATTGAACTTTTCAGGCAAATTCGCGTAATGCCATGCTATGAAAGCCAATCAGCGTTGAGATGCTGGCGACGTCGTGATGGAATGATGTATGATGCTTGGACCAACCCGGAAGACGGCAGAAAGAAAAACTGAGCCTGAAATACTGGTGAAAGCGGATTTCAACCAGACCAAGTTCCTGGATGAGGTAGTGGAATTCCACCACCTTAATAATTTTTGTAACGTTAGCTAACTTAAACGATAGCTAGCTTATACGCACCAGCCGTAAAAAATACGTCATGCAACAATGAGGTACATAATCCATAAAATGGACCTAAACTAAGATAATACAATGATTTTCGTCATTTTTATATCTCCATTAACAAAGAAAATACTGCATTCTGGGTAACCCTTGCTCCCAAGGGTGGTGTCGGAGAATCTCAATATTGAGGGCGGTACAGTCCTCAAAGTTGCCCCTCAACTTAAACGTTATTAGAATTGGGACCGCACTTACACTTTGCGAAAGCTTGCATTTTGAGATTGAGGGTTAAAGGAGGAATTGGAATTCGCCCTGAATGTACATTGGGACCAACAGGAGAACTAAACAGGATGTAATATTTAAAAGAAAAAAAATTACGTATGCCACGCAGTATCTGCTAAATGGCTAAATCTAAATGTGACCCACCACCACGAAACCAGGCATAAGTGTCTGGAAATCAAAACTGAGTTATCTGTGTAGTTTGGTAGAGTGGAAACTAAGGTTTAAGATGGTGTAAAAATTATGTTTCTATCATAAGTAGAACCAAAGTTATGGTCATTTTAATATCCACATTTGGACCTATTTTGCAATTTGCATATTTTTAGATATTGTCCGTTAAAGTTTTGGATTGTTTTGGGGTAGGAAGTCCTTAACAATGCATAATAATTCGTATCCGATTGACAAAAAATATTCACAGATGTTAAAAGACACTCTGATGGACATGTCACAGAAGTTTTATATATTATAATAATAGGACAGAATTGCAACGTATTATAATCATTTGGCTTACGCCATTGGACAAGAACATTCAATATAAGCTTTTACCTCGTACCGAACACTTGGATGTTTACGCACGGAACGGAGATCGTTTTGTTCGGTGAAAAGAGGTGGAAGTCGTCTTGGTCTTTGCTCAGCAATCCTTAAACTTTTGTCACCGCTTAAATAATTGACCCAATAAACACCTTTATTGATTGGATTTCAATGTAATGACCACAGGAACTGAACATAGAGGTGTTACGGTATCGTTTTTTGATAAGGTGTAAACACAAATAACAAATCACCTTCCAGCCTAAATTTGGCTGTAGCTCTGAACGGCTCAGCGCGACTTATGCCTGGTTTCGTGGTGGCGGGTCACAAATGGTAACAGATACATGTGGGATAAGTCATTAATTGTTAGTGCTGTTAATTCAAGTAATGTGCCTACATTTGGGCTCATGAGAAATATCTTTGTAATACATTCATTGATGTACTGTTTTGAATTCCAGCAGCTCAATACTATTTGTTATGATAGAGATTACATAGCAGAGATTCAAAACTTGGCAAAAGCAACAGAACTGATATCTGCTGATAATCTTATAGATTTCACTTGGTTTCACACATAAAGATATGTCATATGTTGCTATGAAATATTACCTGAGTGATATAATTGGAGAATGCAAAAGCTCACCGGATGCATTATAAAAGGTACAGTGTTATAAGTGGACAGCCCAGATCATCAAAATATTGCTTGTGACAAATTTCCAGTTGCAATTTTGAAATTGAAATTATTACCTTTAACCAGCAAGAACTGAAGTTGTAGCTGGCTCATGATTATCGTAGGGAAGATCTAAATCTAAAGATATGCAAGGTGTTAGTCATCTGTTGGGGAGCATGGCCTAAAATGGCAACTTTGAGTTCCGCTATGGTACATATTTCAAATGGGTCATGCTGAAGTGTAATTTATGTTTGTCATGTTAGAATTTTGCAGGACCGCTGACATTATGCTGTACATGTATAAAACTTTGTTGTCATTTAATACATTTCCTAAATTAAGAATTTGTTGAAGTTGTCTTACTCTTCAAATAAGAAAAATAATATTGTCCTTCAGCTAGAATTTCATCCAAACCATTGTTGTACATTCTTAGTGGTAAATATAACTCAATATTAGCTGAAATATTTTCTTATAATTAGCTTAATTTTCTTGTGCAAAACTTGCTTGTCAAGGATATATTAATTTTTAGACAAAAAATAAGAAAAAAACATCTAGAAACAAGGCCTTTTTTGATTTCTTAGAAATACTTTTTTGCATTGTTAATTCAAATATTTTAAATATATATATATATATGTTATTTTATGTGGGGGTGGGGGATTCTTTAGACTTTTTTACTGTTTCTGCACCTGGAGTTGATGTCTTTTATTGCTGTAAAATGTAAATGTTATTAGTCATGATTCTTGACTTGAAGCACCTGTGCTAATGTTAATCATTCCATTTGCATCCTAAAGTCAGATCCTTAACTGACTGTTATCTCTCACAGTTCATGTTTAACTTCACAACAGCATCAAATAACAGAGCTGAAGAGTCTGAGTGACAGCACACCACAGTGGAAACAGCTGCTGAGAAAAGTCATGAAGAAGAAAATACAGCCTTCAATTAAGAAAACTCAACAGTCTGGTGTGTAGGGAAATATCACACACACACACACACACTAGTGTAGTACCAGGAACAAACACTAGAGGGAGACTGTGGTACACATCAACACAAATATTATTATCATGCTTTTATTCTCAAATATAATCAATATTAAAATGTCTTACTCAGAATTTTAAATATTTTTGTCTCTATTATATTTATTATTATTATTTAATTTAAAAATACTATTTAGTTCTTGTTCTTTTTAAATTGAAATGAATTGAATTTATTTGACCATTCTTGAAATAGAACATGCAACAGCAACCAAGCAATAGATCATATAAAATAAACACGACAGTAAGGGAAAACACAAAAAACCCAGAGACATATTTCCATTGTGGTGCATATAGTGCAGGAGACAGAGGCAAGTGGCAGCAATTCATGCATTCCTACATACATACACGTATATACTATCAAAAATTCCAGAATAATATATATAATAATGATAATCAATTGTATATATATATATATATATATATATATATATATATATATATATATATATATATGTATATATATGTTTCTCTCGCCCCACCTGGGTGTGTGGAAAGTGTCTGGAAATCCAAACTTAGTTATCTGTGTAGTTTGGTAGAGTGGAAACTAAGGTTTAAGATGGTGAAAAAATTATGTTTCTATCACAAGTAGAACCAAAATTATGGTAATTTTAATATCCACATTTGGACATATTTTGCAATTTGCATTTTTTAGAAATTGGCCGTCAAAGTTTTGGACTGTTTTGGGGTAGGAAGTCCTTAGCAACGCATAATAATTTGTATCCGATTGACACAAATTGTTGACAGATGTTAAAGGACACTCTGATGGACATGTCACAGAAGTTTTATATATTATAATAATAGGACAGAAGTGTGACGTATTATAATCATTTGGCTTACACCATTGGACAGAACATTCAATATAAGCTTTTACCTCGTACCAAACACTTGGGTGTTTACCCACGGAACGGAGATCGTTTTGTTCGGCGAAAAGAGGTGGAAGTCGTCTTTGTCTTTGCTCAGCAATACCTGAACTTTTGTCGCCGCTTAAATAATTGACTCAATAAACACCTTTATTGATTGAATTTCAATGTAATGACCACAGGAAGTGAACATAGAGGTGTTAAGGTACCGTTTTTTGATAAGGTGTAAACACAAATAACAAATCACCTTCCAGCCTAAATTTGGCTGTAGCTCTGAACGGATCAGCGCGACTTATGCCTCATTTCGTGCTGAGCAGTCACATATATATACATTTATACATACATACATACATATATATACATACATATAAATATATACATACATATATACATACATACACATACATATATATATAAACGTATATATATACACATACATACATACATATGTATATGTATATATATATATATATATATATATATATATATATATATATATATATATTAAAAAAAAATTTCCTCTCGCCCCACGTGGGCGGTGTCTATATATATATATATATATATATATATATATATATATATATATATATATATATATATATATATATATATATATATATATATATATTAAAAAAAAATTTCCTCTCGCCCCACGTGGGCGGTGTCTCCTTCAGGCTCGGGTCCTCTACCAGAGGCCTGGGAGCCTGAGGGTTCTGCGCAGGATCTTAGCTGTTCCTAGCAATGCGCTCTTTTGTACAGAGATCTCTGATGTTGTTCCTGGTATCTGCTGGAGCCATTCTCCCAGCTTGGGGGTCACTGCCCCTAATGCTCCGATCACTACTGGTACCACTGTTGCCTTCACACTCCACATTTTCTCTAACTCCTCTTTCAGTCCTTGGTATTTCTCAAGCTTCTCATGTTCTTTCTTTCTGATGTTGCTATCACTGGGGACTGCTACATCTATCACCACCACTGTCCTCTCATGTTTATCCACCACCACGATGTCAGGCTGATTGGCCATCACCATCTTGTCAGTCTGGATCTGGAAGTCCCACAGGATCTTGGCCTGTTTGTTCTCTGTCATATATATATATATATATATATATATATATATATATATATATATATATATATATATATATACATATATATGTACATATACATACATATATACGTATATATATACACACACACATATATATATATATATATATATATATATATATATATCAGTGATGCGCTGGTCGATGTTTAGACAACCCGCAAACAACCTCTTTTTTTAACTAACCCGCCCACAGCTCGGACCGCGATAAATATATTTGAAAAGAACAGACCCGACCCACTTCTCGAACTGCATTTTAAAAATTTTATCAATGGTCTTCATGAACATCATATGAACTTACTGCATACCTGCATTTATTTCCATGTTAAAATCCAATGTCATTGGGGTCAGCAACCTGTAACACCCTAAGAGACATTTGAACCCGGTTTCCACAGAAAACAAAACACTGGGAGCTGCTCATCATCTTTAAAAATCTCAGTGAGTGTGTCCCAAACCTAAACATTTTTGTTAGTATGTTTCTGGAGTTTCAACTCTCCTAACTCTCCTTTCTCCCTCCATACAGTAGGATACTGACCACGTTGTATGTCACCTTCACGGACATTCAGTTAATAAAGTGTATTTACAAGGTTATTTTAATGTTTATCTCAAACGTCAAACGACCCGACCGCAAACTGATTATTAAAAATATTTTTTAATGACCCATGAAAATATTTAATGAAAATGTATATATATATATATATATATATATATATATATATATATATATATATATATATATATATATGGCAAACCTCCAGGAATACATCAAGAAAATGGCCCCCAATGACCAACTGCTAAGTGAATGCCTCAGGCAACAAAAGCCCAGTAAGGTCGAGGAACCAGAGGGGCTATCATGGAAGGACAAACCCTTGCATGGCGCGTACCATCGGCAAATTGAGGAAGTGGCTGATATGGAAAAGACATACCAAGTTTTTTTGCCTAGGGCCCCCAAATTCCTTGCAACGGCCCTGATCAATAATAGTTATAAACATCAACAATAAAAAATACAACCAACATATGCAGGTTTGTGGACAATTTAAAATAATAATGAACCAATGAATATACCTTAAACAACATAAGTGTCTTCTGCTTGTTTAGAGAGCTGCTGTGACCAGATCCACTAACATTCATTTGAAACTAATATGAAATTATCTTAAAAGGCTAAATGAACAGCATTTCTATTTCCAAAATGTATCTGTCTAATATGTCTAATATAATTACCAGCCAAGACATACCCCACTTGAAATGTTTCCCAAACAGCTCCTTGAGTTGTAATGTCACACCACCAAAGTGTGCTACAGCTGCAAAATTACAAAACGTATTACATAATGAGGAAACATTTATTACAAAATGTGTTGGGGCACTTTATTACGAAATGAAATGAGAAAGTTTTTACATTTTGGACATTTATTACAAAATGCACTGTTATTACAAAATGCGGCTCAACATACCCCCCTCCATCTAGTTTTATTTGTCTTCATCCCACTTACATTATCCCTTAAAATGTAAAGCATTACATAACAATATCATACCTGGGTGATGGGTATCATGATGCTCTTGACCGTTCTTCCCAGACCACCCCCTTTCTTGGAAAACACCTTCATCAGGTTTGAAGATAAGACCATCCACTTCAGAAAAGAACTTTGGCAGCAAACTGACGGTTGTAATCTTGAATTTAGCAGTTAGATTAAATGAGAGAAGTAAAAAAAAAAAAAGGTACATAACACTGAAATTGATTGAATTGATGAACTAACTGAACCATCATCATCAAGTCTTCAATCACCTTAGAAGTTACTTCAAATGCTTGCCCATATGCTGGTGTCCTTTTATCGGTGCTCCATCCAGAGTGTCCTAACGTACTGTATCTGTGTCTGGTACACGGGATGCACAGCTGACCAGAAAAAACGTCTCCAGAGGATTATCACAACCGCAGAAAACATTGTTTGCTGCCCCCTCCCCACCCTTGAACAACTCCACCGTTCCCACTCCCACCCCGGTCATTCCCTGTTCAACCTGCTCCCATCAGGCCGACGGTACCGATCCATAAGATCAAGGACCAGCAGGCTGACAAACAGTTTTTATCCTTCAGCAGTAGTCACACTTAACGCTGCAAGTAACGATCTGCTGTTTTTTTAAATGTGCAATATATATATTTTTTATTATCTTAGGCAAAAGGGCTGGTGAAATTGGTGGCATGTCTGTGTGTTTTTATTCTTATTCTGTTTTATCTGTTTTTATGAATTTTGTTTTTATGATTGACACACTGATCATTGCTTGGCACTTTTAAATTTCGTTGTTTATATAACAATGACAATAAAGAAACTAACTAATATTTGTCTGGCTTACAGTAAATCAAACTGTACATTATCTTAAAAGAAGACATATTACAGAAGTAAATAAGTGCTCTGTGTTTATTCACCCACCCCACGTACGCAGAAGAGAGCTGGATATTTGGTTTTGAAATTAGCAATCAAGGGTTCATCAAGAATAACCTCTTACCTTCAGTGTGAATTGAAAGAAAATAGAGACAAAATGAGGGACAAATAAAGTAACTTTAATGTACATAATATAAAAAGAGCTTAAACAATAGTGAATCCAATGAATGTCTGCTTCTATTATTTCCACTGGACAAGTACATTGAATACACTGCCCCCAAATGAAACATTTCTAACTCCTGCGTGCCGCTGAGCGGCCCAGCAACGGCGGCAGGCGCCATGAAAGCACATACACAATGAATGGGTTTGTAATAGCACATGCACAATGAATGGGTTGGCTGCCCGCCGCCTGCTCTTACCACGATCAATGTGAAAGCACCTTAAGTGTCGACTTTATGTCGGACTCTAGGCGAAAGCAAGATGCTACTTGGGGGAATATTTTACTTTACCAATATTTTTTTTAAAACGTTTTAAAAACGGTGTTTGGTTTGAGCGGTTTTGTAAATGAGTCTGCTAACGGTGTTATTATGCTAACCTTCGCTTGTAAGCTAGCACATGACAACAGTCGAGCATACAACAAATAAAATATATAAAACACGCAGAAGAAAAAAGGTCATTCAAAATGCAAAAGATGGCAGTAACTAACTGATGATAACAATTCTGCTCTTCTTTTACCTTCTTTTTAATTGAAGCTAAAGGATTAATCTTACATTCTTCCATATGTGTTGTCTCATCTCAAAATGTCTGCTCCTCTTTGCCAAGGACACACCTTTGACCTATGCCTTTGATTTGATTTGATTTGAATGATTTATTTCGAACATGTGCAAAGTGCAACAATAATCAATACAGCAATAATAATAATAACAATGACATGTCCGAAAAGGAGTAGGATGAAGCATAAGCATATTTAATCCTACCCCTTCTTCACTTCCCCAACAACCTAAATTCGTCTTGTAGCAATATAGTGCATAGTACAAAAATGATGATAAATAATATAATAACAATAACAATACCAATAATCAATAACTGAAGTACTAAACATAGACATATATACAAAAAACAAAAAAAACAACTAAAAACAAATGAGCAGATAGGAAAGTAGGTAACAAATAGTTTTTTTGTTGTTGATTGTTTTCTTTTTTCCTCCCTTCCTTCTTCTTCTTTTCCCTTTTTTCTTCTTCCCTTTTTTTGTTGTCTGCATTTTGCTCTTATTTTTTATTTTATTTATTTTATTTTTCTATTCATTCACATATTTTATTCATGTATTTATTTATTTATTTATTTTTTATATCTTTTAACCCCACAGAGGGGGAGTCAACAGTGCTTCAGATCAGTGCATATTCCAGTCTTGCAGACATATACTAGACTATTTAGTGCATGTGTGTGACCATCAGTGGTCCTCCCCGAAAGCTGAGCAGACATCCCCCATTAGAACTCTCCCTTACAAGCCAGTGAGTGCAGTGCTACACCTCAGTGATGTGAGGAGGACGGACAGGACGAACGGGGACAGAAACCAACAGGCGGTGCTATTGTAATTAAAGACTGTAAGGTGATGTGTTATTACAACCACCAACTGTTTATCAATAAAATAAATAAATAAATAAGTAGATTAGAAAAAGAGGAGAAAACCAAACCAGCACAAAAGGAGAAACAAAAAAACAAAACAAAAACAATTTTGAAAATTAAACAATCGGCACCGAGCACCACAACCGTGGATGTCCTGATAGCTCAAAATAGAATGCAATGTAATAGAATAGTCCAGAAGAGGACACTAGTGCAGAAGAAAATGAGTTTAGGGTAGAGATTATGGAGAGATTCTCAGCACATTCTGGCGGGTCCCATCATTCGTTGAAATGGGAATCAGTAGTAGCTGGCAATACCCGATCAAACATGCAAGTGTGAAGGACCCCGAAGCCCAGAACAGCAATCACGACAAGGCAGGGCCAAGCCAACAGGGCAACCCCCACCTCGGGCCAAAGGAGCCACAGGACGCCACTCCCAGAGAGCCACCGTTGCCACTGTGAACGACACAAACCCGGAGAACAAGAGGGAGCAGCTACAGACCCCCCCCAGCGCACCAAGACCGACCCAGGCGGCCCGGGGCATGATGACCCACCCGCCACCCCAACCCAAACAACGCCCACCCCAGCCTCCACCAACTCCCCCACTCCACCACCCGACCCGCCCAGCCGACCCACCCACCCCCTTTGACCATGATTGAAGAGGGGCATTACTGATTAGGAATTTGCTCAGTACTGCCACCCTCTGTTCTGGAGTTGGACACGCGATTTGTCAATGTATCCTAAAGGAATTAAGTTGTGTCAACATTATTGGATTACCCAGGATTTTGCACATTATGCTACAATTGCATAATTTAATTATGTCCAATCACAAAATGTAATTATATATGGTAGACACTGCATATTGCATTTTGATTCATTTAACAAAGGCATTAGTTGTGGTGAAAATGTGAATTAAACATCTGAGAAACTGCATTAAAATGTTTTCAATTCATAGTTTCCATACAGTCTTTTACTTTCTGATATATTTTAAAATACAGGTTTCTTTGTTTGGGGCAGCACTGGTGCTGCAGTGGTGCTGAAGTGGTTAGCACTGGTGCTGCAGCGGTTAGCACTGGTGCTAGAGTGGTGCTGAAGTGGTTAGCACTGGTGGTGCAGCGGTTAGCATTGTGGTGCAGCAGTTAGCACTGATGCTGCAGTGGTTAGCACTGGTGACACAGTGGTTAGCACTGGTGCTGCAGCGGTTAGCATGGTGGTGCAGTGGTTAGCAATGGTGGTGCAATGGTTAGTATGGTGGTGTAGCGGTTAGCAATGGTGCTGCAGTGGTTAGCACTTGTGGTACAGTGGTTAGCACTGGCGCTGCAGCAGTTAGCACTGGTGCTGCAGTGGTTAGCACTGGTGGTACAGCGGTTTGCACTGGTGCTGAAGTGGTTAGCACTGGTGCTGCAGCGGTTAGCACTGGTGCTAGAGTGGTGCTGAAGTGGTTAGCACTGGTGCTTCAGTGATTTGCACTGGTGGTGCAGCGGTTAGCATTGTGGTGTAGCAGTTAGCAATGGTGCTGCAGTGGTTAGCACTTGTGGTACAGTGGTTAGCACTGGCGCTGCAGCAGTTAGCACTGGTGCTGCAGCGGTTAGCACTGGTGCTGCAGTGGTTAGCACTGGTGGTACAGCGGTTTGCACTGGTGCTGAAGTGGTTAGCACTGGTGCTGCAGCGGTTAGCACTGGTGCTAGAGTGGTGCTGAAGTGGTTAGCACTGGTGATGCGGTGGTTAGCACTGGTGCTTCAGTGATTTGCACTGGTTGTGCAGCAGTTAGCATTGTGTTGCAGCGGTTAGCAGTGGTGCTGCAGTAGTTAGCACTTGCGGTTCAGTGGTTAGCACTGGCACTACAGCGGTTAGCACTGGTGCTGCAGCGGTTAGCACTGGTGCTGCAGTGGTTAGCACTGGTGGTACAGCGGTTTGCACTGGGGCTGCAGCAGTTAATATGGTGGTGCAGTGATTAGCATTTGCATTAACACTTGTGCCTCACAGACCGAAGGTTGTTGGTTCTATTCCCACACCAGACCTTTCTGTGTGGAGTTTACATGTTCTCCTCATGTCTGTGTGGCTTTTCTCCAGGTACTCTGGCTCCTCCCACCATCCAAACACATGCACTGATACGTTAACTGGTTAATCTAAATCACCCATAGGTGTGAATATGAGAGTGTCTATTTATCTTCAGTCTGTAATGAACTGCAGACTCATACAGGGTGACCTCTGACCCTGCCTTCACCTGCTGGAGCTGGATTAGGCCCTCATGTGCCCCCCAGTGAACCCCTGTATTTCACTGTAACTCCCAGTGAATTCCTGTGATCCCCAGTGAACCCCTACAAGTCCCGTGTCCCCTGTGACCCTAGTGAGGATAAAGCAGGTTCACTCTACATGACAATATTTCTTTGCTTCACAAACTGAAAGGATATTTTTCTAAGTCCATGAAAAATAGGTTTATTAACAAAAAATACAATACTTTGAATGCTAACGATAAATAAACACCTTGACTATGGTCATAATTCACACATGAAAATATTAATTATAATAATTTAATATATAATTTATATATATATATATATATATATATATATATATATATATATATATATATATATATATATATATATATATATATATATATATATATATATATATATATATATATAATATTTTATATATATAATATTTTATTCACAGGTTGGTCTTGTCAATAGCTGCAGTGACATTTCACATTGTTTAAGTCATATATTAATATTACTCGCATTGTTTAAGTCATATATTGTATGGATGAATTGGGGCCTTTTTTTGGCCTTTGCCATGGACCATGTCGGCGCAAGGCCTATTGAGTCCGGTGTGATCACCAGGGGATGAAATATGCCAGGGACACGGTCGCCAGGGACAACTCGCACCACTCACACACACTCACACATTCAGTTTCTTTATTTTTCTTTATTATTATTATATTATTATTGTTATTATTATTATTATGCCTTCGCTGCAGACCACATGCAGCGCAAGGCCTATTGAGCCCCCTGTGATCGCAAGGGGCACGTAATATGCAAGGGGACAAAATATACCAGGGACACGGTCGTCAGGGATGACTCACACCACTCACACACACGCAGGGACATAGAAAGCTTTCATATGAGGCCAAGTTCAGGGGGATTAGAAAGACGTTATATTGTTCTTGCTCACTTTATTTCCAACGCATCCATTTGAGCTGAAATGTGACCCCCTGAACATGTGCGAAAACTCCCCAAATTTTGCGCACACTTCAGAAGTGTGAAAAATTCCGAGTATATATAGTTTCGTAAAAGTCGGTAAAGAAATGTGTCTACAGCGCCCCCTTGAATAGTCAAATATATTGTACTAGCCTAACCCAGAAGAGTGAAGTTAGAGTTATGGAAATCTGAACACATGTTCATCATGAGGAGACACACACAAAACCTTATTATAGACATGCTCATAAACCAACAGGAAGTAACAAACTCCTCCTTGGCCAGGGCTCTACAGTGCGCCCATTTCACTCGCATTTGCGAGCAAATATTTCATCATGCGAACGAGGAAAACAAAACAGTCGCACATGTGCGAGTGCTTCTTGCAGCACACAATAAGGCACACTAGGGTTGTCAAAAAAATCGATTTTAGATACTAAATCGATATTGACCCTTGGTATCTAATTCGATACTAAGTTGCTGGAAAATCGATTTTTGTTTTTATGGTGCGTCGCCGCTTTTTTGTAGCGGGTAACGTTAAGAATTCTAAACAGGGATCAACGCGGTCAGCTCTGGCACAGCTGTAATGCCGTCGTGTAAGTTAAAGTCTCTTTTTTTCTCCAGCTGCCTCTGACAGCACACGGGATGACGCCAGTGCGACCACAGACCTATACACTATTTCTATAGGTCTATGATTGGACCATCCGATGCAACTTTGCTTTTAAAGGCCTCGATATAGTCAAACGTTTATGCGCGCGGGCGGCAGCCAGGCGGTAGCGCATTGTATCACGTTACCACCACGGAGGCCACCGTGAGCATGTCAGCCTATCATTTTTGACGTGCGCGCTGCTTGTCCCATATGGCAAGTCAGTGTTCACATAGCCACGCGTTGTCTTTATTATATCACGCCTTACATTACCATATAACGCGTGCTAGAACGCGTGCCATTGCGCGCACTGGCACGCGTTCTAGCACGCGTTCCATAACGCGTTATATGGTAATGATCTCCCACTGATTTTCTCCGCCAATTAATTTGTATTGCTTCCAGCCAATTACTGTTCAACACAACGGGTCCAGAATAACTGAGCACTGATCTTACCTTCACAAACGAAGTGCATTCACTCAATGTTTAATTTTTGCTAAATATTTTGGACTTTTCCTTCATCAATCTACTTTATTTAACTTTTTCAACTTTAGTGTCTATTCTTACGGGTTTGTTTATTGTATTTTAATTCTTATTTTGTTGTGCTAATCTAACACATGAGCTGGCTGTAGGTTTAGTGTTTTTTTAACTGTTATTTTACTGAGAATTTTGTTCATGGAACTGATGTACAGGTGTCGAAAAGCAACTGATTAAGAAAAAGAAAAAGCCCAAACTAAAACTACTGGAACCAAATTACAACACTAGTTATTTATTCCTTCTTTTTTTTTTTTTTTTTTTTTTTACTTCATTTTGGGTTTGGTGGGTTTTTGTTTTTTGTCCTTTTTTCCACGTTATTTCTTATTTTGTGAATATATATTAGTTTCTGTTGATGTTGTTTTTTTTCTGTTTTTTTTTTATTATTTTTCTTTAATTGTGTTCTGTTAGTGCCAAACCAATGTAACTTTGTTCATGTTACATATTATTTTGTTGGTTTATTATTCATTTTTGTTCATTTTACTGATCACTTTGTTCATTGTGTTGCTTATTTTATCTTATTTTATTTTTTACTGTGTCTCAGTCTCAGGAGTTAAAGGGTTAATCATTCTAAAATGGATCTAATAACAAGGCAGCCAATACAACGTTCTAAAATGTATCAAAGGACAAAGCATCCCATAATACAAAAGTTATGTTATGGTCTGCTCTAAATTAACACAAATGACAGCAGTCATTCAACAATGTTGGTATCTGTGCGTAAGTACTGCACTGTAAATAAATAAACATTTAAAACTAAAACTGACTTGTGCCCCTATTTTTTTTGTGTGCTCCTAAATTTTTTAACTTAGGGGCACGTGTGCTCCTGGAAAAAAAAGTTAGTGTAGAGCCCTGTCCTTGGCTATTGGGTTCAATGAGATCAAAATCAGTGAAGACTATCTCAACAAATGGGAAATCAAAAGTTATCCAAATTTTTGGGAAAAGTTGCATTGTTTTTGTGCTACAACATCACACAATTTGCAACGTTTTTTAGGAAAAATTACCACTGCACATATTGCTTCAGCTTGGACATACAAACACCAATTTGGCTAAAATTTGACTCAGATGTCTATCTCCCAGTCCTACACCAGTTTATCAAGAGAAATTGCAATTTTTCCTCTATAGCGCCCCCTATAATTCACCTTTACTAATAAAACCCTAACCCAAAGGTAACAGAGAACCAACAGGCCAAGATCCTGTGAGGCTTCCAGATCCAGACCAGATGGTGATGGCCAATCAGCCTGACATAGTGGTGGTGAATAAACATGAGAAGACAGTGGTGGTGATAGATGTAGCAGTCCCCAGTGATAGCAACATGAGAAAGAAAGAACATGAGAAGAGAAGAGAAATACCAAGGGCTGAAAGAGGAGTTAGAGAAAATGTGGAGTGTGAAGGCAACAGTGGTACCAGTAGTGATGGGGGCACTAGGGGCAGTGACCCCCAAGCTGGGACAATGTCTCCAGCAGATACCAGGAACAACATCAGAGATCTGTGTCCAAAAGAGAACATTGTTAGGAACAGCTAAGATCCTGCACAGAACCCTCAGGCTCCCAGACCTCTGGTAGAGGACCCGAGTCTGAAGGAGACACCGCCCACGTGGGGCGAGAGGAACATTTACATATATATATATATATATATATATATATATATATATATATATATATATATATATGTGTGTGTAAATGTGTGTATGTATTTATTTATTTTAAAGAACAACATACATTTGCATCTATAGAAACTATTTTATCTTTTGAGACACATTAAAGTACAAGCTTGGACTCGTTTATGTTAAATATTCTACTTTTTTGGAAACAGTTCAATCCAACAGTTTTTTGAGATACATTTCAATTTTTATGGAATGTCCTTTGCAGAAGACATTTATTTATTTATTATTAATTCTTCAATAAAGCTGTGAAAGTGTCGTCCTTTAGAGACGACTCGGGAAGTGAAAAGACAAAATAAAATAAACTTCTTAATTCAGTTCTATTCAGTTCCAGCATCTTGCGTGGTCTTGTTTTTTTCCCTTCATATTCCCGCACGTGCACCAAACGGGACTTGGGGAGTAACATCGCGATAACCCCCATCCCCAACCCCCCACCCCCACGGGGCTCTCTCTCTCTCTCTCTCTCTCTCTCTCTCTCTGGGGCTGCTGGGAGTTCGACGGCTTAGACCGACCGTCCGAACCGACGCACCCGCGCGCGCTGCGCTCCAACAGCAAAACCAACAGTAACTTCCCAGAGCTCCGCGCGAGCAGCTCCTCGAGCCGGAGGCCGGTGGTGAAAGCAACAGCTGGAACCGAGAGGGGACTTTTTTCTGTGTTTTTTCATCTTCTCCTTCTAGTTTTTAATTTGTTTTTTATGTGTGTTGGATGTTTTTGCACCGAGATTCAATTATCACAGCTGATGAGCATGTGAAGAAATTAAAGCTCAGAACCTGCGCGAGGAGACGAGCAAGCGCTTTGGTGAAGGCGAACCGGAACGGGAGCCGCTGGAACCGAGATTAAAGCGGCTGAAGTTGACGAGGAGAAGGAGGAAGAGGTGGAGATGCCGGTGGAAACAGAAGAACGGACGGACTAAGTCAGCCCCGGTCTGCGCACGCCTTCCATGGTTGCATCCCGCTGCCGCCACCGGACCCGCGAGCTTTTCCGTTTGGATATAAACACAGACACTGATTTTAACGGTATTTTATTTAGATTTTCTTTAAAAAAAAAAAAAAAAAAAAAAAAAAAAAAAATATATATATATATATATATATATATATATATATATATATATATATATATATATATATATATATATATTTGTATTTAATTTATTTTATTTTTGACGGGCTTTATTTTTTGTTTAAATTTGTGTATGTATATATATATATATATTTCTTTATTTATTTTTTGGATCCGAAGTCTTCCATGCGGAGTATCGTCGCTCATGGATTCGCCGCTTTGCACCTTCGCTCCGGGTTGGATATGTCAGCTGTGACCGGGGATGGTGTGACACAACCAGGCGCAGAAAAAACCCGCAGCTTTTCACGCAGGAGTTTCACATGTAAGTACACGGAATTGTCCTCCTTTTATTCATTACGTGTTTTACTGAAAAAACAAAAGCTGTGAACTCTGACCTTTTCCATCGAGCTGATCCTTAAACTAAACACCTGCAAAAAAATCTCCACGTCCCAAATTCCTGTCTCAACTTTTAAAAAACGAGCATCTTTTTGTCAGATTCCCACGCATAAAACCGGATTGGTGTAATTTTTGCCTCCACTTTTGCACTTTTTCCTCTTAAAAAACACCAGAATCAGATGACTTTTGCGCATTTTTGCTTCCATCTGTGCGTCCTGCTGGAGCCACAGTCTGTTCCCGGTTCTTCTCCTCGCCCTCTTTCCATCCCGGAGCTCCGTTCACCCTCCGGAGACTCTCCTTTTCCTCCGTTCCTATGCAACCTCTCCGGCCGTACCGTTCCGTTCCGTGCCGAGCCTGTACTTTCCATTAATTAAGCGCTTGTGTTTATATAAGTGATGCGCATTTGGGCCAGAGGTTATCGTAGTCGTCTCTGTTTCGGTCTGTTTAAGTGCGTCAGATGGTTCCGAGTTTCGCCATTTAAGGTTTTATTGGATTAAACGCGCAAACGTAGCGCCACTTTTACGTCTGATGTAGGCAAAACACCTGTATTCATGTAAAAAAATATGATAAAAACATAATTTCAGTGATTTTATTTGCTACTTTTAACCCATTAGGATCAAAGTGTTACTTTTAAGACACTTCTTAAATCCCTTTCAAGTTGAGTTTTATTATATAAGAAAACAACGAAAACTGAAAACAACAGATGTTTCCAGACAATTTCTTCATTATCTTAAATGATTTAAAATACAAAAACACAGGATAATATACCAATAAATGTTGATAAATCACTGAATGAAGGTTAAAATAATTTAAGAAGTGCCTTAAAAGTAAGACATTGATCCTAATGGCTTAAAATATCAAATAAAATCACTTTCTTTAAAGATATATCTATATACGTCAGATGCAAAAGCAATGGATTGACCAGTAAAGCCCCAAAAGGTGCATCAATGACAGTGACAATGGATGGATATGCTGGCTTTATGATCAAATAATGAAGGATTTGACTGGAAAACATCTGATTTTCTTCAGTTTTCTTTGTTTTATATAGTAAAACTCAACTTTAATCTGAGGTTTAATGAACATCTACAAAATCAGTCAATTAAATACAGTGGTACCTCAACTTACGAAATTCATTTGTTCATTTGGGAATTCTTCATAAATAATCAGATTTTACATGTAAAAGGTTCTGATTGGTTACAAGGCCCCCAATACTACCCCCTAAACCCTTTAAAAATGATAAAAGCATAGACATGTAGTATAAATCTGTGTTTTTAGTTTTATAAACAGTATATATTAGATGGAATTTATTGGTGTCACTGGGTAAATGTGTCTTCACTGACTGAACATTAAACATTAAACCATTCAAAAGAACCAGACATGTGGCTCATTTTCATACCATTGTGTTTGTTTTAATTGTCACTTTTACCTTCAGTGGTGTTTGTTGACAGACGTTTGATGAAATATCGATCCAAAGATGATTGACTTTTTTTTTTTTAATATACGAAGTGGGAAAGTTGATGAAATGTGTCCAGCATGTATTTTATTGGTGCTGATGGAATGATGGCTCCTCTTCCTTTTTTATCATCTCCTGTTTCACTTCTGTTAATAACTCAGTCACTTCTTCATTTCATTTTCATCAGAATCACTTTCTTTGGGCTCCTGATGAAAAATGAATATGTACTGTAATAAAGTTTAAATGAACACACTCGGAAAAACTCACCAAACAACAGTAACTCTGTGATGAATGAGGGTCAAAGGTCACCAAAAGCCTCATGGGTAGCTCCCTCATAACCAATGGGATGATACATACAGTACTGTTTCAGGATTTTTGTTTTCATTCTGTAAATTACATCTTCTTTCTTATTCAGAGACAAAAAATCAACATACAGGTTTTTCTTTACTACTTATTCATTAGTTGGGTCTTTCATAAATGGAAGTATGACTGTATAGTATCCTCTGTGTTTGTAATTTTTGTTACTTTAAATCTGGTATTTTCCTGTATTTAATTGATTGTTCATTGAAGCTCAGATTAAAGTTGAGTTTTATTATAGTGTTGCACCAATCAATCGGCTCCCAATCATAATCAGCCAATATTGCCTAAAAAATAGTCTGATTGGTGATTGGAAAAATAATCTGGTTAAAAAGCCAATCATGTAAGGTAAGTTACTACAGAACAGGTTCATCTGGTCTGGACTGTTTCTGTACTTTTTTAAAATCTATTTAGTTAATTAATAGAAGTTTGGGAACATTTTACACTGCGTAAGGCAGACAACAGTGTGCCCACGGCTAAATAGCCTTAGCATTATCCTAGCACTGTTGTATTTATTACAACACCTGAACTGAACACATCCATACTTCAACAGCACTTGTCAAAGCAGACTCAGTGCCTAGATATTTTGCTAACTGGTGAGTACTAGCATTTGTTAGCATGTAGCCTCACTGGTGAGTACTAGCATCTGTTAGCACGTAGCCTCACTGGTGAGTAGTAGCATCTGTTAGCATGTAGCCTCACTGGTGAGTTCTAGCATCTGTTAGCATGTAGCCTCACTGGTGAGTACTAGCATCTGTTAGCATATAGCCTCACTGGTGAATACTAACATCTGTTTGCATGTAGCCTCAGTGTTGTAATTATTAGGCTACAACTGCTTCACACATCCAGGCACGTGCATCTGTGCACACATGAACGTGCACACAACTCAAAATACCACTGTCTTCTCTCGTCCCTGTTTATTGATTGATCTAGTCTAACCCTTTAACTGCTCCACTTTAATCCTTTAACTGATCTAGTTCAACCCTTTAACTGCTCCACTTTAACCCTTTAACTGATCTACTTTAATCCTTTAACTGATCTACTTTAGTCCTTTAATGGATCTACTTTAATCCTTTAATGGATCTACTTTAATCCTTTAATGGATCTACTTTAATCCTTTAACTGATCTAGTTTAACCCTTTAACTAATCTACTTTAACCCTTTAACTGATCTACTTTAACCCTTTAACTGGTCTACTTTAACCCTTTAACTGATCCACGTGAACCCTTTAACTGATCTACTTTAACCCTTTAACTGATCTACTTTAACCCTTCAACTGGTCTACTTTAACCCTTTAACTGATCCACGTGAACCCTTTAACTGATCTACTTTAACCCTTTAACTGATCTACTTTAATCCTTTAACTGATCTACTTTAGTCCTTTAACGGATCTACTTTAATCCTTTAATGGATCTACTTTAATCCTTTAACTGCTCCACTTTAACCCTTTAACTGATCTACTTTAACCCTTTAACTGGTCTACTTTAACCCTTTAACTGGTCTACTTTAACCCTTTAACTGGTCTACTTTAACCCTTTAACTGGTGTTACTTTAACCCTTTAACTGATCTACTTTAACACTTTAACTGGTCTACTTTAACCCTTTAACTGGTCTACTTTAACCCTTTAACTGGTCTACTTTAACCCTTTAACTGGTCTACTTTAACCCTTTAACTGGTCTACTTTAACCCTTTAACTGGTGTTACTTTAACCCTTTAACTGATCTACTTTAACACTTTAACTGGTCTACTTTAACCCTTTAACTGGTCTACTTTAACCCTTTAACTGGTCTACTTTAACCCTTTAACTGGTCTACTTTAACCCGTTAACTGGCCTACTTTAACCCTTTAACTGGTCTACTTTAACCCTTTAACTGCTCCACTTTAACCCTTTAACTGGTCTACTTTAACCCTTTAACTGCTCCACTTTAACCCTTTAACTGGCCTACTTTAACCCTTTAACTGGTCTACTTTAACCCTTTAACTGCTCCACTTTAACCCTTTAACTGGTCTACTTTAACCCTTTAACTGGTCTACTTTAACCCTTTAACTGGTCTACTTTAACCCTTTAACTGATCTACTTTAACCCTTTAACTGGTCTACTTTAACCCTTTAACTGGTCTACTTTAACCCTTAAACTGGTGTTACTTTAACCCTTTAACTAATCTAGTTTAACCCTTTAACTGATCCATGTGAGCCCTTTAACTGGTCTACTTTAACCCTTTAACTGGTCTACTTTAACCCTTTAACTGGTCTACTTTAACCCTTTAACTGGTAAGACATTATTGCAGGTAAATGTTCTGCATGTTCTTGTCCTAAAAGCTGCTGTGGACGAAAATCATAACAAAAGTATAAACCATAGCAAAAAACAAAACAAAACCCAAAAGTGTAAACTATAGTAAAAACAAAGGTTTATTTTTAGTTTCACTCATTGCTTTGTTTTGTTCCATTGTTTGTTCAGAATTATGAATATTCAGAATAACTCATACTCACCAATGATGCATCAGAAGTTAAAGGGTTTAAAAAAAATGGAATTCATCCGATTACTCGATGAAAAAAAATGGACAGAATACTCGATTACAAAAATATTTGATAGTTTCAGCCCTAGATGAAACTATCAAATAGTTTAATTTAAAGCTGTAACTATCCATACCTAGATGAAAGGACATTTAAAATTCCTTCCATGATCGGAAGTGATTGGAAATCACATCACTAATTTATTATATAAAAACACAGAAAACTGAGGAAAAAAAAGATGTTTTCCAGTCAATTGTTTGATCATAAAGCCACAGTAAAATTTTAAGCTTCAGTGAAAACATTCACATATAAAACAAAATGAAATACAGGGTTTCATCCGGAGGCTTAAGGAAAAGCAGGAAGTGACTAATTCTCTCTCCAACATATCCAGTCACCAGCCAATCAGATTCAAACACCTCACTTCAGTTTTCAGGTTCAAGTTGATTAAACTAAACATTTTTAGTGAATGGTTAAAAGATGATGATAGAAGTACACTCTATGATCACATTTTAGAAGTACACTCTATGATCACATTTTAGAAGTACTCTATTATAACATTTTAGAAGTACACGCTATTATAACATTTTAGAAGTACACGCTATTATAACATTTTAGAAGTACACTCTATTATAACATTTTAGAAGTACACACTATTATAACATTTTAGAAGTACACACTATTATCACATTTTAGAAGTACACACTATCATCACATTTTAGAAGTACACTCTATGATCACATTTTAGAAGTACACACTATTATAACATTTTAGAAGTACACACTATGATCACATTTTAGAAGTACACACTATCATCACATTTTAGAAGTACACACTATTATAACATTTTAGAAGTACACACTATCATCACATTTTAGAAGTACACTCTATGATCACATTTTAGAAGTACACTCTATTATAACATTTTAGAAGTACACGCTATTATAAAATTTTAGAAGTACACTCTATTATAACATTTTAGAAGTACACACTATTATAACATTTTAGAAGTACACACTATTATCACATTTTAGAAGTACACACTATGATCACATTTTAGAAGTACACACTATGATCACATTTTAGAAGTACACTCTATGATCACATTTTAGAAGAACACTCTATTATAACATTTTAGAAGTACTCTATTATAACATTTTAGAAGTACACGCTATTATAACATTTTAGAAGTACACGCTATTATAACATTTTAGAAGTACACTCTATTATAACATTTTAGAAGTACACACTATTATAACATTTTAGAAGTACACACTATTATCACATTTTAGAAGTACACTCTATTATAACATTTTAGAAGTACACTCTATGATCACATTTTAGAAGTACACTCTATGATCACATTTTAGAAGTACACGCTATTATAACATTTTAGAAGTACACACTATTATCACATTTTACAAGTACACACTATTATCACATTTTAGAAGTACACACTATTATAACATTTTAGAAGTACACACTATCATCACATTTTAGAAGTACACACTATCATCACATTTTAGAAGTACACACTATTATCACATTTTAGAAGTACACACTATCATCACATTTTAGAAGTACACTCTATGATCACATTTTAGAAGTACACACTATGATCACATTTTAGAAGTACACACTATGATCACATTTTAGAAGTACACACTATGATCACATTTTAGAAGTACACTCTATGATCACATTTTAGAAGTACACACTATTATCACATTTTAGAAGTACACACTATCATCACATTTTAGAAGTACACACTATTATCACATTTTAGAAGTACACACTATGATCACATTTTAGAAGTACACACTATGATCACATTTTAGAAGTACACTCTATGATCACATTTTAGAAGTACACTCTATTATAACATTTTAGAAGTACACACTATGATCACATTTTAGAAGTACACTCTATTATCACATTTTAGAAGTACACACTATTATCACATTTTAGAAGTACACACTATGATCACATTTTAGAAGTACACACTATGATCACATTTTAGAAGTACACTCTATGATCACATTTTAGAAGTACACTCTATTATAACATTTTAGAAGTACACACTATGATCACATTTTAGAAGTACACACTATGATCACATTTTAGAAGTACACACTATTATCACATTTTAGAAGTACACTCTATGATCACATTTTAGAAGCACACACTATTATCACATTTTAGAAGTACACTATTATCACATTTTAGAAGTACACTCTATGATCACATTTTAGAAGTACACTCTATTATAACATTTTAGAAGTACTCTATTATAACATTTTAGAAGTATACGCTATTATAACATTTTAGAAGTACACGCTATTATAACATTTTAGAAGTACACGCTATTATAACATTTTAGAAGTACACTCTATTATAACATTTTAGAAGTACACTCTATTATAACATTTTAGAAGTACACACTATTATAACATTTTAGAAGTACACACTATTATCACATTTTAGAAGTACACACTATTATCACATTTTAGAAGTACACTCTATGATCACATTTTAGAAGTACACTCTATTATAACATTTTAGAAGTACTCTATTATAACATTTTAGAAGTACACGCTATTATAACATTTTAGAAGTACACGCTATTATAACATTTTAGAAGTACACGCTATTATAACATTTTAGAAGTACACTCTATTATAACATTTTAGAAGTACACTCTATTATAACATTTTAGAAGTACACACTATTATAACATTTTAGAAGTACACACTATTATCACATTTTAGAAGTACACACTATTATCACATTTTAGAAGTACACACTATGATCACATTTTAGAAGTACACACTATGATCACATTTTAGAAGTACACTCTATTATCACATTTTAGAAGTACACTCTATTATAACATTTTAGAAGTACACTCTATTATAACATTTTAGAAGTACACACTATTATCACATTTTAGAAGTACACGCTATTATAACATTTTAGAAGTACACTCTATTATCACATTTTAGAAGTACACTCTATTATCACATTTTAGAAGTACACTCTATTATCACATTTTAGAAGTACACTCTATTATAACATTTTAGAAGTACACTCTATTATCACATTTTAGAAGTACACGCTATTATAACATTTTAGAAGTACACGCTATTATAACATTTTAGAAGTACACTCTATTATAACGTTTTAGAAGTACACACTATTATAACATTTTAGAAGTACACACTATGATCACATTTTAGAAGTACACACTATGATCACATTTTAGAAGTACACACTATTATAACATTTTAGAAGTACACTCTATTATCACATTTTAGAAGTACACTCTATTATCACATTTTAGAAGTACACACTATTATAACATTTTAGAAGTACACTCTATTATCACATTTTAGAAGTACACTCTATTATAACATTTTAGAAGTACACTCTATTATAACATTTTAGAAGTACACTCTATTATAACATTTTAGAAGTACACACTATTATCACATTTTAGAAGTACACTCTATTATAACATTTGAGAAGTACACTCTATTATAACATTTTAGAAGTACACTCTATGATCACATTTTAGAAGTACACTCTATGATCACATTTTAGAAGTACACTCTATTATCACATTTTAGAAGTACACTATTATAACATTTTAGAAGTACACACTATGATCACATTTTAGAAGTACACTCTATGATCACATTTTAGAAGTACACTATGATCACATTTTAGAAGTACACTCTATGATCACATTTTAGAAGTACACTCTATTATCACATTTTAGAAGTACACTATTATAACATTTTAGAAGTACACACTATGATCACATTTTAGAAGTACACTCTATGATCACATTTTAGAAGTACACTATGATCACATTTTAGAAGTACACTCTATTATCACATTTTAGAAGTACACTATGATAACATTTTAGAAGTACACTCTATTATCACATTTTAGAAGTACACTCTATTATCACATTTTAGAAGTACACTATTATAACATTTTAGAAGTACACTTGACTGAAATTGTTTGCATAATCCAACAAACTGATTCATTTCAAATTAAACCATACTTAGAAAATTAGCTTCTTAACAACTTGTGGGGGTAATGCTGCAGAGTTTCCAGTGTGACGCTGCAGAGTTGGTTCCCGGATTCTGGACATTTTAGGCCAAAGTCACTGGAGGAGAAAAAACAAACACATTTTAGGACATTTTCTCCAGAAGATATTTAATCTATAAACACATCCCATCTGACACTGGGATGAAAACTGAGCTCAGCAGCGTGTCATTGGCTCAGCAGTGTGCGGTTATTGGCTCAGCAGCATGCGTGTTATTGGCTCAGCAGCATGTGTGTCACTGGTTCAGCAGTGTGTGTGTCACTGGCTCAGCAGCACGTATGTCACTGGCTCAGCAGCGTGTTTGTCATTGGCTCAGCAGCGTGTATCTCACTGGCTCAGCAGCGTGTGTCTCACTAGCTCAGCGGCATGTGTGTCACTGGCTCAGCAGCATGTGTGTCACTGGCTCAGCGGCGTGTCACTGGCTCAGCTGCATTTTTTTCTAACACCTTCTGGAAATAGATTTATGAAATAAACATCAGACATGTGGACGTTTAAGCAAAGTTTTATCCATTCAGAAGATAAACTTCTGTTTGTTAGGATTTTATTTTAATGAGGGTGAACTGGAGAAGTGCAGGTTTTTGGTTTTTAAAGCTTATTATGTGGATATTTTAGTAAAATGTAATTCAAATAGAATCTAAAAGTATGTGTTTGATGCCTGTTTTTGTTCAGATTTTACTGAATTATGCATACAAATATGTCATAAATCATCCAAATGTACAGTATTTCCTGTGATACTAAAGCTTAACTGAAGTTTTTTAAGCTGATTTATAGACATTTATTGTGTTTTTAAGATTTAATGAAGGAGCACATTTTAAATTTTTAGAGCATATTATGAGGAGATTTTTACAATTTAAGTAAAATATAATATAAAAGTATGTGTTTGAAGTTTTTTTTTATAACAATTTATTGAATTACACATATTAATTTATTGTATTATATGTATTTTCTGTGATACTGAAGCTTAATTGTAGATTTTGATGTTGATTTATAGACATTTATTGTGTTAGGATTTAAAAAGGAAAAATTGGAAAAATGTGAATTTGGTTTTCATTTTTAAAGCACATTATGAGTAACCTGACTGTCGCCAGATGGTATTTCATAATACTATCTGAGACTCTTCTGCAACCGCTCTGTTTTCAAAGGACAGTCTTATCTAAAATCCTTGCATGTGATTAGATTAAAAATCTGTCTGTCTCTTGACTGACGCTGCTTCATCCACTCACATTGAAGTCAAGCCTCTTAACCAGTTAAAATAGTTTTCATCAGGTATAAACACATCAACAGAAGAGTTTAAACTGAACATTTATACGTGGCGTTTATTTCTAACCTCGTCTACTATGATGCTCACCCAGTTCTTCTGATAAACGGCGTAGTAAAGCATGGTTCTACATTTATCCTTCAGTCATGACTCAGGGCTACAGAACACTATCTACCAACATCTGATGCAGATGTGCTTGTCTTTTCTTCCTCCAGTTCCAGTGTGCTATCAGCCTCTTTGACTGGGTCTTCTACCAACACAACCAGGGGGGTACCACAGTAACCATGGGCTTCTGCACTGGTACTATTTCTGTACCCACCAGTGGAACCATCTGATAGATCAAACTGTTGACAAACCTGGTCAGAAGAAGAAAGAAAACATCATTTATTAACAAACTCTTCCACAGTCGTCCTCTGTTCATCTGTTAATGAATGAACATGTGGAAGAAAAAACACTGGAAATAGTCCAGTCCATATGGACACTCCAATACCAAACCCACGCTGCAGACTACACTGCCGTCACTTCTGCTTAACGTCACACCAGACACAACACTTAGAGGTAGTTCCACCCTGCGACACTGATTGGCTCCTTCGTTTGGATATAGATTTGATCCCCCTGGTGTGAGCACAGCGTAATGCAGCCAGATGACAGAAGTCAGGTTACATAATGAGGATGATATAGATATAGAATCTAAAAGTATGTGTCTGATTCCCGTTTTATTGAAGGAAAATTGGAAATTGAATTGAATTGAAGGAGGTGTTTTTTCATTTTTAAAGCATATTATGAGATGATTTTGGTAAAATTTGAGTCAAATAGAATCTGAATGTATATGTTTGATGTTCGTTTTGTGCAGATTTTATTGAATTATGCATAAAAATGTGTCATAAACCATCCAAATGTACAGTATTACAGATACTGAAGCTTAATTGTAGTTTTTAAGGCAGATTTTTTTTTATTGTTTAATGAAAAAAAAATTGAAAAATTTTAACTGAAGGACCAAGTGTTGCATTTTTAAAGCATATTATGAGGAGATTTTGACAATTTAAGTCAAATATAATCTTAAAGTATGTGTTTGAAGCCTTTTTAATTAAGATTTTTATTGAATTACACATACTACTCTATTGTATGTATTTTCTGTGATACTGAAGCTTAATTGTTCTTTTTGAAACAGTTTTATGGACATTGGTTGGAAATTACATCAGACGTGGATGTTTTGGCAAAGAATAAGTTGTGTTGTATCTACAAATGATGATGGAAAACTACAATAGTTAGACATAAAAAGTGCAGATTTGGGCAAGTTTATCCTTTTTTAAATCTTATTATGGAAAGTTTCAGTGGGTTTGTTCAGGCTTCAGTGAGTTTCAGCTGAAAATGTGTGAAACATGGAATCAGACAGATTTTACTGTAATTCAGAACATTAATCATCGTTTTTCTGTAAGATTCATGAACGTTTGGTGAAATTAGCATCATTTTCTAAAGCGTCTGCAAATGTCTGTGTCTGTCATTAGTTGGGATGGTTTTGTGTCGAACCCATGACTCATTTCTCTCATCCCTGATGCCTTCGTCTGTGTTTTTCTGCTTTTTTCTTTTAATAAGCTGATGGTTTTTGTTTTGTCACATTTCCACTGAAGTGACAAAATGAATCAGTTTCTGTCGCCGAAACAGAAAAAAAACAGAGAATGTAACATCTACATGTGCGTGTCTGGGTTAAAAAATGAATAAACCAACAAAATAATGAGGAACATGAACAAAGTATGACACAAATGAAAGAAAATGAAAGGGAAAAAATAATAAAAGAAAATGTAGAAAAACTAAAAAATACACAACAATGTAAACAAAAAACGGTCTTGCGATGGTTAGTGGGTGTGGCTTACGGTGGTGAGTGGGCTATTTTGCTATTTTCACTGGGATTATTATTGTAAAATTTGTATTAGGTTTGTGGGGGTAACAGGGGGGCTGAACCAGAGTTTCTCTTCTTCTCTTGGTTTTTCAGATGCTTCATGTGGTCTGAACTTTGCCAGAACGCGTCCTCACATTGACGCGTGGCTCCATCGATCTCCGCCTCGGTGTTAAATCACTCCTGAGGCTTTAATGTCGGTGCTGAACGACCTAAAGCCTCTGTGTCAACACCTGTCCACCACTTCGCCCAGTACACATGACAACAGGTGTTTGTGTGTTTATTCATATCTTTCTGAGGACATTGATTTGTTTACACAGTCGCACCATGAGGACCAAAACTCAAGTTCCCACTAGTAAAATGTTCAGTGTTTGCACACACTTGAACCAATACTTTTCCATGACTTTTGGTCAAATATCCATCAGCACGTACTCCTAAAAGTGACTAAACATAACTCAACTGTCACTAAACTGTCACTAAACAGACCAATAAAAAGTGAAAGTGTTGGCTTAAAGTTTATCCTCAGAGGTTTAACAATATAATAAATGATAATGTGTGGTTCCAGATTAAATTAACATTTTTGTACACGCCCTAGTGAAGACAGACAAGGGTGTAATAATGATGTTGACATTGGTGGGAATATAATTTGACTCCCCCCATGCCATGCACCACATCATAAATATAGCATACACTGTATACACAGGATTTTTAATTTCTTTATCTTATTGTTGGTACACTAAGATGCATAATTTGCATGTGCAGTACATGAGCATCATACAACAAATTTAGGGTGGTAGAATTTACTGTAAGCTACTGTAGGTCATAACCTACCCTATATCTTACTGAAAATACAGCACCATCAATCAGTGTGTGTGTTGCCTTATTTCCACAGTACATTTATACAATTTTCATACATCTGAAACATATATTATATGCATTTCTGATTTTTGTCTTTTGTAACATAATAATAGTAATAATTTTACATTGTCAAGTGTTTATTGCATTAATAATACATTGTCCTTTGTTATTATCTTATCATTCCATCTAAAGCCCTATTTGGACAGGACTAGTTTTATGGGGACCTGGGGTAAAAGATGCATTCAGACGCATTAGAATGGATTCTAATAGTTTAGTAAAACAATGTTGGATTTAACAACTCACTTGTTCACCACACGTAAATGGAACGTTCATTAATGTTCCCGCAGATTTAACTGTCATTGCAAAAAGCAAGAAGTTAACTGTGATGTGATGAAACTCCGGGTACATTATCATGGAAAGGAAAGACAAGGAATGTTTCAATACCCATTTCAGTTGGTGCCAAGACTTACTCTAATAGACTTTTAACATGATTCATCTTTTTCAGTAAATCTGTGTCAGACTGTGACACATTCCACCCCTCTAAAACAAGAAACATGGGAAAGGGAAGCACAGAAGTTATTACTGCATGTTGAGGTTTAAGTTGCGCTACAGGAAAACTATTAAAGTAGAGTGCTTAGAAGAGAAAAGGTGTCGCTGTCTGAATAGGTTTTTATACAAACGGGAAGTTGAGCCAATCACAGATAGTGAGGCTATCCCCACCAATGACATGTCGTCATTGAGAGACGGAACTGAGGAGGGGAAAAATTAACCTTTTGTTTCCCAAATGTCATGTAATTTTCCATTCAAAATTGGTATGGACATTTTAGAAACATCCAAATATTGCATTAGGGTTAGTGTGTGTTCAGTGTGTTGTGTGTGTTTTGTGTATTTAGTATGTGTTTAGTGTGTGTTAGCGTTTGTTTAGTGTGTGTGTTTAGTGTGTGTTTTGTGTATTTAGTGTGTTTTGTGTATTTAGTATGTGTTTAGTGTGTGTTTAGTGTGTGTTAGCGTTTGTTTAGTGTGTGTGTTTAGTGTGTGTTTTGTGTATTTAGTGTGTTTTGTGTATTTAGTATGTGTTTAGTGTGTGTTAGCGTTTGTTTAGTGTGTGTTTTGTGTATTTAGTGTGTTTTGTGTATTTAGTATGTGTTTAGTGTGTGTTTAGTGTGTGTTAGCGTTTGTTTAGTGTGTGTTTTGTGTATTTAGTGTGTTTTGTGTATTTAGTATGTGTTTAGTGTGTGTTTAGCGTTTGTTTAGCATGTGTGTTTAGTGTGTGTTTTGTGTATTTAGTGTGTTTTGTGTATTTAGTATGTGTTTAGTGTGTGTTTAGCATGTGTTTAGCTTGTGTTTAGTGTGTGTTTTGTGTATTTAGTGTGTTTTGTGTATTTAGTATGTGTTTAGTGTGTGTTTAGCATGTGTTTAGCTTGTGTTTAGTGTGTGTTTTGTGTATTTAGTGTGTTTTGTGTATTTAGTATGTGTTTAGTGTGTGTTTAGCATGTGTTTAGCTTGTGTTTAGTGTGTGTTTTGTGTATTTAGTGTGTTTTGTGTATTTAGTATGTGTTTAGTGTGTGTTTAGCATGTGTTTAGCTTGTGTTTAGTGTGTGTTTTGTGTATTTAGTGTGTTTTGTGTATTTAGTATGTGTTTAGTGTGTGTTTAGCATGTGTTTAGCTTGTGTTTAGTGTGTGTTTTGTGTATTTAGTGTGTTTTGTGTATTTAGTATGTGTTTAGTGTGTGTTTAGCATGTGTTTAGCTTGTGTTTAGTGTGTGTTTTGTGTATTTAGTGTGTTTTGTGTATTTAGTATGTGTTTAGTGTGTGTTTAGCATGTGTTTAGCTTGTGTTTAGTGTGTGTTTTGTGTATTTAGTGTGTTTTGTGTATTTAGTATGTGTTTAGTGTGTGTTTAGCATGTGTTTAGCTTGTGTTTAGTGTGTGTTTTGTGTATTTAGTGTGTTTTGTGTATTTAGTATGTGTTTAGTGTGTGTTTAGCATGTGTTTAGCTTGTGTTTAGTGTGTGTTTTGTGTATTTAGTGTGTTTTGTGTATTTAGTATGTGTTTAATGTGTGTTTAGTGTTTGTTTAGTGTGTGTTTAGCTTGTGTTTAGTGCGTGTGTTTAGTGTGTTTTGTGTTTTTCGCGTGTGTTTTGTGTGTTTAGCCTGGGTTTAGCATGTGTTTAGTGTGTTCAGAGCAGCAGGTCTGACCTTTTCTCATGGCAGGGGCTCAGGACATCGTCCTCTGTCCCTCCAATCGGCTCGGGCGCATTATCTTCAACCTTTTGTCCGGCGCCGTATGAAACCTGAGAGCCGGACAGCGGGGCGGACAAAACGCTCGCTGTTTCTTCGGCATCGACTCCTGTTTTTATTTGTTTTCATGGCCATTAACGTCTGCAAAAGACGCCAAAGCACCGCCACAGGCCCAGAGAGAGAGCGGCACAAAAGATGGCGAGGCCGCGGCGTGGGCTTGAATACACCGGAAATAAAGTCCAGCTGGAGTCTGTTTACCCAGAACCAGTGAAGAGTTTAAAGAAAAGAAAAGAACCCTTCTAAAGTTAAAAACTGGGAGACCTTTAAAACAATCAATTTACAAACAAATATGAAAGAGAGGAGGAGGAGGAGGAGGAGGAAGAGGAGGAGGAAAAGAGGGGGGGTGAGGAGGAGGAGGAGAGGGAGAAGAGTTTAAAGAAAAGAACCCTTCTAAACTTAAAGAATGGGAGACCTTTAAAATGATCAATCTACAAACAAATATGAAAGAGAGGAGGAGAAGAGGGACGAGGAGCAGTTAGCGGAGGAGGAGGAGGAATAGATGGACGAGTTAGAACAGTGGTCCCCAAACTACGGCCCGCGGGCCGGATACAGCCCACCTCCACATTAGGTCCGGCCCCCTGAACAATACCAGAGACCATTTAGACTTTTTTTATATGTGTGTATTTGTATTTAATAATAAAGTTGGACTTTTACAATAAAATGTTCCTTAGTTCTGAACTATTTTCATTATTAATGAAGCAGAGAGTGTGGGGTTGTCTCCAGGATTTGGTTCAGAGTGACAAGGTGTGGGTTGTGGTTCTGATTAAAGAACACAGATACAGATGTCCTCATTAAAGGTTTATTTACTGTGGTCTGTAATAATACAGTAACACTTACTATAACAATATATACATACAATAATAAATGAACTAAGACCCACTATATGAGTCACTCACATGTATTACATGGGTCATAGAACACACACATCACTCACAGAAATCACAGATGACAGCTAGCAATGCTAGCTGCTAGCATATTATCGTATTAGCTTCAACAACACACCGGTGCTAAACAGCATTATCTTATACAGTACAACATGCTAACATCTACCTGAACTGTACTGTGTTATTTATCTGACCTTATGGCATCTACACACAGTAATAAACCAGGAATAGATGAATAAAAAAGAGAAAAAGAAGCAGAGATGGTGAACTTAGCACAGTTACCTACAACACAGAGGCTAATAAAACACGGACTACGTTCATAATATCAGTGGTGCGTTCAACAGCGTGGGACATTTGAAAACTTACAGAAAAGGAGTTATTCCTGAACAAATATAACCAAACAATCAAATAAACAATTAAACTGTGTGGACTTTCTAACAATTAACTATTATTAACTAGTTTAACACAATAACTTTGACAGACGCTCATATGAGTCATTTAAGTCAGAGATTCTGCTCTGACAACTAAGATGAACTTTGACCTGTTAAGATGAAGAAGTTTATGTTCTATGGACCTTTGTTCTGTGAAGAACCCACAGAGGGTTATTATTATTATTAATAATAATAATTTTCTGACTTTTGTTCTGTGAAGAATCCAGAAAGGGTTGTGGCTTTCTGGAAAACAATATTTTTTTTTTACATTTATCCACTCCTGCATTAGTCACACTTTTTCTGTTACAAATTGACCCCGACCCCTCATCTGAGAAGGGAAAAGTTATGTGGCCCTCACTGGAAATAGTTTGGGGACCCCTGAGTTAGAAGAAAATGACAGGAGGGAAGAGGAGGAGGAGCAATAGACGGAGGAAGAGTAGAGGGAGGACAGGGAGGAGTGTGTACAAGAGGAGGGGTAGGAGGAGGTTCCACAGGAGATTTAATGGAAGGAGGTATAACAGCAGGAGGTTTAGAAGGAGGAGGTGGTAACATTAGAGGAGCATCTTGTGCAAAAACATGTGAAAGCAAAGAGCATCACATAACAGAAGTAAACTGAGGAAGAGGAGGAGTGGGAGGAGGAGGAACAATAACAAGAGGAGGAGAGGGAGGAGGAAGAGTAAGAATAGGAGGAAAAGGGGGGGGGTGACGGAGGAAGAGGAGAGAGAAGAGGAGGTGGAATGGGAGGAGAGAAGAGGAAGAGGAGGGTAAGAGAGGAAGGGCAGGTGTCGAACTCCACCTTTAATCTGCTACTGACCCTGAGGTGAAAATGGCTGAGGTCAGAGGTCAGGGTGATGACCTTTCCATGTGTGGTTTGTGTCAGATTGCTGCTGCGTGAGCGTCTGTCGTCCTCATCCATCACATGCTATGATTTCACCCGTCCCATGTCTGTGATGCCCTGTGGTCGCCATGGCAACAGCGGAGCCAGAAGGGTCAGGAGTCAAACACCACCGGTGTCGCTTTACCTCGTCTGTCTGAGGTGTAGGTCTATGACTCCTGACCCCAGGGGTCAAATGAAGTTCATAGAGGTGAGCTCCAGCTGTGTTAGTCTGACAGTAAAGAAGAGTGGAAGTTAAAAAAAAAACTTACAAAAAGCCTTAAAATAAGAAGAAATCTATGGACAATTGAATTGTCCAAACAAAACCGTGTGGAAGCGGCATTCTACAGAACAATAATGCCCAAAACTTCTCACTTTTTATGACCCAGAAGCGCCAGTCTCCTTTATTTACTGAGATACATAAAACCAACATGGCGGCACGCATAACCCGTATATAACGTCTTACGTCACTGGTGCTCTTAAAGAGGCTGTGACTATTGTGCAAAGCACAACCCTAAACTCAGTGTATCAACAATAAGACACATAACAGAACCCATGTCTGAAGCTGACTTATGTATATACCACTGTGCTTTGAGAGAAGAAGAATTCACTGTTTAAAGAACACATGACAAACAAAAACTAATTTAACGATGCGGAGGTCGGATCAAATGTCCGCTGTATGGGAGACAACGGAACTGCTCCCTCAGTGGCTGTCTGCGGGACATCCCTGTTACAAGGTGGATGTATAGGACGGGCGGGAATTGGGGGCCTAGCCCGAGGCCGGCCGCGTTTCTGGGGTTTTTCCAACTCAACTGGCCTGGCTAGATCTAAGTGAACTGGTTTTAGACGATCCTCCTGCTTCTCCTCAGTAGAAATGGAACAGGTGAACTCGTCCTCCTCCCCTCTTCCTGCTCCTCCTCCTCAGTAGAAGTGGAGCATGTGTCTGTGACGAGGCTAAAACAGTCTGACCTGCTTTAAACTCAATTAAACTGAACCTGAATATTGACAAGAGTGTGTGTGTGTAACAGTGACGCAGCAGTGCATTCTGGGAATTTCCCACTTCAGATATGAAGCATGTGCAGGCTGAGCAGGTTCTGCAGGAGAACAGGTTTAGGTTCTGTTTGAGTTCTCTTGTGCGTCATCTTTTTTTTTTGGCAAAACACTGAGTTAGCCTTATTTTCCGTTAACGATGGACCGTGCCGATCATTTACCTTTAATGATGGATCATGACGATCATTTACTGTTAACGATGGACCATGACGATCATTTACCATTAACGATGGACCATGACGATCATTTACCGTTAACGATGGACCATGACAATCATTTACCGTTAACGATGGACCATGACGATCATTTACCGTTAACGATGGACCATGACGATCATTTACCGTTAACGATGGACCATGACAATCATTTACCGTTAACCATGGACCATGCCGATCATTTACCATTAACGATGGACCATGACGATCATTTACCGTTAACGATGGACCATGAAGATCATTTACCGTTAACGATGGACCATGACGATCATTTACCTTTAACGATGGATCATGACGATCATTTACCGTTAACCATGGACCATGACGATCATTTACCTTTAACGATGGACCATGCCGATCATTTACCTTTAACGATGGACCATGACGATCATTTACCGTTAACGATGGACCATGACGATCATTTACCGTTAACGATGGACCATGAAGATCATTTACCGTTAACGATGGACCATGACGATCATTTACCTTTAACGATTGACCATGACGATCATTTACCTTTAACGATGGACCATGACGATCATTTACCTTTAACGATGGATCATGCCGATCATTTACCTTTAATGATGGATCATGACGATCATTTACCGTTAACCATGGACCATGCCGATCATTTACCGTTAACGATGGACCATGTAGATCATTTACCGTTAACGATGGACCATGAAGATCATTTACCGTTAACGATGGACCATGACGATCATTTACCTTTAACGATGGATCATGACGATCATTTACCGTTAACCATGGACCATGAAGATCATTTACCGTTAACCATGGACCATGCCGATCATTTACCGTTAACGATGGACCATGACGATCATTTACCGTTAACGATGGACCATGACGATCATTTACCGTTAACGATGGACCATGACGATCATTTACCTTTAACGATGGACCATGACGATCATTTACCGTTAACGATGGACCACGACGATCATTTACCGTTAACGATGGACCACGACGATCATTTACCATTAACGATGGACCATGACGATCATTTACCGTTAACGATGGACCATGAAGATCATTTACCGTTAACGATGGACCATGACGATCATTTACCGTTAACGATGGACCATGACGATCATTTACCGTTAACGATGGACCATGACGATCATTTACCGTTAACGATGGACCATGACGATCATTTACCTTTAACGATGGACCATGACGATCATTTACCTTTAACGATGGACCATGACGATCATTTACCTTTAACGATGGACCATGCCGACAGCAAAGTCGAAGTTTGAATTCTGCTTCTTCCTCTCCCTCTTTTTCCTCCTCTGCCTGTGTTTCATCCAAAATAAACTGACCACATGAAGGGACAAAACTAAGAGGTTATTATTAGACACACACACACACACACACACACACACATATACACACACACACAAAGACACACACACAGACACACACACACATATACATAGACACACAGACGCACATACACACACACGCACACACAAACCCAGACACACACAAACATAGACACACGCACAAACACACATATACATAGACACACACACACAGACATACACACACACACACGCACAGATTCATACACACACACACGCACACACAAACCCAGACACACACAAACATAGACACACGCACAAACACACATATACATAGACACACACACACAGACATACACACACACACACGCACAGATTCATACACACACACACGCACACATAAAACCCAGACACACACACACACCAACAAAAACACACGCACGCACACACACAGGCACATAGACACACAAACACACACACACATGCACACAGACACACACACACACACACACACATGCACACACAGATGCACACAAACACACATACAGACACACACACACACACCAACATAGACACGCGCGCAAACACACACATGCACACACACATACCAACATCGGCATGCGCAAACACACACGCACACACACACATACAGACACAGATGCACACAGACACGCACAGACACACAGACACACACACACACACACACATAGTGTGTTCAGACTGGAACAGGTTTGTTTTCTTACATAATGACTTTATCACTGACAGGAACATGAAGTCTGAATACCAGGGGCACTCCCACAAACATCAGAGACACGCCCACAAAATGAGTTTGACAACCCTAGTTTAAATTTTGCCCAGAGTTTTTGGCTGAAGGCGATTATTTAATCTGTTGACCTGTGACCTCTGCGTTTGCGGGTGAATGGACATTTGAAGGACGGAACATTGCAGGAAAAAAGCAAATGAGTGAACAAGAGAGTGAGTGGATGAATAATGAATGGATGAATGTGTGTCAGTGGGTGTAAGCACCGCTTACCCGAGCCTTCAGGGGCCGCCGTTAATACGAGCCCGGGGCCGTTGCGCATCCGAAGGCAAAGGTCCATGATGTCAGGCTGTAACGTCAGCTGAAAGGTGACTCTGTTGGGGGAAGGAAAGAACGTTCTTTCCTGCTCATCTGACACCTGAGCAGAAAAATGCACCTGGACATGCTGTTGTTCACTGATGCTGTTGCTCCACCCCCTGGGGTTTAGTCCAACCACATCATGTGGGGGTTTTACATTTTATTTATTTATTTATTCATTTATTTATTCATTTACTTATTTACCAGGGCTGGGATGATATGCTTTTTTGCCGATTTGATTCTTTTATGATTTTTTGGGTGCCGATTCGATTTAAATTGCGATTCTTCAATATTCCCGATTTTTCGCTTGCCTTTTTAGCACCAGACCACATGAAGAAAGCTGAATGACGATACGTATAGCAGGGATGTCCCGATATGATATTGATATCGGAAATCAGTCCGATATCAGCCAAAAAAATGAATATCGGATTTTATCGGACTGAATCTAAAAACTCTGACATAAGCTGTCCATTTACCGCTCCAGCACTTCTATAATAGGTGATTGATATCGGTATCGGCCAATACTCAAGGCTACAATATCAGTATTGTATCGGAAGTGAAAAAGTCGTATCGGGACATCCTAACGTATAGATCATATCAGGAGCCATATTTTCCCCCAAAAAATGCACAATTACAATTTATTGAGCAGTAATGTATTTGAACCAGACTTTTAAAGTGGTTTTCTCCATGTTTGAAGCTCGCCAAACTCACAGCCATTTTCAAAGAGTTTGATGGTGTAGATTGGTGGTGACGTAATATTTGTGAGACGAACATTGTAGTCCATTACTTACTCTCACATAAAACCTAACATAACTTTTGATGCCTGTCCAAAGAGAGTGCTTTCTCAATGTGAAAATGTATCTTTAAAATTCACAGACATCATATGTGAAAACCATAGCGGGACCAGAAAATTAGTTTTACCGTGTGTCTCAAATGCAGTTATGTATGGTGCATCGAATTGTGTATGGGGAGGTACCTATTTATTTTAGAAATTATTTCAATAGAGTGAATGAGGTTCACTGCTATTCCACTAGGGGAAGCATAACAGACTTGGTGCCACCCAGAGTTAAAACCAACATGGGTAAAGAGTCTTTTTCTTATGCTGGGACTATTTTGTGGAACAGGTTACCTGGTCCAATTAAAGCCATTAGAAGTATAGGCAGTTTCAAACAAAACTTGAAAAGATGGTTTAAACAGCAATCTTAGTCTACTGGCACCTGGTGTAAATCTCATACATTAGAAACTGTAATTGTGTCTTTTACTGATTTCTATGGAATGATTTGAGTATGTGTGTAGGTATGTGAGAATGTATGTATGTAATGAATGCATGAACTGCTGCCACTAGCCCCTGTCTCCTGCACTATAGGGACCACAATGGAAATAAGCCTTAGGGCTTTTTTGTGTTATCCCTGACTATTTTGTTATTTTATATGTTTTATGGCACTGGTTGCTGTTACATGTTTTATCTCAAGAATGGTCTAATAAATTCAATCAATCAATCCCTCCATTGACTCGCGTTCAATTTTGAAAGGCACTTAGGCACAATGGCCCGGAAATCGACCAGAAATAGAATTGTGTCACTTAGGCTCCCTATAGGTGTGAATGTGAGAGTGATTGTTTGTCTATATATATGTTCAGCCCTGCGATGAACTGGCGTCTCATACAGGGTGTACTCTGACTTCGCCCATTGTTGCTGGTTTAGGCCCCCAGTGACCCCCATGACCCTAGTGAGGATAAAGCGGGTTCAGATGACGAGACGTAGTTATGTTCACATTTGTAATTAAACATAAGTCTAAATTATCTAACATTAATGTTTTATGTAATTATATAAAACACGTAATGATAGTCACAGAGGAGTGATGGAAGAAGAGGTGAAAGGTCAGACTGGGACCCTAAATGAGGGGGGAAAAAAACCATCAGATTTCATTCACAGACAATGGTGAGTATTGAACTTTTTCTCTTATTACTTTACATAATATAACTACATACCAATATTTATTTTAAATACAATTGATCAAATGTTCCTCTGTCCCTGTAAGAATATTCCGGGTGCTGCTCAGTATCAAGGGGCCAAACCTGGCAGAATTTAACCAAAGAGCCTTAGAACTTTTCTACAAAAATTTCCACCTAGAAAGATGTGGTGTTTTCAGGCTGGAGGCAAACTTTACCACTGAGATATTTATTATTATTATTAACACTGGATAATCTTTTTGTACTGTTAATTGTGCAGTGAAACTTGAATTCAGATTAAAATATATTAAGATTATCAAATTGGGTCATTGTCAATCTTTATCTTTCATAAACATCATGAATAACACACTATGCAATGAAAAATATGGTGCTACCTAATTTGTTTTGGTGCTACTAAATAAAAAGCTAGGTGGCACCAGTGCTACCTGTGAAAAAGTTAGTCTGGAAGCCTGCACACAACACAAACAGTGGAGAGGACACACCACGCAGCAAACCCAGCATGTGTTGGTAACTCTGGGTGACCCATCAGACTCCAAAAGGAGAAAAGACTCAAACTAAAACCAGTTAGTCATAGTGTCCTCTATATAAAATGGTGGGTGTTCTTGTTTTTGTGTGGGTTTGTGTGGGTGGTGTTGTTGTTACACAGGTCTTGCATGGGTTTGGGTGGAGGCTGGAGGATCAGAGGGTGGTTGATCCCACACAGTTCACACATGCAAGGACACATAACTTTCTATTTGTGATCGTCTATCTCTTATTTCAGTGTGTTGTTCCAGGGTTAGTGTTAGTGTAGGTCCAGACTCATCTCTTATTTCAGTGTGTCATTCTAGGGTTAGGGTTATGGGTATGGGTATGGTTAAGGTTAGGGTTATGGGTAAGGATCGACTGATACAGGTTTTTTAATGGCTGATGCCGACACTGTTTTTTTTCCATCACCCTTGGCTGATGGCCGATATGGACTGAAACTGTTCAAATAAACTAATATCCTGCAGGTGGTGACACTGTTTAACTATTACTCTTTCTAGAACTTTTCAGAGGAAGGGCAGATTAGATATAGACCTAGAATTGGCTAGAATGTCAGGAACTAAGGTAGGTATTTTCACATTTGGTTTAATAACAGCATATTTAAATTTCTGCGGCACATATCCAGTAATTAATGAAGTGTTAATTATATTTAGGACAGTGCTAATAATTAGGGGAAGAATCTGTTTAGTTTAGTTGGAATTGGATCTAAGAGGCAGGTGGCTGATTTGGAAGACATGATAATAGATATGACATCAGTTTGGTCTACAGTGGTGAAATGATTTAGTGTTACAGAGGGATTTGTTAAAAGGTCTAGGTTTGAAACCACTGCTTTTTCTGATCTAATATTTGGGAGTGGTTGATCTATTTTATCTCTAATAACCCTAACCCTGGGAAAATACTTTTTACACTATATTCTATTGTGTGTGTGTGTGTGTGTGTGTGTGTGTGTGTGTGTGACAAGTGTTTTAACAGACGTCAAATTTCATCCATTAAAAATAAAAAGGGGAAAATTTATATTTTAACATGATTTTAAAAAATGATGTAATCATTTGTGTACCTATGCTAATGATGTCATATTTATCGTTTGTATGTTAAATAAACTGAAACAAAAATGATGTTAAATAGAAATAGTTAAAAACGTTTGAGCTGAATTTACTGAAGAAAACTTCTATTAGAATAATTTAAATGATCTGTTTTCCTCACCTCCTTCTCCTCTGAACTGAGGAGGAGGTGCACTCCTCTTAGAGGAGATGTTGAACAGCTGATATGTGTTTTATTCAGTTTATTTTAGTTTTAATCTAATGAATAAAAACTGAGTCCAGAAGTAATAAAATAGACGGCAAGAAAATGTGGTGAGGAGAGCAAATAAACAAGAAGAGGAGGAGGAGGAGGAGGTGGAGGGAGTAAAGAAATAAGAGAAGGAGGAGGTGGAGGGAGAAAAGAAACAAGAGAAGGTGGAGGAGGAGGTGGAGGGAGTAAAGAAACAAGAGGAAGAGGAGGAGGTGGAGGGAGTAAAGAAACAAGAGGAGGAGGAGGTGGAGGGAGTAAAGAAATAAGAGAAGGAGGAAGAGGTGGAGGGAGTAAAGAAACAAGAGGAGGAGGTGGAGGGACTAAAGAAATAAGAGAAGGAGGAGGTGGAGGGAGAAAAGAAACAAGAGAAGGTGGAGGAGGAGGTGGAGGGAGTAAAGAAACAAGAGGAGGAGGAGGAGATGGAGGGAGTAAAGAAACAAGAGAAGGAGGAGGAGGTGGAGGGAGTAAAGAAACAAAAGGAGGAGGAGGAGGTGGAGGGTGTAAAGAAACAAGAGGAAGAGGAGGAAATGGAGGGAGTAAAGAAACAAGAAGAGGAGGAGGAGGTGGAGGGAGTAAAGAAACAAGAGAAGGAGGAGGAGGTGGAGGGAGTAAAGAAACAAGAGGAGGAGGAGGTGGAGGGAGTAAAGAAATAAGAGAAGGAGGAAGAGGTGGAGGGAGTAAAGAAACAAGAGGAGGAGGTGGAGGGAGTAAAGAAACAAGAGGAGGAGGTGGAGGGAGTAAAGAAATAAGAGAAGGAGGAGGTGGAGGGAGTAAAGAAACAAGAGAAGGAGGAGGAGGTGGAGGGAGTAAAGAAATAAGAGAAGGAGGAAGAGGTGGAGGGAGTAAAGAAACAAGAGGAGGAGGTGGAGGGAGTAAAGAAACAAGAGAAGGAGGAGGAGGTGGAGGGAGTAAAGAAACAAGAGAAGGAGGAGGAGGTGGAGGGAGTAAAGAAACAAGAGGAGGAGGAGGAGGTGGAGGGAGTAAAGAAACAAGAGGAGGAGGAGGTGGAGGGAGTAAAGAAACAAGAGAAGGAGGAGGAGGTGGAGGGAGTAAAGAAACAAGAGGAGGAGGAGGAGGTGGAGGGAGTAAAGAAACAAGAGGAGGAGGAGGTGGAGGGAGTAAAGAAACAAGAGGAGGAGGAGGCGGAGGGAGTAAAGAAACAAGAGGAGGAGGAGGTGGAGGGTGTAAAGAAACAAGAGGAAGAGGAGGAAATGGAAATATTGCAATACTAGTCCAGTAGTAATCGTCATATTGTGGTCATACTCTTCTTCATATTGCAATACTAGTACATTAGTAGTACTACAGTACTAGTCAGAGGTGGTCAAAGTACTCACATTCTATACTTAAGTAGAAGTACAGCTATTGGTGTGTTTATTTTTTGCGTGCATGCAGTAATACTTATTTAAGCAGGAAAAAAGTCATAAAAGTTTCAAACGTATCCAAAAATCCTTCCTCAGTTTAGTGGATATGGACAGAAAATGTAGGAAAAATAGGAAGGAAAAGTCATGATTGAGATTTAAAAAAAGTCATGAGATTTAAAAAAAAAAAAAAACAAACAAAAAAAACCCCAACGTTCTAAATGTGAGATAAAAAAATTTATAAACTCAAAATTGGGAGACAAAAAGTGATCTAAGTATAATATATTATATAATATAATAGTATAAGTATAATATATAATATGTTGTGCAACATGTAGGGCAGCACGGTGGAGCAGTGGTTCACACTGGTGCCTCACAGACAGAAGGTTGTTGGTTCTATTCCCACACCAGACCTCTCTGTGTGAAATTTACACGTTCTCCTCGTGTCTGCGTGGGTTTTCTTCAAGTACTCTGGCTCCTCCCACCATCCAAACACATGCACTGATAGGTTAACTGGTTAATCTAAATCACCCATAGATGTGAATGTGACAGTGTTTGTCTATATATGTTCAGTCCTGAGGTGAACTGGAGACTCATACAGGGTGACCTCTGACCCCGCCTTTACCCATTGTAGCTGGATTAGGCCCCCAGTGACCCTCGTGAGGATAAAGCGGGTTCAGATGACAAGATGAGATGTAATAGTGTAAGTATAATATATAAAGTCCTAGTTGCTCTGCTGCACTGATTTTCTTCTGAAGTAACTTTTTATTTCTGTCAGATCTGTTTAGTTTGAAAAAGTAATGAATCTATTTTGAGAATGTAAAGGGTATAAAGTACATATATTTATATAAATGTAAAGGGTATAAAGTACATATATTTATATAAATGTAAAGAGTATAAAGTACATATATTTATATAAATGTAAAGAGTATAAAGTAAAGTTTCCAGAAAAATAAATACTCCTTTAAAGTAGAGATGCCTAAAAAAAATCTACCTAAGTACAGTAAAGGAAGTACTTTTCCTTAGTTCCTTTCCACCTCATTATGTAATACGACAGTACACAGTGGTAGTACTGTTGTAGGTGTATCTCCTTGACTGTGACGCACTGAGGCAGCTGCGTGTCAGAGTCACACCCCCTTTAACTCTGTCCCCTCCATCCTCTGTCAGCTCGCCTTGGCTCTCTTTAGCTCCGCCCCCTCCATCCTCTGCCAGCTCGCCTTGGCTCTCTTTAGCTCCGCCCCCTCCATCCTCTGCCAGCTCGCCTTGGCTCTCTTTAGCTCCGCCCCCTCCTTGGCTCAGGTCCTGATCCCAGTGAATCATTTCCTGTATCTGGACTCGTTGGCGGCGGCGCAGGGGTGACAAAACGTCTTTTCACTTCTTAGACTAATTGAATTGAAGCTGCTGCCGGTTCAGCGCCGCCGCCACCATTCACCTTCTTCCTCTTCTTCTTCCGCTGCTGACAGGACGCTGGTGTCTTGAACGAAAAGAGCGGATTGGTTCTGATAGAGGCCACGCCCCCCTGGGAGCTGGGCCCCTGTCAGCGAGGTGTTTATGCAGTTTTCCCCTGGTTTCCACACGAGGGTCACATGGGTCACATGTTCACACCCCTGAATTCTTTCATCTTATCAAAAGGAAATGAGTCCAACAACGAACACGCAAAAAATACTAAACGTTTCCATTTAACTAAACGTCAAATCTAAATCCTGCTGAGTTTAAGACGGTAAAAGTTTAACTTCTGTTATTTATTTTATTTATATATTTATCATTGTCAGATTCAAAAGAACAAGTTTTTTATGTAAAATAATCAAGTTTTAGAAACAGTTTGAATCAGCAGTTTTTACATTTTTATGGAACAGTAGTACTGTTTTATACTGCAGTAGTAATACAGTAGTACTGTTTTATACTGCAGTAGTAATACAGTAGTACTGTTTTATACTGCAGTAGTAATACAGTAGCACTGTTTTATACTGCAGTAGTAATACAGTAGCACTGTTTTATACTGCAGTACTGATATAGTAGTCCTGTTTTATACTGCAGTAGTAAAACAGTAGTACTGTTTTATACTGCAGTAGTAATACAGTAGTACTGTTTTATACTACAGTAGTAATACAGTAGTACTGTTTTATACTACAGTACTAATACAGTAGTACTGTTTTATACTGCAGTACTAATACAGTACTACAGTTTTATACTACAGTACTATTACAGTACTACAGTTTTATACTGCAGTACTAGTACAGTATTACAGTTTTATACTGCAATACTAGAACAGTAGAACTGTTTTATACTGCAGTACTAGTACAGTAGTACTCTGTTTCATATTGCCATAATAGCACAGTAGTAATACAGATCTGTGTCAGCTGATCCATATACAGAACTCGAAGCTCTACTCTTATTCTTATTCTTTAGCTTGTTTTAATGGAGGTGGTAGAAAAGCGGGGGTGGGCGGGGGTTGCTAGGCACATTTGGCAGATTTGGTGCCAGGTAGACACAGAAAATGTTTTTTTTTTCAGCTGTAGTCGAACAGCTGATGACAACTGGAAAAGATGACAGGAAAAAAACGAAAAGAGGAAGTGAATAAAAGTCTGGAGAGAATAGAAAAGTAAAGTTTGTGCAGACTGTGGACTACGTTTTTAGTTTTGGGATGGTGTGTGTGTGTGGTTGTGTGTATGTGGGGTGTCATGTGATCTCTGCCAGTGGTTACACTTCTGCTCCAGTGCAGTGTTTCTGTAAAATGTTTTAGCTTTAATAATGTTTCAGACTCGATGGGGATGCAGCCGAGGCTTCGCCAGGATTTAACTGTTTGGCTCAAAGGAGGATGAAGGAAGCCAAGTGTACTGTCCCCACGAGGATGACTGAGCCAAACACACACACAAAACTGAGGCAAACACACACAGCAAGTGTACTGTCCCCATGAGGATGACTGAGGAAAACACACACATGACTGAGCCAAACACACACAGCAAGTGTACTGTCCCCATGAGGATGACTGAGCCAAACACACACATGACTGAGCCAAACATACACAGCAAATGTACTGTCCCCACAAGGACGATTGAGCCAAACACAAACACGACTAAGCCAAAGATACACACCAAGTGTACAGTCCCCATGAGGTTTCCTGAGCCAAACATACGAATGACTGAGCCAAACACACACAGCAAGTGTACTGTCCTCACAAGGACAACTGAGCTAAGCACACACACGACTGAACCAAACACACACAGCAAGTTTACGGTCCCCGCAAGGACGACTGAACCAAACTCAGACAACAAGTGTACGGTCCCCACAACGACAATTGAGCTAAACACACACATGACTGAACCAAACAAACAGGAAGTGGAGGTATATTGGCAGGTGGATCCATTAGGCAAATATTTCAGTATTTTTCTGTTACTGTTGTTTTTCATTGATTCTATGACTAAAGTTGAAGTTCAGTGTTTTGACACATTCTGCTTTACTTTCACTATAGTAATATTCATTAGGTTAACTGACAATATTGAAAAATTTGTTTTCACTATATATGCTCCCTTTAGGTAACATCATTACAAATCATGGCATTAATTTTCATTGTTACGCGGATGACACACAGCTATATTTATCGATTAAACCTGACCAGACCAGGCAAATAGATAAACTAAGTACTTGTGTACAAGACATAAAAATTTGGATGAGTGCCAATTATCTGTTACTGAACCCTGAAAAAACTGAAGTCGTTATAATTGGTCCTAAAGATGCGAGAGACTCCCTAACTAACCAGATAGTTACTTTGGACAACTTAAGTGTAACACCCAGTGCCACAGTTAAAAATTTAGGAGTTTTATTTGATCCAGATCTTTCATTCAAAATGCATATCAAACAAACTTGCAGAACAGCCTTCTTTCACCTGCGCAACATAGCCAAAATTAGGAATATTCTGTCTAAAACGACTGCAGAAAAATTAATTCATGCATTTGTTACATCACGATTAGATTATTGTAACTCCTTACTTGTAGCATGTCCTAAATATTCCCTAAAAAGCTTGCAACTGGTTCAAAATGCAGCAGCAAGATTATTAACAGGATCAAATAGAAGAGAACACATCACGCCTGTGCTCCAAACCCTGACCCCTGACCCCTATCCCTATCACCCCTGTGCTCCAAACCCTTCACTGGCTACCAGTTGAGTCTAGAATTAAATTTAAAATCCTCCTCCTTACATATAAAACCATTAATGGTATGGGCCCCTCTTATCTTAAAGATGATCTGGTTCTGTACCAACCCAATAGAACCCTTCGTTCTCAGAATGCAGGTTTACTGAAAGTTCCTAGGGTTTCTAAAAGTACAGTAGGAGCTAGAGCCTTTAGTTATCAGGCCCCTGTCTTATGGAATCAGCTTCCCTTTAATATTAAAAACGCCGAAACAGTCTCTACATTTAAAATTAGGCTTAAAACATTCCTGTTTGAGAAAGCCTATGGTCAGGTTAGTTAAAAATTATGTGACTCATATATCATGTATACATGATGTATGAGTCACAGTTCAGTCTAGGCTGCCCTAGGAGTTAGAATGCTGGGGGAAGTACAGACACTGAGTTCTTTCTTCTCTTTCTCTTCCTCACATCTGTTTCTGTAATTTTTATAACATATCTTTCTTACCAAGTCTGTTCATGACTAGTCACCTGGTGTCCCCTTTCCCCCCTCCCCCCCTGGGGGGAGTGGTGGCTCTCCTGACAGTGCCTGCACGGGAGCCATGGACGACAGGATCTGGAGTATCTCGCCTGTGCTGACCTGTGACCCCGGACCACCGCCCCTGCCTGTCTGGACCAGCCCCCCTTCCTGCATTTATACATGGACGTTCATCTATAGCCTGTCCGTCCATGGGAGTGGATCTCTCCTTCAATGTGGTTCTCCTCAAGATTTCTTCTTTTTCCCACTGGGTTTGGAAGTTTTTTCTTGCCGAGAAGGAGGGTCTAAGGACAGGGGATGCCTGGGACTTTTCATGTATTTCTGTAGTTGATTATGTTTTTGTAAAGCCCTCTGAGACGACGTTGTTGTGATTTAGGGCTTTATAAATAAAATTGAATTGAATTGAATTGAATTGAAAAAAAGGAGTGGGGGCACAGTGCTCTAATTCATGTAAATCCATTATCAAAACAGAATACTGTAAATAAAACTACTGAATCCTCTCAAATCAAGTCAAGCCAAATTTATTTTAACTGCAAAATTTACAGTAACAGTACAAACAATTTACAGTACAGAATTTACTTTTTTATCTCCTGGGGTGAACAGTTTTTGGTTTCACAGTTTCAATATCCCATAACATTTTCCAAAGAGTCTCATAATCCTGTTTTTAAAATAATCAAACCTGTTCCTTATCTTCTTCTTAACCCTTCTACTCTCCTGTCCTGACCCACCTCTCTCCCTTCTTTCTACTACAGAAACAACAAATTCAAACGTAGATGAATGTGCTTTATTTCCACTGACATAATGATTTATATACTAGTAGGCCTACATATGAATAAAAAAAAAGTGTGTAAACTGGAGGTTGCACTGAACTTTTTTTTAATCAGTCATTTTGACAGCTATTAAAATTTAGTTATCGGTTTCTACATTAAAAATTCATCATATTAAAAGATTACTGACGGCTGTCATATTTTTCAATTATTGTTAAGAAAAAACCTCTCTGTGAAGAAAACAACCAATAGGGTTGAATAGAATGACCAGACATGTGATGTTAATAATTTCTCAAATGATTAAAAGCACATGAACTTGCTCTTGGATAATAGACAGACTGTACTGTATATATATTAAAATCACATTTAGCATATTCACTGTCTGTAATATTAAATTACAGGCCAGAGCAACAGACCCCAGAAGGAGGAAAAACCAAATGTCACCTGCCTTTAATGTTACCATTTTAGCTAACATCTCCACTTATTGTTGTTGCATGATGAGTCATATTAGTGGAAATAATATAGCTACATGAAGAATATTTTATCATTAATACTGGTGAAATGTTTGAGACAAACTCTTGTCTAATGTTAACAGTAAATATATGTTCCACACATGCGAGTTACTGCAGATCCTGTCATCCATGTTTCCCTATGCAGACACTGCTGAGACAGCTGCCAGCTCTCTCAGGGGAAAGGAGACATGAACAGACTTGGTATGTAAGATAGGTTAAAAAAATGTGTGAGAGAGAGAGAGATAGGGGATAGGGTTTGAAGCACAGGGGTGATAGGGTTAGGGGTCAGGGGTAAAGCTTTTTAAGTAATATTTAGGACATGAACAGGAAGTCTGGGCTTCTTTGCTGAGGCTGCTGCCCCCGCGACCCGGATGAAGTGAGGAATTACAATAATCTAATTTAGATGTAATAAATGCATGAATTAATTTTTCTGCAACATTTTTAGACAGAATATTCCTAATTTTGGTTAATGTTGTGCAAGTGAAAACATTTTTGGTTAATGTGCACTAACCTCTGACCCCTTGATCAGGATCAAATAAAACTCCTAAATGTTTAACTGTGTCACTGGATGTTCTACTTAAGTTGTCTACAGTAACTATCTAGTCAGTTAGGTAGTCTCTGGGATTTTTAGGGCCTATTATAATGACTTCAGTTTTTTCAGGGTTCAATAGGAGATAATTGTCACTCATCCAAGTCTTTACGTCTTGGACACATGTACTTAGTTTATCTATTTGTCTGGTCTGATCAGGTTTAATCGATAAATATAGCTGTGTGTCATCTGCATAACAATGAAAATTAATGCCATGATTTCTAATGATGTTACCTAAAGGGAGCATATATAGTGTAAACAAAATAGGCCCAAGGACTGACCCTTGGGGAACGCCATAACTAACTCTGGTGGACTGCGATGATTGTTGATAAACGTTAACAAATTGGTATGGATTAGATAAATGTGATTTACATCAGCAGAGGGCTGCTCCTCTAATACCTATATCACATTCTAATCTGTGCACTAAGATACTGTGGTCAATGGTGTCAAAGGCTGCACTAACATCTAATAACACCAGGACCCATATTAATCCATCATCAGCGGATAATAATAAGTCATTAGTGACTTTGACTAATGCAGTTCCAGTCTGTGATGAGCACAAAAGCCAGACTGAAACTGTTCAAATAAACTATTATCCTGCAGGTGCTGACACAGCTGTTTAACTATTACTCTTTCTAGAACTTTTCAGAGGAAGGGCAGATTAGATATAGACCTAGAATTGTCTAGAATGTCAGGATCTAGGGTATGTTTTTTCAGAATTGGTTTAATAACAGCATATTTAAATGACCGTGGCACATATCCAGTTCTATTACAGACATGAAGCTCTTGGTGCACTACGTTTTTGCATTTAGCACCACGCTTCCCCCGTACTGTCACAAATCGATCCCTGGACTCTCCCGCCTGCACGGGACACACTGGGGGACTAGCCATGCTAACATTACTACTGCTATTAGCATGGCCTGCGGTCCCTGCAGCTACCTCACTATAGCTAGGCCTAGAATTAGCCTCCAAGCTGCAAAGCCATACTTCTAATTCTGAAAACCTGTCCTCCAACCCTGACACTAAACTACACTTCCAGAAGCTACTTCTATCCTCAGTAAATATTACTTTGTTACCTAGTAATTTTTTGTATTCAGTTTTTAATTATTGCGCATTTGCACGAGAGGTGAGAGGATGTAATTTCATGTGTGTTGTATATTGTGCATATGGCACACTTGACAATAAAGTTGACTTTGACTTTGAAGGAAGGCAAGGGACTTACTGTACATACAGCACACTGAGCAGAAAATACAGGAAGAAAAAGAAGAACGAGCCATGGCTAAGGGAAGCTAGGCTAGCGGATATAGAAAGGAAAGTTGTTCAGACAAACAATACACTCACCAGATGTGACGTTGTGACATCTCTGCTGTTGCTGCTGTCACTAAGGTTACTGAGTACTGAGCTGTTTTTAGGGTTAAAGGTCAAAGGTTAGTGAGTATTTAGCTGTGGTTAGGGTTAAAGGTCAAAGGTTAGTGATTACATAGCTGTGGTTGTGGTTAAAGGTCAAAGATTAGGGAGCACTGAGCCGTGGTGGTGCTGGAAATTCAGATTCAGATTCAGGTTTATTTGTCAAATGAGCATATACATACAGGACATACAGCACAGATGAAATTTCGTCCTCTCACTTCCAGTTAACAATACTAAAATACGAACAAAAAAATAAATAATAAAAATAAAAATAAAAATAAAAGAGGCAACAGTCATGGGCACATGATATTAACAGTGTGTGATCAAAGTGTGGTAGTGCAATAGTGCAATGTAGTGCTATGTGCAAATGTGGGGGACCCCCATCAGTGGCGGGAGACTGAGGGGGGAAAGAGAGGCAGGGAAGGGAGAGAGTTTAGTCTCCTGATGGCCTGGTGGTGGAAACTGTCTTTCAGCCTGCTGGTTCTGGCTTTGAGACTCCGCAGTCTCCTCCCCGATGGCAGCAGGCTGAAGAGGCTGTGGGATGGGTGGGTGGGGTCACCTATAATCCTGGCGGGTTTGCGAGTGAGGTGGGAGGCATAAATGTCATCAAGAGGAGTGAGAAGGGCACCAATGATCTTTCCAGCTGCTCTCACTATGCCCTGCAGAGTCTTACGGCAGGACGCAGTGCAGGCGCCGTACCACACAGTGATGCAGCTGGTCAGGATGCTCTCAATGGTGCCCACATAGAAAGTCTGCATGATGGGGGCCGGGGCTCTCGCTCTTCTTAGCTTCCGGAGGAAGTACAGGCGTTGTTGGGCTTTTTTGGCCAGTGATGCGGTATTACGGCTCCAGGACAGGTCTTCAGAAATGTGCACACCCAGGAACTTGGTGCTGCTCACTCTCTCCACTGTAGCACCGTCGATGGTCAGAGGAGCATGCTGGGTGTGCGCCTTCCTGAAGTCGACGACCATCTCTTTCGTCTTCTCCACATTCAGGCGGAGATTGTTGTCCTTGCACCACATGGCCAGCCTGCGTACCTCGCTCCTGTAGAGCGTCTCATCGTCCCTGTTGATGAGACCCACCACAGTCGTGTCATCCGCAAACTTAATAAAGAGGTTGGAGCTGGATGTTGGAGTGCAGTCATGTGTCAGCAGAGTGAAGAGGAGGGGGCTCAGCACACATCCTTGGGGGGCCCCTGTGTCCATCACGATGGTGCTGGATGTGTTGCCGCCGACTCTGACTCCCTGTGGTCTCCCTGTCAGGAAGTCCAGCAGCCAGTTGCACACAGAAGTGCCGAGTCCCAACCGGTCCAGTTTGTGTATGAGCTGCTGGGGGATTATTGTGTTGAATGCTCAGCTGACGTCAATGAACAGCATTCTGACGTGAGAGTCTTTGGTCTCCAGGTGGGTGAGGGCTGAGTGGAGGGCAGTGGAGATGGCGTCGTCGGTGGAGCGGTTCGACCGATATGCAAATTGGAAGGGGTCCAGGGTGGGGGGGAGGGCTAACTTGATGTGCTGCATGACTAGCCGCTCAAAGCACTTCATAAGGATGGGAGTGAGTGCGACCGGGCGGTAGTCATTGTAGCAGGCGGGAGATGGCTTCTTCGGGACCGGGATAATAGTGGTGGCTTTGATGCATGTGGGGACAACAGCTTGGCGCAGCGAGGTGTTAAAGATGTCCGTGAAGACATCTGTGAGCTCCACAGCACAGTCCTTCAGGACCCGACCAGGGATGTTGTCAGGGCCTGAGGCTTTGCGTCCATTTATCCCTCTAAGAGTTCGCCTCACGCTCTCAGGAGATAACGTCAGTACCGGGGGGGGGGGTCTTCTGCGCTGGGGTGCTGTTGTCTGCCTCAAAGCGAGCGAAGAAGCCATTCAGCTGGTTTAGCAGCAGAGAGGAGGGGCTGTCACAGGTCTGTGGAGGTGGTTTGTAGTCTGTGATGGTCTGAATCCCCCTCCACAGGTTCCTGGTGTCCCTGCTGTCCCTGAAGCGGTCAGTGATCCTCCTGGAATATTGTCTCTTTGCCACCCTGATGCCATGTGACAGATTGGCCCTAGCTGACCTTAGGCCCGCTGCGTCCCCTGCTCTGAAGGCAGCATTTCGAGCTTTCAGGAGCCTGTGGACTTCTCCTGTCAGCCATGGCTTCTGATTGGCTCGAATGGTGATGGTTCTGGTGGTGGTGACATCATCCATACACTTCCTCATGTAGGCAGTGACAGACTCTGTGTATTCCTGGAGGTCAATGGAGTTGTTGTAGGTGGCTGACACTCCAGTCAGTGATGGAGAAACAGTCCTGGAGTGCCTCTGTGGACCCCTCCGGCCACACACGTGCTTTGAAGCTGGTTTGATGGTTTTAACCAGCAGCCTGTATGCTGGCATTAGCATAACAGTGGTGTGATCTGAGGCTCCGAGGTGGGGGAGGGGGAGAGCCTTATAGGCTCCTCTTTTTGCAGTGAAAATATTGTCCAGAATGTTGTTACCTCTTGTGGGGAAGTGGATATGAGCATGGAGTTGTGGAAGCACGCTTCTGGGGTTTGAATGGTTGAAATCCCCGGCTAGGATGAGGAAGGCATCAGGATGGAGAGTCTGCTGCTCACTGATGTGCTGGTGGAGCTCATGCAGCGCCTCACTCCTGTTGTTGGTGGAGCTGGGAGGGATATATAATGCCACCAGCAATATGGCACTAAACTCCCTGGGCAGGTAGAATGGTCTGCATTTAATGATCAGAAACTCTGCCAGTGGTGAGCAGTGTTTGCAAACCACGGCAGCGTCGCGGCACCAGGCATCACTGATGTAAACACAGAGTCCCCTCGACGAGCGCTCTGTCTGCCCGGTAGCATGTTAACTGGGCTAGCTGGATAGCACAGTCCGGGACGCTGTCGTTAAGCCATGTCTCCACAAAAACAAAAACACAGCACTCTCTCACCATCTTGGAAGTCGTGCGAAGTAAGCGGATATAGTCCAGTTTGTTGTCTTGTTGTCTGGCCAGTGTGATGGACGGAGTAGCCGGCCGGTAAGGGCTAGCCGCTAGCCTAGCCCGGATACCTCCGCGCTTCCCCCTCTTCTGCTTCCTTGTATTCCGCTTGTGGCGACTCCACTGTGGGCTGGTCGTAGGAGCAGAGGTCGGTGTTTGAGTAGGCCTCCGAAGCAGACCGCGGTCGCGTAGCGCTCCCGTGTACGCTGGGTTAATGTCCGTGAATGAGGTTCTACCGATGGCGAGAAGAACCTCTCGGGAGTATGTGTGCTGTGCGTCTAGTGGACGCGACAAGGGCGGACAGTTACACAATGTAGAACAACATAACAATGGAGAGAGAGGAGCCGCTGTGTGTGCACGCGCCGCCATCTTGGATCATTCCTTACTCTCTAATCTCCTAAATGTCTCTGCATTGTGCTCGTATTAGCCACTCTATGATATTGTTTTCATACAGTGTCTGTATACTATCCGTGTCTTAATGTTCACTCGATTGTCATTTATCATTTCTGCCAGAAACACAAAATGCTGCCAAACAAACCATTTAAAGTGGAGGGGCGTGGTCAATAGTAAAACCTGTATTTTCTGCTGTCAATTTGGCTGCTGCTGGATAATAAATCTAAGAGACCCAATTTTAATGTGATGAGCAATCTGACCAAATTACATGTATGTATGTAGCTGTTTGAAAAGATGCGTTGCATGAAAGGAAGAGATACAGGTCGAGAAAACATGTGACCACTGTTAGTAAAACTCTGACAGGTGGTTAGAAAAGATGTAAAATAAAACATTGTGTATGAACTCTAAATGGGTCCACATCACCTGGTGTTTTATATATACTGTTCTTTTCTGGTTGTCTGGTTTTTGTCTCTTTTTCCCCTTTATATGCAATATGCAATCAGTAAGAGTTGCTTCATTGAGTATTAATGGGGGTCGAAGCAGAGAAAAGAGAGCGCTAGTGTCAGAACTACTACAATTAAGGAAAATAAATATTACGTTTTTACAGGAAACGTATAGTGATAGGAAAAATGAGACAGACTGGGGTCTGTGGTGGTGGGGTCAGTACGCCTTCAGTCATGGCTTTAATCAGAGCACTGGGGTTGACATTTTATTTGACCCAGCTTTTAATGTAACTATTTTATGAACCACAGATTTAGTCCCAGGTTGGGTTTTAATCATTAGGGCAGACATCCAGGAGGTAGTTTTTAATTTTATTAATGATTATGTACCAAACTGTGGCCGTGACCGAGCTACCTTGTTTCAGGTGCTGAAGGACAAATTGGGTGGCTGTGGTCAGGGGGTGTGTGTTTTAATTGGGGGGGGGGGGTTGGAACTGCTGCACTGACGTCGCCCTGGACAGGATTGGACAAGAACTCCATCCTCAGTCCTCTGTGTTTCTGTTCAAAATGGTGGCAGAGTTAGACTTAGTGGATGTTTCGAGGATGAGCCATCCACTGCTCAGACAGTACACGAGGATGAGGATGTTTGGGGACGGGGTCAGTGCAGCCAGGTTAGACAGGTTTTATTTATCTAGATTTTTTAATATTTGTGCTGTGAGCTGTAAAATTCACACTGTGGGTTTTACAGATCACCACTTGGTGTTTGTGGATCTGTTTGTAAATCACACTGACAGGCCCAGGTCTTTCTGGCATTTTAATGTAGAATTTTTAAATGACATAATTTTTGGTGAAAATTTTAAACTGTTCTGGGCCAACTGGAGGTCCAAGAAAGAGACTTTTCCTCCATTTCATACTGGTGGTAGGTGAATAAGAGCCTAATAAGAGTCTTCTGCCAGCAGTATGCTTCTTTAGCTTCTGCTAACATAAAGAGGACCATGGAGCTGCTGGAGGCAGAGATCACAGACTTGGAGGGTATGACTGATAGACTGAAAGAGAAAAAGCAGCAGTTGAGTCTTTTTCTCCAGCAGAAGGCAAAGGGAGCTCTGGTCCGGGACCGCTTTACAACCGTGAGGGACATGGATGCACCTACCGCCTTCTTCTTCAACCTGGAGAGGTCTGTGGGTCAGAGGAAGCAGATGGTGTGTCTCTGTCTGCCTGTTGGGACGCTGACCTCTGACCCTCCAGAGTTGAAGAGTATAGCGGTGTCTTTTTACTCAGACTTATTTGAGGCAATTCGAGGCAGTGTGATGGGGACGCTGCTTCAGGGGGTTGGGTGCGAACATCACACATGAGTCGTTGGGTTCTGCAGGGGAACAGATGGAGTCGGGGAAGGCCCCAGAGCTGGACAGGTTACCTGCAGACTTTTATAGACACTTTTGGAGTCTTTTTAGAACTGATTTCCTGGAAGTTTTTAAAGACTGTGTTCAGTGGGACAGGATAGATCTATGAGGTTGAATCTATAAGTTCAGTTGTGAGTGGGTTTAGGGACTGAATGTGTTTGTGTTTTCCATTTTTTGTGTGTCATTTTTGTTTTTTCTTCTAGTTTGTGATTGTTTTTCTTTACTTATTAACTAGATCAACTTAATAATTAGTTTCTTTTTGTTTTGTTTTCATTGTAATGAGTTTCATTATGTTTATAGTTTTTTGTTGTTTTGTTTTTCTATAGAGTTTGGTCCCTTGAAAAGTTGTTTTTCTTATGGACTGGCAGTGTTTATAATAAAGTTGCTTGAAAAGTCTTTTACTTTTGATCTCTCTCTCTTTCTTCCTCTCTCTCTCCATCTTCTTTTACTTTTGATTGTCTTCCTCTCTCTCTCTCTTCGGGGCAGAGCTTCTCCAGGTCTTTATTCACTGATGATGCCTCCTTTTCTTTTGGTGTCCATGGTGATGGCTGGACACACCGGTGTACATGATTGGCCAGGCCTCTGTCCTCTGCATTAGTGACGGTGATGATGACAGCAGGCGTGCGTTTGGTGTTTGATGTTGGTGCTAGCCTGAGCGCAGAGCTCTAATCTGATCTGGGATCTGAGTGAAGCGAGAACACGCCTCTCTGCTCTGGACACTATACAGCCTCTGTGACTGTTACCAGACACACTCACACATCTACGTCTCAAATCTCATACTATGGATTTGACCTTTTAATGTTGCTCAAGGTCAAAGGTCAGGATGCCATTTTGGAGCACAGATGTAGTTTCATGTGTCAACAATAATAATGGAGTGTTTAGGAACACCGTTTTTGGAGTTATCACCATTTAAATCCCCACAACTTTGATTTTGACCTTTCAAGATTAAAGGTCATGATGTCATTTTGGAGTGAAGATGTAGTTTCATATGTGTCGACAATAATAACCGAGTACTTAGGACTACGGATCGACGGATGGAGGTTTTTTAATAAACTTCCAAGGGCCCATATATGGGCCCAAGTGGTTGTTTGTAATTTTAAACAGAACCACCAGAACCTGTGGGTTCGACATCTCATTTTGAAAACAGATATTCTCAAGGATCGACCCATATGAGCCACTTTCAGATTAATTAACCACAGCAGCTACAATTACTAATTTGTTCAAACATGTTCAAATGATAAACAGGAAATGGCATGGTTTACCTTTTATCTCCCATTAGTATCCACAGAGGAACAATATTCCAACAAACATGGTCATATTCCAACAAAAAAATATATAGTCCAAATATTGTCCAAAACATTCACCTCCAATGGGAAGTTTTAAAGTGTATACATTTCTGAAAATAACTGCTGTGTCATTGTTAAGCTACTTGGTCACAGATATAAAGAACAGGGTTACAGATCGGTGGTTAGATCTCAGGAAACCGATTCAAATCCAGGGCATTGGATCATTTGTAGGAAGTTTGACTGAGTCAGGGCTCTGTGGACCGATTTACTCAGATCTCATACGACACAGACCGATAACTGTTTCGAATCGGTTTATCTTTACACGCCTAATATATATATTTATGTATGTATATATTTATATAAATATATATACAGGGTATATGTGGCTAGTTGGTTGGTGGTTGTGTTATTGTTCAGTTGTTGGATCCCAGTGCAGTTGAACGTTATCAGGTTGATTGTCATCTCGTTGCAGCAGCTTTTGCCTCAGAGGACGTAATCATCACCCCTCAATCACCTCTCGGTGGCGGTGGTCGTAGGCACTTAAGGCACTCAAATCAAATGCTCCCGGTCCTCCACAGCGGTGGGGCGGGTCTTCTGCCGCTTCATCAGCCTCATGTTTCCTCCAGTGTTTGATCATGAAGCAGATTCATGTGTGAGCAGAATTTTTGCCACAGTCTGATGGGAGTGGATCTGAAGTCTGTGCTCCACACCCAGGAAAACCCTAACCCAGGAAAAACAAACTGTATACCAACATATTATATTTTCCATATTATATTTTCTGGACTATAGAACGCACTTAAAAGGCAAAAATTGCAGTGCGACTTATATGTGGATCAATTTTGTTGTGCTTATTGACTTGGAATTTTGACTTCATCTCATAAATTTGACTTTTTATTCCATGTCCTTAAAGTCAGCTTCTGTAACCAGAGATCGGACCGCCAAAGCCCGTGCCTTGGTTTGCTGCCAAATCCACATCGCACTGGACCCTTCTGCCTCCCCTCGCAGGTGGTGTACTCACAAGCTCACCATCCCATGTCCCCCATTCGGGTTGGACCCAGCCGGCGCTCACCCATAGGCCCCAGGCCTGAGCTCTGGGGTGGGGCCCTGGTAACCTTCCGGGTCAGGTACACAGAATCTTCTGGTCATAAGGTTCTTGGAACCCTTCTTAGTCTGACCCTTCACCTAGGACCAATCTCCCATGGGAGAAACTACCAGGGGCAAAATGCCCCCAACAACACAGCCCCCAAGATCACGAGGGCTCTGAAACTCCTCCACCACGATCCACAATAAGTTTCACGGAGGAACCTTTTTTTCTAATTATTTTGACTTCACTTAATGCAACTTATAGTCCTGTATGCCTTATAGTGCACCTCCCAGGTGCACCATCACACTCAGCATCACAGCAACAAACCATTGGAGAAGCAGAATTGATGTGACTTGACACAACAGAGTTGACACAAAAGAGATGACGTAACAGTTGACACATCTCACATTGACTCTGTAGATTAATTAAAACATCTGTAATGTTAATTTTAATTTAACTTGTTAAATTGTCAATATCACAAAATCACAATACCCCCCCCCCCAAAAAAAAAATCCTCAAAAGTAAAACACAACTTTTTTCCATTTGTTAGCCTGAACCATTCTTAATCTTTACATGGTTTTCCAGGTGTTAGCCTGGGCTAGTGTTAACCTTTACATTGTTTTCCAGGTGTTAGGCTATCCCAGTATTAACGTTTACCTGTGTTAGCCTGGGCCAGTGTTAACCTTTACCTTGTTAGCCTGGGCCAATGTTAACCTTTTCATTGTTTTCCAGGTGTTAGCCTCGGCTAGTGTTAACCTTTACCATTGTTTTCCAGGTGTTAGCCTGGGCCCAGCAGTATCATCAGGATGACAAAATGGCCGTCTGTTTGTTTCCACTGGGACCAGAAAGTTTTCAACGTTTCACCCCAGACTCCCTGTCAGCTATTGAGCAGCGAATCGCAGAGGAGGAGGCGCGGCGCAACAAACAGTATCAGGAGGTACGCCTACTCCCATATGGCCCTGCCCATAAGCCCATATGGCCACGCCCCTAAATGGCACTGGTCCCATAAGGTACCAGGTCGATATGAGCGTTAGAGTCATTCTGTCGGTCCGTACGGAGTCATGGGTTCGGGCTGTATGGAGTCGTGTTGTCGGTCTGCGTGGAGTCGTGGGTTAGGTCCATATGGAGTCGTGGGTTAAGTCCACGTGGAGTCATGGGTTCAGTCCCCATGCAGTCGTGGGTTCGGTCCGTGTCGAGTCATGGGTTCTGTCCGCGTCGAGTAATGTCTGCGGCCTGTTTAGTGAATCTGTGTTTGTTGTGTATGTGTTGTTTCTAACAGTCTTTGTGTGTGTGCTGTGCATCAGGACTTGGGGGATGTGGAAATCCCTCGTCCTCGTCCAGATCTGGAAGCTGGAAAGCAACTGCCTCGAATTTTTGCCGACATCCCGTCTGATCTGGTGGGCGTTCCCCTGGAGGACATCGACCCTTACTACTACAAACACCACAGGGTAGGTTCTAGAACCATCATGTGGCGTCAGTGCATCCGTCGTGTGGTGTTGGTAAATTGGACCCTTCTGCAACCAAACCGTTTTCAAAGGAGGGACCTTGTCTAAAACCTTGCATGAAAAAGATAAAGAATCTGTCCGTCATCTTGACTGACTCTGTGAAACTGAACCTTATCTGTGGATGTGGTTGTTTTTAACCAACGGGGGGGGGGGCACACCACAATAACTATGGTCTTCAGTCAAACCATCTAATAGATCAAACTGTACCCGGTCACAGTGAAAACATAATTTCAATAAACTTTTCCACAGTTGTCGTCTGTTGATCTGTTAATGAATGAACATGTGGTAGAAAAAACATGAAATATTCCAGTCCATAGTTGACACACACTGTCATTGTTGTGTATGTGAACAGACTACACTGACATCACTTCTGCTTTAAGTCGCACCAGACACAACACCACAGGGTAGCCCCACCCCTCCACACTGATTGGCTCTTTCATCTGGAAGTAAACCTTAACCGCATGAGACTGAGATGGTTGTGTGAGTGAAGACAAACACAACCAGATGATGTGAGTTAGGTTATGGGGTCAATGCGCTCCATCATGTGGCGTCAGTCCGTCCATGTCCGCCTTCAGCCAAAATCGCCAAATAATAGTGAAACAAACAATTGGAACCATTTAACGTCTCCTGCAACAATACGTCTAGACCACTTTCTAAAAATAACTCTGCACTATTATTACTGTGTTTTCAGCCTCAACTGTTTCTGCTGTAATTGCACCAAAAATAAGATACTGGTTCCTGGATGTGGCTAGAAAAGTTTCAACATGAACGTAAATAAATAAACACATAATATCATGTGGGAAATTGACTGTATGGACCAATGCAAAAAAAGTTCAATTACATAAGTAAATGAAGGTGAATTTTAACAATATTCTACCTCTGTTTCTCATTAGTTTGTGTTTTATTGTGGATTACTTCTACAAAGTCACTAAACTCTTAGTAACTCAAGCAGAAGATGGTTCAAATTGTGTCTAATTTCATTTAGGCATTCCAGGTTTTTCACATTTTATTGTTACATGATAGTTTGTAAATGTCAATATTTTCAGAATTTAATATTATATTATTTTTGTTGTCTTTTTAGTTCATCCTTGGATCAGTTATTGCCGTCATGCTTTGTCTGTCCGTCATCCTCCACAATTCACCTCTCATTTCTTAATGGATTTCAATTATTATTGGTTTATTAGATAGATCTAAACATTAGACACAAAACTGATCCCTTTGTCAAAATTTGCCTTTGTAAACAATTTGTTTGGATGGTGTGGTGGGGACAGTGTGGTGGGGATGGTGTGGACAGTGTGGTTGGGACAGTGTGGTGCGGACAATGTGGACAGTGTGGTGTGGACAGTAAGGTGGGGACAGTGTGGTGTTGACAGTGTGGATGGTGTGATGGGAACAATGTGGTGGGAACAGTGTGGACAGTGTGGTGGGGACACTGTGGACAGTGTGGTGGGGAAAGTGTGGAGGGGACAGTGTGATGTTGTTGACAGTACGGACAGTGATGTGGGGACAGTGATGCAGACAGTGTGGTGGGGACAGTGTGGAGGGGACAGTGTGATGTTGTTGACAGTACGGACAGTGATGTGGGGACAGTGATGCAGACAGTGTGGTGGGGACAGTGTGGAGGGGACAGTGTGATGTTGTTGACAGTGTGGACAGTGTGGTGGGAACAGTATGGACAGTGTGGAGGGGACAGTGTATTGTTGACAGTTTGGTGTGGAAAGTGTGGAGAGTGTGGTGTGGACAGTATGGTGGGAATGGTGTGAACTTTAATACCAGTTGGGCTAGTGATAGTGTGGGTTAGTGTGTTGTTCGTTGCTGGATAGATGTGTGTCAGTTGTTGTTCCTCCATTGACAATGAAATTACATCATCACGACCCGTCGACTCGACTTCAACTTTATCGACGGATAAGTCGACTTGAAGAAAACTGAAGTGATTAAAGTTCTAAACACTTCCATGTTAACACACTTTGGCTCAAAACGGCAAAATTCGTCAATGTTCATCCAAATGGTGTGATTTAAATGTCAACTATATGTATGTACTCCTGACCTTTACCCTGACCTCTGACCCTAAATGTATATACTCCTGACCCTAACCCTGACCTCTAACCCTAACCCAATATGTATTTACTCCTGACCTCTGACCCTAACCTTATATGTATGTACTCCCAATCATCTAAATAATGAACTAAAGTGATTTTTCCTCCAGATTTTCCCTTTAAATAAAAGTGTTGTGTGTTTTGTCTGCAGACCTTCATAGTCTTGAACAAAGGGAAGGCCATCTTCCGCTTCAGTGCCACTTCAGCTCTCTACGTCTTCAGCTCCTTCCACCCTGTTCGCAGAATAGCCATCAAGATCCTCGTCCACTCATATCCTTTTTTAAGCATTATTTTTTAAATATTTTAACCTATTATTATTATTATTATTATTATTATTATTATTATTATTATTATTATTATTATTATTATTATTATTATTATTAATGTTTGTATTATTTTTGTTATTACCTCTATTCTGCTCATATCCTTTTAAAAATTATATTAATTTAAAATCTAAAAATGTATGTGTATATACAATATATATATATATATATATACAATATATATATATATATATATATATATATATATATATATATATATATATATATATATATATATATATATATACATACTAGTTTTTAATTTTTCACTTGCATTATTTATTCTGCTCAGATCTTTCATGCTGACTAAACTGGCTGCTTATCGGGTAAATGCTACAGGGAGGTCAGAGGTCAGCAGCAGTATCTGTGCTGTCTGCAGGGTTTTACTGTAGGATGAAGGATCCAAAAGGACACTCAGGCCTCCCTGTCGGTGCCACCGCAACAAAACCCCGGCGCTGTCACATTCACCGCCTCCGACATCAACATATGTAGGACACGCTCACTTTACACGACAGAACACAGATATAAAAAATACTCTAAAAAACAATTCAGTTGTGTCCTTTTCATTCCTGTATACCCAGTTTAGCGTATAGCTTCTTTTTGCTCTCACTGTTGATGGGCATTGACATCAGAACCTTGAAAGACAAGTATGAAGACTGTAGGTCAAAGGCCACAGTAAAGGTCAAAATCAAATTTTGGATATAACATTCGAACTCTTCATCTCACACACTTTCAATCAGCACTGGTCTTTCAATTCTGCATCTTGTGTGTATAGATTTTGACCTCTTGGTGACCCAATAGGTCAAAGGTCACTGGGTCAACACTAGGGGTGTGACAAGTTCTTGTCGGACAAGATCTCGCGAGATGAAATTTCGCAAGATTTCTCGTCACCTTAAAATTCTGTCTCATGAGATTTGATATCCAGCAAGCAGCCAGAAAAGACATGGGCAAATACTAACCCTAACCTGTGTCTGATTTGCTGGGGAATCCACCCACCCTCTGGTTTTGGACATCGTGTTTGTTATGGTCCACTGATTTTGCTGCCCATGTGCGTTGGGGGCCCCGTGGGGCTGGAATCCCACCTTAGCCGGCGTGCACCAGCTAACGTGGGGTTAGTGGGACACCCTCTGACTGGCATGTGCATTAGATTCCTGTGTTTCCAGATGGGTCGGTGAGTTGCTCACATCGCAGCTAACCCCTGGCATCTGTTATACATGGGCCGGCCCCTGCCCTGGCAATGCGGTTGACACACCGGGCGAGAAGGTGCCGCAAGTCCAGGAAGTGGTGAAGTCCGGGCACAGGGTTCTGTAAAGCCTGGAGCTGGTTGTGGTGCGCCGACAGAGAAAATGTATATGCCCATGGAATTTCATGGTGGAGAAAGAGACTTAGATACTGTTATTGACAGGTAGGACCCTAACCCTAACCCTTTGAAAGGTCAAACCCATAGTGTCATGTTTTCAGAGGGAGGTGTCATTAAGAGCTAAAACATGTGTGAGGTGGTGGGGCTTGTTGTGCTTGGAACCACTTGTTGAGTGTTATTTTCAAATATTGAATGTGATAAAATAATGCATCTCCTTTATTACTGTTGACTTTATACGATACAGATCATTACAAAAGTAATTTTTGGGACGGCCATGGCTCAGCGGGTCGTCCATTGACCGAAGGGTTGGCGGTTCGATTCCCGCTCTGTCCTAGTCAGTCCGTTGTGTCCTTGGGCAAGACACTTTACCCTCCTTGCCTCCAGTGTCACTCACACTGGTGTATGAATGCGTATGAATGTTCAGTGGTGGTCAGAGGGGCCGTAGGCGCAAAATGGCAGCCACGCTTCTGTCAGTCTGCCCCAGGGCAACTGTGACTACATATGTAGTTTACCACCACCAGAGGGAGCATGTGAGAGTGAATGAATAATGGAACACTAATGTAAAGCGCTTTGGGTGCCTTGAAAAGCGCTATAGAAATCTAATCCATTATTATTATTATTATTAATTTCCCACAATGCATTGGAAGCCCTACACAGCAGTGTTTTTATTTTTTCTATATATCAGAGTGTATTTATGGCCATGGTCAGACATAATCTAAGTACATTTACGGCGTCCATCATCCTTGTAGTCTTCATCTGAAGATGTCGACCGCCGTCAGCAGCTGGACGTCTTCCAGAGTTGCTGCCGGGTGACAGTGTGTTTGCAGATTATGCTAACTGAGCTGAGGACATGCCACCGCTTGAGTATCTGAGCCAGGAATCATCTGGAGCCATAAAAACACTGACGGTAAATATTTCCCAACCTCCGTCAAGTTGGATGCTGAAGAAGATTTTTTTTTTTTTACAACCACTTTTTTTTACATATTAGAATTCTTCATATACACAATAAATAAAGTGTAAAATGAAACATTCTTATACAATAAAATTAATTCAGAAATAGATTAAAAACTATACAAAACAGTGAACATGTTTAACCAGAGGCAATCTGTAAAAACAAGCAGGTTATTTTTTACAGTGCACAATGTTTTATTAAAAGCCCAGATGTTTTTAAAACTGATCAAATCATTGGTTATTTTATGAAAAGCAAATTCCAGCCTCAGTCTGAACCTGATGTTACAGCGACAGACTGAGGCTGGTTCTATCCCTAATCTTAACCCAAACTGAGGCTGGTTCTAACCCTAACTCTAAATTCTGTAAAAACTGTAATCTAAAAACTGCTGTTCTGCTGGCCAGGTGGGTAAGCCCCCCCCCCCCCCCCCCCTCTTTTGATAAAAACAACACCCCCTGTGGCACCCAATGCCAATCCCCTCAGAAAAAGTCTACAAGTATTGTTTGGACTTTTTCTACCAAACCTGCTGTGGGGTCCATGGTAGCGAGGCGGTGCCACAGGAGGGATGCAACTCAATTGTTGAGCACTAGTACTCTACCTCGATATTACATCTGAGCGAGTAGCTATTTCCATTTATTCAATTTGTTTTCTATTTTTTTGGTGACGTCCTCCCAGTTCTTTTTGTTGTTCTTCCCCAGGAATACTCCCAGGTACTTTAGGCCATCCCTTTTCCATGGGAGCCCCTGGGGAAGAATTGGGAGGCCTCCATGCCATCTGCCAACCACCAGGGCCTTGCTTTTCGACCTTTGCTGATGACAGATGGCTAAACAAATTGGTTAAAAGTTTTAAAATGTCAATGCCAGTCTGGTCTTTTATAAAAAACGACATAACCCTAACCCTAAACAATGAGTGGGATGTAGAGCATTCCAGACAGGGTGCACCCCTGCCGGATGCCTCTATGCTCTCCGTCCCTGCATGTTCTGTAGAGCGGTGATTCGCAGTAGAACTCCACCGCTTTTTTTCTTATGTCGACCGGCTCCCTGAGTTCCTGCCCTGTGTCCAATAAAATTATGTGGATGGCTTTTTGTTCTCCCAGCTTCCTCTCCAGGCCGAAGAAGAAGCTACAGGGAACATCCATCTCTGTGATGTTCTGGATCTGGGACCTGACCAGTGCACCCTGTACCTTGGTGTCCAGCAGGTCGGCCAAGGCATTTCTTTTGGACTTAAGGGTTTCAATATACCCTTTGTTTCCTGTGGAATCAGTGATGGCTTCTAACTCCACTATTTCAATTTCCAGGTCACTAACAAATTGGTAAGTATCGCGAGTCACATTGACCGTATACTGTTGACATAAAACTTTTATTTCTGTTTTTCCATGGTCCCACCACTGCCTAAGTCATGTAAAATCATCTTTTCTTTGTCTAAAAGCAGTCCCGAACCCTAACCAAAACCTAACCTTTATTAAAAATTAAAACTGAATAAAAATGCCAGTACCCACTCTTAGCTAAAATATTTTTAATAAATACTTTACATAAAACTAAGGAATGATCACTAAGACCAACCGGTGATATTTTATACTCTTTAACTAAATTAAAATGATACTTTGAACAATAAAACCGGTCTACTCTGGCTAAACAGATGTAGTTTTCTTTTAGGTGGGACCATGTATACTGTCTACAGTCAGTATGCATCCTTCTCCATACATCCACCAGACCATAAGAAGCCACCAGCTGCTTTAGTGTGTGCTGGGAGGCAGGATGTGGCTCTGCATGGGTACAATCTAAAAATTAATTTTCATTGCAGTTCAAATCCCCACCCAAGAATAAACCCACCTCTGAACCACAGCAGTTCAACCTTGTCTTCACTTTTTGTAAAAACCTCTTCCTCTCTGCTCCATTGGTCGGTGCATAGATGTTGATAAACTGGAACTGGAACTGTACCTTTGCCAGGACGCACCTCCCCTGGACTACATCCTCCACCTCCAGAGAGGAGGGAGGGAATGTCCTGGAGAACAAGAGGCCTACTCCTCTACTGTGGGAGGTATTGTGGCTCAGGACCACCTGTTCCTCCCGCTCCTTCTTCAGGCTACCTGCACCTGTTCATTTCCATGCACTTCTTGAAGGAATAAATCGTCGATCCTCTTCACCCTCACTATTTTAAAAACTACTACACTCTTTCTTGCCTCTCTGGCACCATTCACACTCAAAGATCCTATTTTAAAAGATGACATGTTTAATGTTTAAAAAATAAAAACACTAAAAAATTTTAAAAAATAATCTTAAGAACTGCAACATCATTTAAAACTTAATTTGTTTTCTCACTTTCATTAAATGTTTATTTAATCTGTAGATTTCCTGAGTAGTGAGTTCAGATGTTGCTTTGTTTTTAATTACATGTCTGGATGAATTACAAAACCCTAGTGTGTTTGGGAAGTGTAGTGCAATGTCTAGTCCCTTCATTCCTTCAGGTTGTTCTAGGAAGTTTTTTATCATTTTTTTCTGGGTATGCATTTTTTTGACTAGCAGTGACCTGGGATAAAGACATGTCACTGCAGTCAGGCAGTTCTCCTTCAGAGTCACTGGTTTCATGTACTACCTCCTCCATCCTTCCATCCTCACTATTACCGTTATCTGGGGTGATGTTCTTTCTTTTGCTGCGTTGTTTCACCGGCACAACCTCCCAGCATCTTTCCATCACTGCAGCCTTAGGAGCTGCACCTTCACTCACTCCACCTGCTCTCTCCTTCACACCCTCCCTCACACCCTCCTCTATGTCTCACACACGCTGTCAGTCACTCTCTCACTCTCACATATCTCACCTGTCTCACCTATACTCCAAGTTAACTCATCCCCTCTCCATCCATCCCACCTTCCACCTCCATTCTACTGGTCCCTTCACCCACGTCACTTATCTCCTCCACCCTGGTTTCTCTCTCCCCCATTCCACCCTTCTCTCCCCCCTCACCTATCTTTTTTTGTTTCATTTTTACAATTTTTTCCATTTCCCCTACACCATCACTCTCCTCATCTCATTGTTTTCACCCACATACATTCTCTCCACCTGTTGCTCACACACCTTGGTGTTTCGCATTAGAGCCATGGGGAGTGCCTTGCACCGGGCCGACTGGAGGGAGTGACAGCCACAACCACTGGTGATGGACCACCACTGGCCCGAGCGGCCGTGGATGGAGCCGGGGCGGGTGCCCCAGCCCCACCTGCAGGAGCAGCGTCCGAGGCAGCCCCGCGCCTCTGAGGCGGCACGGTTCGGACAGGCTTTGGCGCGGCGCACTTCCTCGCCGCAGCCAAAACCCTTAAAGGTGTCATTCTGCTGAAAACCACTTTTCCATGCTCCTTTTGGAATCTGATGGGTGACCCAGACTTACCAACACGAGCTGCCTTTGAAAGTGGTTTGTCACCTCCACTGGCTGCATACCGCATTCACACAAAACAACAAGAGGAACCAGGGATCCAGAAAAAGACGGTCCATCTGATGTCAGATGGACTTTAGTGTCAACGACCTGGGGAGTGTTCCTTCACACATTCTGAGCCAATCACATCACCACGTCATGGACATGTATGAGGAAGTAGAAGTAAACTCTGGTGTTCCACTTTCAGTCATTTTTCTACCATGAAAGAAAAACTGGAAACAAAACAATCTGTAGTTTTTTCTTAAATTGAACAAACACACAATGAATTCAATAACAATGAAGAACAACAATATTAATGAAATCACCATAGAATGACACCTTTAATGTGTGAGGACATTGTGAAGAACATATAGTCAAAGACATCAAGTCTTACCATGAATCAATAGTTGAACTCCTCCGTCCCGTTGTTAAGGATCATAAACAGCTGTCTCCGGTGGGACACTACATGCTTCAGTAAAGGTGACTTACACCCGGACAGGATTTTCGTGTTGGTGGAAATCACCTTACTGTGCCGGGAAAGCTCCTGGACCAAGAAATCGTCACAGATGAAGGGGGGCATGTTTAACACAATAATCCTGGTTGCGGGCTGAGTGAGAGGGAGCACCTGCTTAAACAGACAGCCTGTTAATGGTTAAACCTCCCTCCACCAGTTGATTCACCTGGTCTACCTGCTCCACCTGTTTACAAAAAAAACACCACTAAATGAACAAACACTTTATCCCACCACCACTATCACCATATGAAGAATAAAAAATTATAGAAGTGGAAAAAAAAACAATTGCACGGTATCTCTTTCCCCCTCCTCCACACACCCTCCTCTAAGAAGAAGAAACTTTATTAATCTCACTCAAAATTGGTTGTGTATCCACAGAGACATATCATGCTATAACTCAATGAATAATTTTACCCTGAAATGACATACATTTATCCATAGTCATGCACAGACAGACGCTAAGTGGTGCTAGAGCACTTGCCTCTTTGCCCTTTACCAATGAAAGTGCCCTTTGAAACTTTTTTTTTTAATGATGATGATAATTATTATTAACACTGTAGTAGATGATGTTGAAATTATGTTTTAGAAAAGCTGCATGATTAAAAACTACTGAAAAAAATCCTTAGAAATGGGCCACCTCCTCACACACTTCCTCTCTCTCTTCCTTTGTCACGTGAACTCATGCGCAGTTCATCCAATGAGATGCACTGCAGCAGCAGTAGCATTAGCATTATCAGCAGCAGCAGCTGGGCATCCAGAAGCTGTCAGTCTTTACTGTACTAAGAACAGCCGCAGACAAGTTTTTCACATGAGGAAAAACTTGTCTGCACCACAACCATAGTGACCATATTTTCTGACGGTGTTATTAGAGTATAGATGGCTGTCAAATCTCCGTCCACAGACGGAAATCCGTCAAAAATGAAATTTCTGTTCCGTCAAATTCTGTCAAATCTATCCGCTGACCGAAAAAAAATTTTTCAAGCTTTATTTTGGTCGAAAACCACCACAAAACCCTTTCCTTTTTCTGGTTTATTTTATTTTATTTGGACCTGAAGAAGACCTATTTAGGTCGAAACGTCGTCCACTTTTTTATTTTTATTTGACTTTCACGGGAGTTTTCCGCCCGGCTTCGGCGGAGATTTCCGTGTTAGCTAGCTTCTTTTTCTTTTCTTTTTGTCTCTTTTCTTTGTTAAAATTAAAATACACACACTCACACACGCTACAGAACACACACACAACATGGGACACACAGAAACATACATATATAAAATAAAATGCAGAATTTTACGGACGGAGAGGGCTGGACGGTGGTCCGCAGGGGACGCCGGCCAGGTCGCTTCGCGTCCGTGGAGTGGGAAGGGGGACGCCGCGGTGGGGATGATTTTCTCCGGGGGACGGACAGTGCATTTAGGGCTCCGGGGTTTCACAACGCCGGGGTCCGCAACCACTATAACCCCAACCTTGAGCCAGTGCCACCCCGGAGGATTATCCCCACCAGTCGCCCCCAACCCCTCATCCGGACTTATGCACAGGCGGTGCGGGGCCCACGGGGAGGATTTTGCCGTGCGCCCCGGCTGCAACGGGGGGAGATGCGGGGTCCAAAAAACATGGCGGACTACATTAAACCTACGGCCCGGTTTAAACAAATTACAGATACCTTTCATGATTTAATTAGAGCTGTTCACCACGGGGCCAATGTGAGGGTTTCTGAGGATGAAAAAGACCTAGAACAATCATTAACATGGAAGATATGTTGGCTAATTTAATTAAATCTGCTTTGCCATCACAGAAAACACGTGATGACATTATAGGTAATGCTAAAAACTGGGCTCACGCCACCATGTTAATTTTAAAACAGCATTATGAAGACATTTTGGAGGAATTAATGACCAAAGTTGAGGAATTTCATGGGGATGAATGGGAAGAGCCATTTAATGTAGCACTGAGATGGTGTAAAAGGACATTTACCAGACTAAGACAGGATGTTGTGGATGAGATTAAGGGGACTGTTTTAGCCACAGTAAGGGACTGACCCACTGAGGAGAACAATGTGACCCCTACTCCCCAAAATAACATACCTACTTCCACTCCAAGAGGTCACAGCACACAGACCTTTGCTCCCCAGGCCACAAGAGACCAGGGGACGGATCCCCCAACAGATTTGGGGGTTCCACCTGTTACCACCAACGTAAATGGGGGGTCTCCACCGGTTACCACCAATGTTAAGAGGGGGTCTCCACCTGTTTCCACTAATGTAAATAGATGGTCTTCACCTGTGAACCTGGGTATTACTAATGCAGATTGAGGGGTTCCACCTGTTACCACCAGCGTAAATAGGGGGTCTCCACCTGTTACCACCAATGTTAATAGGGGGTCTCCACCTGTTACCACCAACGTAAATATGGGGTCTCCACCTGTTACCACCAATGTAAATAGGGGGTCTCCACCTGTTACCACCAATGTAAATAGGGGGTCTCCACCTGTTACCACCAATGTTAATAGGGGGTCTCCACCTGTTTCCACCAATGTTAATAGATGGTCTTCACCTGTGAACCCGGGTATTACTAATGCAGATTGGGGGGTTTCACCAATTACCACCAATGTAGATGGGGGGGGTTCCACTGCTTACCACCAATGTAAACCCGTCCATTAAGGAACAGAGTGTACAGAGACATGGGGCATCCAGAGGGGTCCACACCCCAATAGTAACCAGACCCCCACTAGACTCCATTCCAGATCCTATTCCACAATCCGTACCACAGATTATGGATACACCCGTACCTGAACCCGGGACAGACCACCTAGATTTGGGGAACATTCAAAGTACTTCGGGGGATAGTATTGTGACTTCTACAACACTGGAATTGATCCAGGTGTTGGAGGAGACAGAACAGAACCTGAATATGATTATAGATTCACTCTAATATATGATATTTCTGATAAGGAAAGTTTATTTTCTTAATGATTAATATTTGCAAAAGAAAACTCAGGACAATAATTATTAGTAGACAGTGCTACTAAATTAAGTATCTTCTTGACATCACAGTGAAAGAACTAGATTTTACTAGATTTAATGACATTTTTTATTTATTATTGGAATTATTTTGTTTGATAGTGAAATCAAAAGCTTTAATTGTAAAGATGATAAGGTAATCTTTATGGAAGCATCCCATGCTAGTCTTTTGTATATTATCCATTATTTATTTAGTGAAATTATACAATACATTTGAACAAACATATATATTATTTTCATTTTCCTAGATGAGTTATAAGTAAATTTGAAAATTTTATGATCATATGAGCCAGATTTTTCTAAAATGTAAGTACAAATTTCACATTCTGTAATGTTAAATCATGGCCTATAATGCTCTCAGAATGCACCAAAATTATGCAATTTTTAAAAATTTTTTGGGGGTGCATGCCCCCGGACCCCCCCAGGAGAACTTTGCGCCTACGGTTATCAGCTGCGCCCGCCAGGCTCCGCATACGCAAAAATGTTCAGTCAAAAATTTTTCAGTTACTTTCAGCCATGAGTATAGTCCACTTTACTACAGTCTGTTATTAGAGTATAGTCCACTTTACTACAGTATGTTATTAGAGTATAGTCCACTTTACTACAGTCTGTTATTAGAGTATAGTCCACTTTACTACAGTCTGTTATTAGAGTATAGTCCACTTTACTACAGTATGTTATTAGAGTATAGTCCACTTTACTACAGTCTGTTATTAGAGTATAGTCCACTTTACTACAGTTTGTTATTAGAGTATAGTCCACTTTACTACAGTATGTTATTAGAGTATAGTCCACTTTACTACAGTCTGTTATTAGAGTATAGTCCACTTTACTACAGTCTGTTATTAGAGTATAGTCCACTTTACTACAGTTTGTTATTAGAGTATAGTCCACTTTACTACAGTTTGTTATTAGAGTATAGTCCACTTTACTATAGTCTGTTATTAGAGTATAGTCCACTTTACTACAGTTTGTTATTAGAGTATAGTCCACTTTACTACAGTTTGTTATTAGAGTATAGTCCACTTTACTACAGTTTGTTATTAGAGTATAGTCCACTTTACTATAGTCTGTTATTAGAGTATAGTCCACTTTACTACAGTTTGTTATTAGAGTATAGTCCACTTTACTACAGTCTGTTATTAGAGTATAGTCCACTTTACTATAGTCTGTTATTAGAGTATAGTCCACTTTACTACAGTATGTTATTAGAGTATAGTCCACTTTATCAGACTGTATATAGATAATATAATATATAGACTTTATTAGACGTTTTAACCATTGAAAACAGGTTGAAAAATCACTTTTATAGAATGTTACAAATAAAAGTCAAATTTCATTCACCATGTGAATGTAATGATTTTTTTTTTTATTTCACACTATAATAACATGTTCCGTATGCGCAAAAAAGTGCCCCCCCCTTCCCACCCTGAGTACTTGCCCCTCATAATGTCTGTGCACACCACTGCATAGAGCTGATATGCATCAGATGCAATGATCATTTGACTAAAGGGCAAAGGTCAAGGTCACAATGAACTAAAAGGTCAAATTATGGGTTATAACTCCAGAACAGAGGGACAGAGAACTTTCAGATTGGTACCAAACGATGCAGAATGAAGATTTATACATTTCTCATAATTGGTGTTATCACCTATGACCAATAGTTTTTCAGATCTCTGGAGGTCAAAGGTGACATGTGTCCAAATTAACTTGTGTAACACTGTTTGTGTCAAACATAGACATATTACACTATAACTTAATCAATACTGGATATATTATCATAATATTACACACACTGACACATATATACATATAACCTAATAATCAATATTGCAAATTTCCACATTATTTTATTCAGAATTCTATTTAGAATATAAAACAGCCATATAAACTTAGCCAGTAACGCACCAATCACATCTTCTGATCCAACCAGTGTAGGCCGTCGCTCGCTGCTGTACAAGCTAACATGACAGACGTTAGCTAACAGCCCCCCAACCCCTAGACCACCACCTCACCTCACACTCATCTATTTTTAGTGCTCACGGAAGGCAGCGGCGGGTGTTGAGAGATGTGGGTATGGCGGACACACTGCTGTTGTCAGGGGAATAAGTGGGTGAAAAGGTCAGCAATGGAGGCGCGGCACTGCTGATGCGCGTGCGCTAACAAGTGCCGTCGCCAAGTAAAGTGAGTGCGTGGTGATGGGCGTCATGACGAACCTGCTGGAGTGGACGTTTAGTGCGTTTGTGTTCGAGTGTTTCCTAAGAGTGTGAGAGATGGAGTGGTGTGAAGAACACACACACATACTCGTTTTCCATGTCAGATGAGGATCAAGTTTGTAATCAAGTAACCATTGGGTAATGAATATAATTTTTCTTTTTAGGTTTAGGGTTTTTTTTTTTCAATAAAATTAGAAAATTAAATTACATCTAAATAAATAAAAAGGAATACAAAATAATATATTTAAAAGTATAGACTAAATAATGATAAACAAAAAAAGAAACATAAAAAAATAAATATAATATAGTTACATTGTTATAATAATGTCGTGTTGGTCACATACAGTAGTCAAAGGGTTCATCTTTCTGTAGAACCAGTTAAAGGCCTCACTCGTTTCTAATCATCATATAATGGTGAGTGCTAACTTTCCAAAGTGTTAGAAGGCAGTGGTTTGCCTTAAACATGGCCTTCACCTGCGATGGCGTTTGTGTGACGAGGCAGGGAGGTGTTCCCGCTCAGCTGTCAATCACATCTATAAATGAATCATAATGATTGTAATTAGTCAGAAGGAACAACGTCCCAGTGGGAACTGCACCAAACTGCAGCTCTAACTCCACTAATGCTTGATTGAGTACCGGCTGTGATGATGTCGGAGGTTACCGATTGACAAACAGCCCCCCCCACCCCCCAACCGCAGAGCCCAGACCTAATTATAGCGTAATGACAGCCCTTCTGGTATGGACGTCCCAGGCCACTGTACAGGTAATGTTATTACACCTCCCACATCCACCACAGGACACCCCCCCCCCCCCCCCCCCCCCCCCGACTCCCCCACTTCTGCATTTCTTCCACCCATTCCTTCTGAGGGGGCACCAGAGGGACTTCATTCTTTTTTCTTTCTTTTTTTTATTATTTCACATTATGATTTAGTATAGTTTTGTAAAATAATTCTTTTTGATTTTGTATATTTTTAGGAATTAATTGTCGTTGATTGTGTTTATTTCCCCGTGGGTTTGCATGTAACATCAGGCACAGGGGTTTATTGTTCGTCATATTCATTACATATAAATAATACAAAAACATTTGGGAATAAATACACCAAAAAATGTTATGCTCAAACGTGCGACCTGGTGTCAACAGATGTTCTATCTATCAGGATTGACATTCGGATGCACAGATTTCATATAAAATGTAAAAAAAACAGTCACAAATGTCCATCTGAAATGATTTGGACCATGTTTACATGGCTGTAACTCCCAAACGATACATTGTAGTATCTTGGAATAAATAGGAAAAAATCTTCAGATAGGCCCAGATATTACACATGGGGTCTCATCTTTCCAATATGTCGTATGGATTTTGCATTATGCCAAATAAAACCCCATTCATTCTTAAAAAAATAAATAAATTCCTTTTTTGCCAACAGTACTGCCTCGCCATACTTAATTTAAACTCACAAACAAAAAATGTCACATGTTCTCCAGGCGTGTAGTCCAAATTATTAACAGGTTTTACTCACAAATGAATCAGCTGTTGGTTAACAGAAGCAGGTGAAATACACATCATTTATTATTAGGTACAACATGTGTGTGATTCAGGTCACATGACAAACCAGATACCATTTTAACATTTGATTTACCATTGAATACCATTCATTCATTTTACCATGTAAGGCCCCATGAGCATCCTGGAAGGGGCAGAGACTTGAACTCCCCATGACACACCTGCTGACAATTAAGACTGTGGGAGGAGCTTCAACATGATTGACAAACACTGTGGGCGGGGCTTTAACATGACTGACAGACTAACAGATGTGCTTCATTTTGGTGAGTTCAGTGGTTTTAAAACTGCTGTATCTCACTTATTTTTCACAGTACAGGAAAAATAAATCTATCTACTTGTTCCTCAGACCCTCCTGTCACTCATGATCAACTTTGTTTTCACCAATTATTTACACTTTTACCAAAAATCGCAGGAGTTCAGAGCCATGGTTTAACATTCCGACAGGCTTTACTCCAGTCTGCGTGTGTAACTCCAGGCCAGTTTCCATGGCAACAGGGAAAGTCCCTTACTCACAGAAAATGGGAGGAGCTTTAACAGAAGTGAAGATTCCACTTATGAAGTGAACAGCAGATATTTCTTCCTTTCACCAGCCACAACTCCAGCAATCCGACGAGACAAACACAGGTTACATTTCCTTCAACTGATGGATGGAAGTCTGGTTAACATACAGTATAAACCCAGTGTTTCCATCCATTAGTTTTAATGATGAATCAATGCTGTAGAAGATGATGGTGTTTCCATGGTAACTACAGAACCTTAGAACGTCCAAAAATGGTCACACCTGATAACTACGAAAAGATGAAGTGTATTTGACTTCAGTTATTGACACGTACTGACAGGTACTGATGGGCAATGTTCCCTCTACACTGGTCGCTTGCGCAATTGGGCACTACTCTTGTGTTCTTCGTGCACAGTAAACATACAGCACACAAAATAAAATCCAACCTGAATTGTTAATATGATAAACACATTGTAGTGTTTTTATTTTGTGGGTACTGATGTGTACTGAGGGGTACTAACAGGTACTGATGGGTCACATTTTTCCTTGACCTGCTCACATTATTCAGTTTGTTCATCATGTGCACGATCCTAACCAACTGCTGCTTCATGGCCATGTCTGAGCCTGCGTACTGGGCCAAATACCTGGAGTAAGTACACCTGAGGGTCACCTGGGTTAGGGTCACCTGGCCACACTGGCTAATATAAAAGAGATTTATCAGATCATCTTTTCATATCTTTGATCTCATCCTCTTTCCCTGACCTTCACTCCCCACCGTCCCCTCTTTACCTCACCCTTTTTGTCCTTGTTGTCCCGCCCCATTCCCTTTGTCCTCGCTCCTTTTCCTTCCTTGTTTCTCCGCCTCCTGCCCTTCCCTTTGTCCCTGCCCCCTGCAGGTACACCTTCACAGGTATCTACACCTTTGAGTCCCTCATTAAGATCCTTGCCAGAGGATTCTGCATTGGCCCTTTCACCTTCCTGAGAGACCCCTGGAACTGGCTGGACTTTAGTGTCATCGTTATGGCGTGAGTAACTACACCTGTAACAGTAACTACACTTGGAACTACAGTACACTATTTCCCTCATTATATTAGGATGTTTAGTTGTTTGTTATTTTTCTTCATTTTATTGTTTATGTTCTGGATGTTTCTTCTTTTTATTGCATCATTTGTTCAAATAATTGTTAATTTTTCTCATCTGAAGGAAGTTTTCCTGTCATTTTACTGACTGGTGTTTCGGTTGTATTTTGGGATTCAGTTCTGAGCCTTGTGTTGACCTTTGACCTCTCCTGCTGTTGTGTAAAAGTCCTCCATGCAGGGTGCGGGCGGAGTCAGGGGGTGGAGCTTTGGATGTTTGACCCGCATTAGTGACTGGTCCCCAGAGACATTTGTCAGCAGGTCACATGTTTTTTCCTCTTTAATTATCCTCCACCTGCCGTTACCATAGAAACGTGCATTTATCAACACACAATCATTAGTTAGTGCTGTATTAACGCCGCCGCCATGGTGATGAATGACTGGACTGACTTTAATATCAGTTTATTTACTTGAATGTGAAGAAAAATAAGCCACATCTTGAAAGATATAAAGTTGAGCAAAACAAAATAATCAGTGAAATGATTAAGATTTAGAGTTTTGATTAATTGTGAATGTATAATTTTTAATCAGTATTTCCCTCTGAATTTTTTAGTTTTTCTTGTTCAGTTTCTTTATTTCATTGAGGTTATTGTTTTTGTTATTTTATTCTGTTTTTGAGTTACCGGCCTGGGCCGATAACTATGTCGTGGCGGCGGCGTCTGTGTACAACGATATCTCAAAAACCGCGTGCTACCTTTTTTTCTAATTTGGTGTGAACATTATATGGGTCACAATCTTGCTTCCCCTTACAAGGCTTATCTGTTGAATCATTCTTCTGCAGTCGGCGGCCATTTTTATGCCAAAAACGGCCATTTTTGACACTTTGGTGCATTTTTCTCAAAAACTGTGATAACGTTTTTTGTTATTTATGCAAATGATTCAGTATTATGACCTGCTTCTGCAGTGCGAACGGCGTCTTCATTGAATCGCTTCTTGCTCGGGTTCAGTCGGCGACCAACAGTGGAACTTAGCACTTTCCTAATGCTGTACAATGAGGCAATATTTAATCAATTTAAGGGTCCAAAATCTTGCTTGTTGTGGCCAATAGAGCTAAGGAATATGTTGGACAGTAGTGGGAAATCATGTATGGTCGCGACATGTGAAAGGCCCAACATTGCAACAGCGTTTTACCCCTTTGAGGACCCTACCTGTACAAGGGGCCTCTCATTGCATATCATGACGTTCAGGCATCACAGCTAGAAATGCTACTGAAGAATGTGTTGCATGATGACAGATGTTCTTTCACCAGGTGTCAGCTGTGCTCTCAGCACAACAGCATGGCCACCTGGTGAATGGTGAGGGTATTGCTGACCTCTGACCTCCAGTCTGTGTGTAAGAAAGTCCTAGAACGTCATCAGTTTGTGTCTTGGTAAGAACAATGGTGCCCCATACAACGTATCAGACAGTGTATAGCTCTACTTGGACATCCCCAAAACTGTCCATGTGGTGTGTCAGGACAGACAGACACCAAAACAACTGAAATACCATGTGCTGTAATGGGCAATAATACAGGATGTGAGTGTGTTCATTGATAATGCACATGAACAATCATAGCTATTTGCAGTGCACTAGCCACACCTGAAAACAAACATGCAAGTGGTTTCCAGGTCCCCCATCCAAGTGTCATGTGACTTTTTATATTGGTAGATCTATTCATGCTTGTTTCTGTTTGTATTTATTCGGTATGACATGTATCAAAAATATGAATAAAGTGAATCTCATACTAGTCTTTATTATATCTGTTTTATACACGATATGGCAATCGGGCTTATTTCTAAACCACACAGCACAAGCGTAACAAGCCATAAAATTTCGGAAAAGATAATCAGATTTCCCCAACTTTGGCAGATCCCCACGGCCCTTAAGAGCCACAGACAGCGTATGATCCAATCCTTTGCCGGTAACTCACAGTGCCCTTGGCGCTCTGCTTTTTCTTTAATTTTGTAGATTTTTTGGTTGATTTTTATTTTGTTTGTTTAGATGTTTATTTCAATACATTTATTTGAATGAAGGAAATGAAGAAAAAAATTCAGATGAAGAATCAGATTTTTTTTTCTCTTCATTTTACTGTTTTTTCAACCATTTTATTGTTCATCTTCAAAAATGTTTAACCTTTTATTGCTCATTTTGCTAATTTTAAGGATTTTTCCCCTTTGAGTTGAAAATCAGTTTATTTGACCTGGAATTAATTTTTATATTTCAAATTGACAAAAAATGAGCCATGTTTTAAAAGATGCAAAATAAAAATAATTTTTGAAATGGTTAATATTTTGGTCACACTTTATAAAACCTACACATAATTCACTATGTATTAAGCATTTGTTACCTGTTCTCAGCTTTTGTCTCCAACACAGCCCATTTGTTAATGGTAATAATTTGTTGTGTTAAAAAAGAGCAGAAATGGAGGCTGGGTTGTTGAGCCTCTGCTGAATAGAACAAAACAGCTGTTTATAGGGTATAGGCTGACTGCACTATCATTGGACTCATGTTCTAGAACACTCAAACATACTTTACTTAGAAGTTATTTTGTGCATCACCCTGTTTGTTTTGAATTTGATGCTAATGTCTATACAGTGCATTGAGGTGCATTCTTTACACATGTTAGTTACGGGAACTGAGAGTATTTCTCATTGCAGCAATAAATAAACATGTTTTTACATAAAGCGAACAATTGTCTATTGTTTACTTTTCTAAATCGTTGTGAACCTAACTCGAACTTAAACCTGACTCTAGCTCCGCCTTCTGTCCAAAACTAAAGCCCTGGAACACATTCATAGTAAACTCAGTGGAATGGCCCTGGTTACCATGGTGACAGCCAACACATACACACACCCTGGCCCCGCCCCCTCCCCTCCCTCACCACCAGTTTTGCCATGGTAACAGGTCGTGGTTGGACCCGCCCCCTCCCCTCCTGTCCGTCTGTAATGTAATGACCCGCTAATGGCCGCCATCAGCGCCGCCATAAAAGGCCACGTATGAAGTGTCCATAAACGATCTCTTCACAAATCAATAGTTGAACACGGTGGTGACATCAGCCTACGACTTTACTTCACAGTGACACTTCAAGGAGGTTTGTCGACCTGGAGATAATGACAGAAAGATGCACAGTTTGGTTTTAACCCGTTAACTCCTGACGTGTTATCGGTGACACGTTCTGAAGGCACGCTTTTGTTTAAAACAAATTCAACAGTTTGATAAGGTTTTAAAATGATAGAATCTGAGCATGCTCAGTTCAAGCCCTGCCCCCTGTAGAATGGGCGGTGTCAAACACAGAGCATTGAGTGACACTACCTCACCATAAAAAATGGGTGTTTTTGTTTGTTTTGTTTATTTTGTTTTGTTGGCCGTCTTTCTCTTTGTTCTTGTTTTTTCTCACATTTGTATTTGTTTTATTGTTTTTAATTTATTTTGTACACTTTCATTTATTTTGTTTTTGTTTTCTACATATTTATTATTTCCTCTGTGAAGGAGGTTATGTTTTACCTTAAGTTTGTTTGTTTGTTTGTTGTGTCAGTAAGATAACTCAAAAAGTTATGGACAGATTTTGGTAAAACTTTCAGAGATGATTGATAATGTGTCATTTAAATGTTGAGTTCTAAAGGTCAAAGGTTAAGGTGTAGTTTATATAGTTTATTTAATTCATATAGTTTATATAGTTTATGTAGTTTATGTAATGTATTTAGTTTAAATAATTTATATACTTTATGTCGTTTATATAGTTCATATAGTTTATGTAGTTTAAATAGTTTATGTAGTTTATTTAGTTTATATAGTTGATGTAGTTTATGCAGTTTATATAGTTCATATAATTTATGTATGTTATATAGTTTGTGTAGTTTATGTAGTTCATGTACTTTATGTAGTTTATATAGTTTATGTAATTTATATAGTTTATATAGTTTATGGAGCTGATGTAGTTTATATAATTTATGTAGTTTGTGTAGTTTATATAGTGTATGTAATTTATATAGTTAATATAGTTTATGTAGTTCACGTAGTTCATGTAGTTTATGTAATTTATGTTGTTTATGTAGTTTATATGGTTTATGTAGTTCATATAGTGTATGTAGTTGATGTAGTTTATATTTTTTATATAGTTCATGTAGTTTAAATAGTTTATGTAGTTTATATAGTTCATGTAATTTATATAGTTCATATAGTTTATGTAGTTTATATATTTTATGTACTTTGTATATTTTATGTTGTTTATATAGTTTATGTGGCCGCTGAATAAAAGTGCGTTTACGGCCCTGCTTCAGGATGTTTTTATTTCATCCAGTTTAACGACAGATGAAAGCTCCGCCCCCTTGTCCTTCCCACTGCGTAGCTCTGCCACCATTAGCGGTGCATGTCCTGGTGCTCTGGAGCTGCACCCCCCACCCCCTGCTGTAATTCAATCAGCCTCCAGTCAACGCTGTTGATATATGAGCCTTAATAGCGGCCGTTAGTCTCTCAGGGTCAGATGACTCCATCTCATCCGAGACCACGCCCCTCTACCCCTACGCCCCGGCCCACACCCCCCACCGTCAACCCCTGCCCCCTTCCACCATCACCCTTCTATCAAAGACATTTGACACCAAGGATGAAAATAAAAATAAAAACACACACTTTAATTTGAACTTTTAAGGAAATTTTTGCCGTTATTAAATTGGAAAAAATAATAATAATAATAATAATAATAATAATAATGTGAGCACATGTTGGATCATAAATTGATAAGATTTGATTTTTAATATGTGGAAAACAATGTGGAAATAAATTATTAAATAACCAAAGAAATTAACATAATGTTAAAAATGGACAAAGTTAATCAATATAAGCCAGAAACTGAACAATAATTAATTAAATACAGTTGTTCCTCAATTTATGAAAACAATTCTGGGATGAATGAGGGTCAAATGTCACCAAGAGCATCATGGGTAGCTCCCTCACAGCCAATGGGATGATATGTATAGTACTGTATTTATGTCTCTGGGGTTTAGGTTTTATTTCGTAAATGTAATTTTCTTTCGTATTCAGAGACAAACAATTGACGTAAAGGTTTTTTGTAACTTAGATTATTCGTTAGCTGAGTCTTTTGTAAATTGAGGTATGACTGTATATGAAAGAAAAGTAACTGAAATGACAGAACTTAACCCTAACAGAAAAAGATAAAATGAATGGAAAAACAAGCAAAATCATCCAAGACATTAAATATAATAATCTGCAATGATTGACATGAAATTTTGTTTAATTTCACATGTTTTTTCATAGATTTTCAGTGGCGGCAGCAGCGGCGGTTGTGTGTTGGCGTGCGGATGCTTGCTGCCATCACTTCTGAGCTTAAACATTTGAGTCTTTTCTTTGCATGTGTTGTTTGTGAAATAAAAGTATTTATTTGTGTTAAACTCCGCCCCCTACAGGCTGTTAACAGAGTTTATCAAAGTAGGAAACCTGCAGGCGCTGAGAACCTTTAGAGTCCTGCGAGCGCTGAAAACCATCTCCGTCATCCCAGGTAAGAGCAGGAAACGCCTGCAGGGTGCCACGCTGGATGCTATAAGCCCCGCCCCCTCATCTGTTCACGTCTGCTGTACCTTGTACCCCTTTGCTCTTCTGTCCCGACGACAGTTGGAGTTTTGTAAAAACAAGCAGCGGAAAAGGAAAAGCGGATTTGTGAGCAATGGAAACATGGAGAGAAACTGGAGGTGACAAGAAAAAAATACATTAAAAAAAAAAAAAAATCTAAATAAAGACGTACAAAAGCTTCTTCAGGTGGGAAACGATTGATGATAGAAACATATAATATGTCAATTATTAGGAATGATTAGAAGTGATCAATATAATCCAAAATGAATAAACCAAAAAACCAACAGAAATGATCAGAATAATCAAGTTAATTATGAAATTAATGTTAATAATGAAGAAAATTATCCATTAATTAATGAATCGTCTGAATGAAGGAGCTTCTTTCCTCCAGTTCATAACCGTGTGACCATCCCTGACGCTCCGCCCCCTGGCCCCGCCCCCTGCCCTTCCCCTTGTGTGTCACCGTGGCTACAAACCCGTGTGTGTGTGTGTGTTTTGTGCAGATATGTGACAGAGTTTGTGGACCTGGGTAATGTGTCGGCCTTACGCACCTTCAGGGTTCTGCGAGCACTCAAAACCATCTCCGTCATCCCAGGTGAGGCGGCAGCGAGCACCCACGCCGCAGCACCAACCCCGCATCATGCACGCCACGCTTCCAGTGCCACGTTGGCTCTCGGACTGTGCTCAGGACACGCCCACTAAGCTGCTGCTGGGGGCGTGGCCTCGCACGTCCGAACTTCAGTCAACACCAAGTTTTAATGCAAAATTTGAAGGATAGTTGTGGATTTGGAAAACAAATCTGACCACTGACCGATAATCCCTGACCCTAATCCTACCTCTGACCTCTACGCCTGACCCATGACACCTGACCCCCTCAGTGTCCTGTCAGCAGTTTAGGACTAAAATAATTCATTTGATTTAGCATCCCAGTAAACTGGGCTCACAGGAAACTGAGGGGGTCAAGGGTCAGATTTGTGTGCAAAATCACAATTATCCCTTTAAGGCCGATCACAAGGAGGAAGAAGAGGAGGAAGCTTCACTTTTTTGTCTTCCTCTCTCTCTTCCTCTTCATCCTCTTCTTTCTCCTCTTCTTCCTCCTCCTCCTCTTCCTCTTCTTCCTCTCCCTCTTCCTCCTCATGGTGTTCTTCCTCATCTTCTTCCTCTTCTTCTTCCTCATTCTCCTCCTCTTCTTCTTCTGTCTCCTCCTCTTCTTCCTCCTCTTCCTCTCCCTCTTCCTCTCCCTCTCTCTCCTCTTCCTCTTCTTTCTCCTCCTCTTGCTCCACTCCCTCTTCTTCCTCCTCTTCCTCTCATGTGTTTTTGTGATTGATCTTCTGGAATGTTTTTTTTTTCTGCATGTGTTTGTTTTCACGGTTTTTTCTCTAAAACTGACGACTTTCAGAGACATGTTCTGATCATGTGGGACATGTGACCTCTGCAGAACATGTGACATGACTCACTCTTCAGTGAGTGTGTGTTTGTGTATATTCTTATCTTTATGGGGACATTGATGTGTTTACACAGTCACACCATGGGGACCTCTGACACTATGGGGAGCAACATTCAGGTCCCCACGATGGTTATATATTAAAAAGTTCCCCACTAGTAAAATAGAAATGATGTGGCCCTTTAAATAATTTTTTACCGGAAGTCCCCATAAAGCATGAGTGAAAAACAGGTGCAAAGCTAAATATGTACTTTTCAAATATTTGAAGATACGTCTACTTTAAAAATGATTTATTTTTATGTATTTTTTTATTTATATTTATTTTTTATTTATTAATCATTAAAAAAGACATATTTATTTTTTATTTATCAATGTTATTTCTAAGTTATTATTTTTTATTTGTCCATTCATTTTTATTGATATTTTTTTTTACATTTCATAAAATGTAAACATTTTTATCATGGTTATTTTATTTAATTTAAATTTTTAAAAACAAATCTTTCCAATCACTACCCAAAGCAACGTGTGTGTGTGTTGTCTCCTTCCTGTATCTTTATGTTGTATTTTCAGTGCAGTTCGGTAAAAAAGCTACAGTAAAAATCAGCAGGTTTTTCTCTAGACACCATCTTCATGTTTAACTTTTCTTAAAGGGACAATTCAGTATTTTTCAACAACGTCTTTACTCTGGTGCACCCACAGTGACTCCGCCCCTCTCTTCTGACACCGCCCCAGGAAACATGCTGGGATTTTTTAATCTGATAATTGTACTACTACCTTGGCTTTGACCAAAACCGAACCAGAACTGGGCTCACTGTCGAGGGTAAGTCACTCTGGGTGCACCAAAGTAAAGGGGCGGAGTCAGAAGAGAGGGGCGGAGTCACTGTGGGTGCACCAGAGTAAAGACGTTGATGACAAACACATTCATCTGAAAAATACTGAACTAAGGGGGACGTAAAAATGGCCGTCGCTCTTGTCTTTAGAACCTCAGGTTCCTGCACTGGAAAAGTTTCCAAAAAATAATACGAGATATTTTTAATATATTTAATAAATTGAATAAATGAATAAAAACATTCCAGTGGAACAAATGAAATCAATCTTGTTCATATTTGTTTAATTAGATTTTCCAGATCTGTAGCCTAACCCTAACTCTAACCCCTAACCCCAACCCTGTGTTTTTTCCTCCAAAAAACACAGGGTGACTTATGTATGGATTAATTCTGGTTGTACTTAGTGATCATCATTGTAACTTTTTATCTCATAATTTTAACTTTTATCTCACAATTTTAACTTTTTATTCCATAATTTTAACTTTTTAATCTGATAATTGTAACTTTTTATCTCATGGTTTTGAGTCTTATAGTGCAGAAAATACGGTATGTCCTATTTTACATTTGGCTACTTTTATTATATTTTTATGATTTTTATTGATTCCTAAGACCAGAGTTGAAATTTGGTAGGAAATACAGTAATATAATAATAATAATAACTATAATAATAATAATAATAATAATAATAATTATTATTATTATTATTATTATTATTATTATTATTATTATTATTATTATTATTATTATATACATAAATAAACCTATTTATTAGGGTTAGGGTTAGATTATTTGACCTTTTTGGGGGGGAGTACTGATCTGATTTAAATTGCAATTATTTGATATTCCAGATTTTCATTTATTTTTTCAAGACCATACCATTTGAAAAAGGTCAATGATGATGTCTACAGATACGTGACTTTCAGCAGTTTCATTCAGATTCGATTCACTCCATTCTGCCTCAAAGTTGCTTCATTTTATTGTTCGCAAACAGTTAAATGTAAAATACATGTTGATTTGTTCTAATTAAAAAATTTGCACATTTTTATCATATGAAGGAGGCTGATGTAAAACTGGGAACAACCATGATATATGGACGAGTATGTGGTAGAAATAACACATTTATTGAATTATCATACATTCAAGTAAACAGTTTTGAGATTTAAAAAAATTGTGTTAGATAACACCCGAGTTCCCCGTGATTGGGCCGAGACTTCATAATAAGGCTGCGGTGGAAGTCGTCAGGAGCCTTGTTATTTCTGCATATGACCCCAAGACTGCACCTGACCAAATGCTAACCCTAACCCAAATGCTAACCCTAACCCACATGCTAACCCTAATCCAAATGCTAACCCTAACCCACATGCTAACCCTAATCCAAATGCTAACCCTAACCCACATGCTAACCCTAACCCTGGTTCAAACATAAGATAAATTCCTGATTTACTTCAACACAAATAAATAACTGAGTGAACGTTTTATTTTGTTTTACTCCTAATTGATATTTTATTGAATTAATGACACATTTAATAATAACATTTATCTTTTCAATTCCAATTGTATTTAATTAATGACATATTTAATTATTTAATGATATATTTATTAGTTTATTTTGGCACTTTTAGTCCTCCTTATGGTATGTCCACACCGAACGCAAAGTTTCACTTTCACGAGTCCAGATTACATACGAAGTCAACGGAAAGATGCGTTTGGGTACATATTCGCCCCAGGCGGCTCGTTTCTGCAGCATGTTGAAGCATAGGTATGTTAGGGCGTGTGGGTGTTGGAGTGTGCGGGCATTACAGCGTCAGGTGATTGGAGTGTGCGGGCGTTGGAGCGTCAGGTGGTTGGAGTATGCGGGATTTGGAGCGTCAGGTGATTGGAGTGTGCGGGCGTTGGAGCGTCAGGTAGTTGGTGCATCAGGTCGAGGAGAGGACGCTGGGATGTCGTAGAGGAGAGGACGCTGGCGTTGAATGTTCGCCGCTTCTCCCCGCCGCCTCGCCACTTCTCCTCGCCCACAGGCTCCGGAGGGCTCTGGGGTCTCGCGGGCCCAGTTCAACGTCTTCACCCTGGACTGTGTTTTTCCCTGGTGTTCTGCTGGCTGCGGGGGTTTTTCTCTGGACGTTGGACAGGGCCGGGTGCCCCACTTCAGCTGGGACCTTGGAGCTGGCTGCCGGCCTCCTGTCGCGCCTCGGTGCCGGCTCGTGGGCTGTCCTCTCTCCGTCTCGCTGGTCTCCCCGGCTCCTGCGTGTCGCCTGGGCGTGTGCGGATGCACGCAGGTGGACTGCTGTCCTGCTGGGAGCTCTGGGTCATCCGGGCTGTGCAACTGTCAGCCATTGTCGCTCGTCGGGACCCTGGCTAATGGCTAACTCCAGTGGTCCGGGCTTCTCCATCTCCGCGCCGTTTCAAAGCTCCGATCTCGTCGGTGCTCCGGCTGGTCTACTCCAGCTGCCCCGCAGACATCGCTATGTCCACAGAGGCTCTGGTCGCCGGTTTGTCGTGTCCAGGCACGGCGATCATGGTGGCTCCGATCAACCCATTGCATCCCTCTGGTCTGTGTGGCACTGCGTCACGCAACGACGGTGTCATCAGAGCGCCGCCGCTCCTAAAGGTAAAGAGAGGGGCGGACGGCTGGACAGAAAACCCAGGGTAGATCGCAGCGCCCTTCAGCGGCTGAGTGGACAGGACTTCCCATTCCACACTGGAACTATTAAATGCCCAATCTCTCTCAAAAAAAGCTGGAATAATTAACAACCGAATAACAGAAAAGAAAATAGACATTCTCTGTCTTACAGAGACCTGACAACAGGCAGATGTCTTCTCTGCCCTCATTGAGGCCTGCCCCCCTGGGTACAACTACCTCAGCAAAGCCCGGACCATCGGCCGGGGGGGTGGCCTTGCTGTTTTTCATCGCAGCAACATCCAAACCTCCCTACTGTCCATCCCACCTGTCAGTAGTTTTGAACATCTGGTTTTTAGCTGCAAATACATCACATCTCATCACACCACCTCTGTCACCATAGCACTCATTTATCGCCCCCCCAAACCACATCCATCATTCCTCTCTGAAGTCCACGAATTTCTTATCTCACTTTGCACCTCACATTCACATTCAAATATCCTGATATTAGGGGATTTCAATATCCACGTGGACTCACTCTCCTGCCGTCTGGCGGCTGACTTCAAGCAGGTCCTGGATTCCCTAAATCTCCACCAGTCTGTTGTCGGCTCCACTCAATCTAAAGGTCACACATTGGACTTGGTCATCACTGACTCCATATTCATCTCAGACCTTCTGATTCAGGACATTGGCATTTCAAATCACTATGCAGTCAATTTCAGGATCCCGCTCCCCTCCACCCTTGCCAAACCACAACGTCTAATCTCTTTCAGAAACCTCGGAAACATTGACCCTATCTCCTTCAGTCAACATCTCCAGCTTCTTTCTCCTCCCTCGAACATTTCAGTCACTCATCTTACAGAATACTACAACAGTAACCTCCAGGCTCTTCTGGACTTTCATGCACCACTAAAAACCAGGACAGTCACTTTCACCCGCTCTGCACCGTGGTTCACCGTGGAGCTGAGACACATGAAACGGTCTGGTCATGTCCTGGAGCGGGCCTATATCACATATGGGCTGACGGTGTATAAATTGGCCTACCGGGAACATCAGCGGAGATATGCTAAGGAACTCTCCAAGGCCAGGTAAGCATATTACTCCAGCATCATCAACAATAACCCATTTAACTCCAAACAACTTTTCACCACCATCAAACACCTGCTAAAACCTCAGATTTCACCACACCATAACCAAACAATCACACAGTGCAATAAATTCATGGACTTTTTCACCACCAAAATACACAACATCCGCGCATCTCTCTCCCCCACTAATAGTTTCATCCCATCACATGACACCACACCCACCACACAACTACCGCACTTCTACCCCACAGTGCAGCAGGAGGTCGAGAAAGTCATTGGTAAATCCAAACCATCCACATGCTCCCTCGATCCCCTCCCCTCCCCTCTGCTTAAAGCTCATTGCTCCTCCCTCAGCCATCTCATCACTAACATAATAAATCTCTCCCTTCAAACTGGTCATGTTCCTACTAGCCTCAAAACAGCCATAATCAAGCCCCTCCTAAAAAAGCCCACTCTAGATCCCGAACCTCTGTCAAATTACAGACCCATCTCCAACCTCCCCTTCATCTCTAAAATACTAGAAAAAATCATCTCCATTCAACTCCACAACCATCTTAAACTCAATAACCTATATGAAAAATTCCAATCTGGTTTCCGCCCTGCCCACAGCACAGAGACCGCTCTCATCAGAGTCACAAATGACCTCCTGATGACCGCTGACTCCGGCTCCACCTCCCTCCTCATCCTTCTCGACCTCTCTGCTGCATTTGATACAGTTGATCACCACATCCTCCTTCACCATCTCAAACATGACGTTGGCATCACTGGCAATGCGCTTCAATGGTTTAAATCATACCTCACGGGAAGGACGGAGTTCGTAGCCCTGGGGTACGCTAAATCTTACTCTAACACTGTCACCTGTGGGGTCCCCCAGGGCTCTGTCCTTGGTCCAACCCTCTTCACCATCTACATGCTTCCTCTCGGTCGTGTCGTCAGCAAGCATAGGATTCAATTCCATTGCTATACTGACGACACTCAACTATACCTAAAGGTCACCCCCTTCTCCAACCCCTCATCCTCTGTCACTCAACTGGACTCCTGCCTGGAGGAGATTAAGGCTTGGATGAGCAAAAACTTTTTACAATTAAACTGTTCCAAAACAGAGGCTATCCAAATTGGCACTCCACACCAGCTCCAATCCTCTGTTATTTCCTCTGTCTCCTTTCTCGGCCACAACTCTTCCTTCTCTTCCTCAGTCACTAACTTGGGTGTCAGGTTTGACCCCAATCTTAGTTTTGAACAACACATAACCCACATCTGCAAAACTTCCTTCTTTCACCTCCGTAACATTGCCAAACTCCGACCATCTCTTTCCCGTCCCGCTGCAGAGAGGCTCGTCCATGCCTTTGTGTCCTCCAGGCTGGATTACTGCAATGCACTCCTCATCGGGATCCCGGGCAAGAGCCTTCAAAGGCTTCAGTATGTTCAAAACAGCGCTGCCCAGGTCCTGATGAGGGTGTGAAAACATGACCACATCACCCCCATCCTTCGCACTCTGCACTGGCTCCCCATTCACCTCCGCATACAGTACAAAATCCTCCTTCACACCCATCACTGTCTGCACGGTGCCGCCCCCACTTACCTCACTGAACTCCTCCGCCCACATGTTTCAGCCAAAACCCGGTCAGGCCAACTGCACCGTCTGCACCCGCCCAGGACTCGGCTCAAGACCATGGGTGACAGGACCTTTGAGGCTGCTGCCCCCCGTCTGTGGAACGCCCTCCCCGACCACCTCAGGGCTCCACAGATGCTGGACTCATTTAAAAAAGGACTTAAAACCTTTTTATTCCATGCTGCCTTTGCAGACTAATTGCTTTTACTGTTTTAAGTTGTTTTTTAATGCTTATATTGTTTTTTATCACTGTTTTTTTTTTTACTGTTTTACTGTGCACTTTGAGATTTGCCAGCAAATGTAAAGTGCGTGACAAATAAAATCCATTATTATTATTATTATTATCAGGTGGTTAGAGCGTCTGGGTTTTGGAGTGTCACGTGGTTGGAGTGTGTGGGCGTTGGAGTGTCGGGGCCTTGGAAGGTCAGGTAGTTGGAGTATCAGGTGGTTGGAGTGTACGGGCATTGGAGCATCGGGGCCTTGGAGCGTCAGGTAGTTGGAGTGTGTGGGCATTTGAGCCTTAGGTGGTTGGACCCAGAGATGTTCACAAGTCATTTTTTCCAAGTCAAGTCTTAAATGGCTGAAATGGATGTTTTCACATTAGACGCTATTTAAGATGCTGCAGTACTGTATTGTTTTGGATTAAGTATATAGTAATTAAGTATGGTGAAAGCATGTAGGCCACTGTATTATATACTTTATTATTATTTATTTATTTATTTATCCTTTATTTATCCAGGATTGTCCCATTGAGACCAAGTTACTCTTCTTCCAGGGAGTCCTGGTCAAAATGGCAACAAACAAGAAGTTTCAGAAAGAGACACAATAACACATATCAGGGAGAAATAAACAAATATGACACATAAAGGAGACAGACTTACAGTAGCTGCTAAAAAGCTATGTGGAGTAGGTCTAAAAACAATGACAGTCCTCTGTCTATACATTATTAATTATATTCCTAAAAAGCTCCAATGATGGCAGAGAGTCCATAGTCAATAAATTCTGTAAATCATGCCAGAGATATGAAATCCAGGGCCGCCCATGCAGGGCGGAAGTAAGTACCTTACCCCGCTTTAACTTCCCTCTCACAAGGAGTGGTTTCAGTGAGCTTCGTTTTCAATGTTTATTTCCAAGAACGGGACAACACCTGCTCCGGTCTCCGGTCACACTCTGTACATTTAACTCTTTTTCCACTCCCAAAAACTTTCTGCACCCCCCGCTCTCTCTCTCTCACCCACAACACTTCTCATTGGCTATTCCACAACATTATGTTGCCAATATTTGTTCAGAATAATACAAAAATGACATCTATGATAATGCTGTGTTTTGATCCAATTTTATTCCTTATAGGACTCAATAATTACAACGTGATGAGAACGAAATGGGAACTACATAAGAGAGCAGTTCAATAAATGCCAGAATAACCGCGTTCACAACTTCCCGTTCATTTGGCAAAAGTGAACGAGTCGTTCACGTTCGTTAAAAATATGATATAGTTCGTGAACGATCGTTCAATGAACGCGTTCAGGTACAACACTGCTTAGCAATAACAAGTAACATGTGTAATTTGTGTCTTAAATCCAAAGAAGGCCAGTGAACCATTGAGTAAAGATCACAGTGGTGAGTTGTTGAGGGTTAGGGTTAGTCCCTGTTACAAACTGCAGTGCAGAATGATAAACTACATCCAGCTTCTTAAGGTGACAAAAAAGTACACACATATAAAGTGTATGACCATAGTCTAATACTGACAGGAAGGTACTCTGGACCAATGTTTTCCTAAAAATGAAAAACATTTTTCATGTGAAAATAAAAAACAACCTTAGGTCTTATCTTTATTAAGACATTATTGACTGTTGCTATGAAACCCTGCAGCAGCACGCATGTGTTACAAACCTTTGAGCAAATATCAAGAAAGAGAAACTCTTTCTGCTGTGATTTTCCCATAATGCTGTGCAACACAGAGGCAAAACTGAAACTAATTAAATCATAAAATAAATAATTTGACAATCACAATGAACTCCTGAGTCATAACACCCAAGTCCGAGTCAAGTCTCAAGTCAAGTCTCTAGTCTTGTGTGACTTAAGTGCAACTCGAGTCCGAGCCTCAGACTCGAGTCCCCATGTCTGGTTGGAGCGTGCGGGCGTTGGAGCTTGATTTGCAGTATTGCTTAATTTGCAGTATTGCTGAGACTGCTGAGAGATTTGCAGGAATGCTGGAGTTGAAAATATTGAACTTTTGAGGCTAATTTGCGTGACGTCAGACCACTAAAGCCAATCAGCATTGAGATGTTGTCAATGTGGTAAAAGAATGACGTATGATGCTGGGACTAACCCAGAAGGCGAAAGAAAGAAAAACTGAGCCTGAAATATCGTTGAAAGCGGACATCATCCAAACTACAGTTCCTGGAGGTGGTGGTGGAATTCTTTGCAGGAGCTTCTGCAGGATCAAGTGAACCCAAAAGTGAGGGCGTTTGGGTCTCCCACATCTCTGGGACTCCAGAGCAGGTACAGAACAAGAATCCAACTGATCTGAACCATAGTTGAGGACAGAGTGAACTGGAGGGACACATTTGGTTTATTTATATTTCTATCTTGATCCGGCGTCCAGACTCAGGTGTTGCGCGTTCGGACTGGCCGCAAATTTACAGCAGGTGTTTATGCAGCATGTCACAGGCGTACACACGAAAATTTGCATTTGGTGTGGTCGTAGCATTAGCGTTGTAGCAACGGCTCTTTTCTGAAAATGTTTCCCGACCTGGACTTAATTTAAAACTGCAGTGTTGTGTAGTAAGTGTTAACACCGCCACATGGCCCTGCCCTCTAGGCCTGAAGACCATTGTGGGCGCTCTGATCCAGTCAGTGAAGAAGTTGGCGGACGTGATGATCCTCACCGTCTTCTGCCTGAGTGTCTTCGCCCTCATCGGCCTTCAGCTGTTCATGGGGAACCTGCGTCAGAAGTGTGTCCGCAGCACAGCAAACTGCATCAATGCCAGCCTTCCCGAAAACTCCACCTTCATCTGCAACAACAAGACCTGGGCGTCGCTGAAGGATTTCATCAATGACGAGGGTGAGTGAATGTGTGATGGACATCTGGCAGATCTGAGGTGTTATCTGTGGGTTCTGACAACACGCTGCTGTTCAGGTTCTCATTGACTTTAAAGGTCAATTTCTATGGTTACCATGGTTATTTCATTTATATTGTGGAAAGAATACAAAATGAACAATATTGAAGAAAAAAATAATAAAATGAACAATATTAAAGAAAAAATGACAAAATGAACAATATTAAAGTAAAAAAAAAAAACTAAATAAACAATATTAAAGAAAAAAATAAAAAGAATGAACAATAAAGAAAAAATATGACAAAATGAACTATATTATAGAAGAAAATAATAAACTGGTCTTAGGTTCCATTAAGACCAGAGGAAGAAAATATCATGATTTTTTTAAGGTCAGTTTGTTCAAACTCTGTTACATAATAATAATAATAATGAGTCACATTGACAAACACATGATTTAAAATAACAGCAGACATCCCATGATATTCTTAAGAAAGATTATTAAGGACCGAGCACGCAGGGTCGAGTCCCTATACATTTGCACACTATGTGTGCAACTGCATAGGGACTCGGCCATCCAGCCCGACATTTCATACGCTGATACTACCCACCTATCTTGGACAGGAAGTTCACAATTTGCCTTTCAAAGTAAAACCCTCAAAAATCTAAATCCTGAACCGCTTGGCGTAGAGACATGAACCTAACACCCAAAGTTTCCTTGCTATTGCCCAGAAAATTCATACACTGGTACTTTTCGTCTATCTCCTACAGAAATGTTGCAATCTGGACTTCTTTGGAAATTGTAAAAAATTAACTCCTCCGAAGCCTTTTGTCACAGAGATTTAAAAATAGTACCAATAGATAGAGAGGATTGAGAAACATAAAAGTTGTAAAAATCTTTTTCGTATCTTTTGTAGTTTTTTTTTTTCCGGCCCGGTTAGTTGCGCTCGCCGAAACTCAAAATTTAAAATTTTAATTTCCCCAACATATGACATATTGTGATAATCAGGGAGATGAGCAGAAGTTGCCACACCTAAAACTTTTAAAATACGATGTACGGTTTGGGAGATATATCAATTTTAGTTTATTTTCTGAATTACTTCCAGAACTCTGTCTGCCTCTCATCCAGCTGGGAGAGACTGCACGTGGAGGCCACGCCCCCTTTACCTCCATATAGGGCACAAGTGCTGTGTCTTGGTGCTGCAGAGGAGCTGCTTTGACTGAAACTATAATGAAAATGCCATATTATGGAGTATAATTTGCTCATTTTTAGATATGAGGGTTATAACGTGTAATGGCATGGGACGAAATCCACGCGTAAAGTCGAGGTCCTGATCCAATGCTGCTTGCAGCTTTAATTATTATTATTATTAGAATTATTATTATTATTATTATAGGTTAGGTTAATATTATTAGGTCAGTGCTAGGTTAGTGCTATTAGCTCAGTGCTAGACTTATCTGTTCAGAGGTTTTATTTAACAGTGTGTCACCAGTGTTTCATTAAATCAAGTGTATTTCAGTCTTTGTGTATTTAACACCTGTAACATATGACCTTTGACCTGTAACATATGGAAGAATGGAACCCTATCCCTGGAACTTTTCATCAACTGTAACTGTACAGTCACCTTTTCAACACCACTGTGTGTGTGTGTGCGTTTCTGTTAAACAGTGGATGTAACTAAACAACAAATGATGTATAATGAAGATTTATACAATTCAAATAGTTGGTGTTATCACCTACGACCAATGGTTTTTCAGATCTCTGGAGGTCAAAGGTGACATGTGTCCAAATTAACTTGTGTAACACTATCTGTGTCAAACAGTAAAACAGCTAAACACTATAACTTAATCAATACTGGATATATTATCATAATATTACACAAACTCATGCATATATACATAGAACCAAATTATCAATATTGCAAAAGGTCAAAGGTCAAGGTCACATTTAGCAGAAAGGTCAAAATCCCATTATTGGGTTTAATTCAAGAACAGGTTGCCATAGAAACTGGAGATTGACACAAAATAGGGGCGGTGTTAAACATTCTGTGAATACTAGTTTATTTATGTGTTTATTTGTATAATTTTGGCACATTTCATCCTCTGTATGATAAAAAAAATGTAGGGTTTTTTTGCTGTGAAGTTTAACTCCCGCTGCTGCAGTTTTTATTTCCATGTTTCCTCCGTCCAGGAGTCGATCTTCTTCTTGTGCTCTTGCAATGTGTAGAGCTGTTCAGGATAAGAGTGCGAGCTGTCTCCAATGCTGGCGATTGTGGGCCAGCTCCACCGCCTCAGCCAAAGCAACTTCGCGTTGTTGTAGATCGTCCTCCACAATGTCGAGCCATCCAGGCTCCAACAAACGTAGATTTAAAGTGAAATTCATCTGTTTTTGTTTGGTTTTTTTACAGATAATTTCTATAAAGTGGAAGGAGCCAAAGACGCTTTAATCTGTGGGAACAGCAGCGACGCAGGGTGAGTCCACTTCCTGTTTATACTGAATACAAACACTTCCTGTTTATAATAGATACAAACACTTCCTGTTTATACTAGATACAAACACTTCCTGTTTATACTGGATACAAACACTTCCTGTTTCTACTGGACACAAACACTCCCTCTTTATACTGGATAGAAACACTTCCTGTTTCTACTGGATACAAACACCACCTCCTTTTCCACCTTATCCCAATAATGTTCCTCTCGCCCCACCTGGGCAGTGTCTCCTTCAGACTCGGGTCCTCTACCAGAGGCCTGGGAGCCTGAGGGTTCTGCGCAGGATCTTAGCTGTTCCTAGCAATACGCTCTTTTGTACAGAGATCTCTGATGTTGTTCCTGTCCCAGCTTAGGGGTCATTGCCCTTCGTGCTACGATCACTACTGGTACCACTGTTGCCTTCACACTCCACATTTTCTCTAACTCCTCTTTCAGCCCTTGGTATTTCTCAAGCTTCTTGTGTTCTTTCTTTCTCATGTTGCTATCACTGGGGACTGCTACATCTATCACCACCACTGTCTTCTCATGTTTATCCACCACCACTATGTCAGGCTGATTGGCCATCACCATCTAGTCTGGATCTGGAAGTCCCACAGGACCTTGGCCTGTTTGTTCTCTGTCACCTTTGGGGGGGTCTCCCATGTTGACCCTGGGACTTCCAGTCCATACTCTGTACAGATGTTCCTGTACAGTATGCCCACTACCTGGTTATGCCGCTCCATGTATGCCTTACCTGCCAGCATCTTACACCCTGCTGTGATGTGCTGGACTGTTTCAGGGGCTTCTCTACAAAGCCTACACCTGGGGTCCTGTCTGATGTGGTAGACCCCGCCCTCTATTGCTCTGGTGTTCAGGGCTTGTTCTTGTGCAGCCATGAGTAGTGCCTCTGTGTTGTCCTTTAGTCCAGCCTTTTCCAGCCACTGGTATGTCTTTTCCATATCAGCCACTTCCTCAATTTGTCGATGGTACACGCCATGCAAGGGTTTGTCCTTCCATGATAGCCCCTCTGGTTCCTCGGTTTTACTGGGCTTTCGTTGCCTGAGGCATTCACTGAGCAGTTGGTCATTGGGGGCCATTTTCTTGATATATTCCTGGAGGTTTGCCATTTCCTCCTGGACAGTAGTTCTGACACTTACTAGTCCTCGGCCCCCTTCCTTTCGCTTTGTGTACAGCCTCAGGACACTGGACTTGGGGTGGAACCCTCCATGCATGGTAAGGAGTTTCCTTGTCTTGATATCAGTGGCTTGTATCTCTTCCAGTGGCCAGGATATTATCCCAGCTGGGTATCTGATTACTGGCAGGGCATAGGTGTTAATGGCCTGGATCTTATTTTTGCCGTTCAGTTGACTTTTCAGGACCTGTCTTACCCTCTGTAGGTATTTGGCTGTGGCTGACTTCCGAGCTGCCTCCTCATGATTACCATTTGTCTGTGGGATCCCCAGGTATTTGTAACTTTCCTGCACATCTGTGATATTCCCTTCAGGTAGGTCAACCCCTTCAGTTGTGATCACCTTTCCTCTTCTAGATATCATCCGCCCACATTTATCTAGTCCCAATGACATCCCAATGTCTTTGCTGTAGATCCGGGTGAGGTGAATTAGGGAATCAATGTCACACTCATTCTTGGCATACAGCTTGATGTCATCCATGTAGAGGAGGTGGTTGATGGATGTTCCACTTCGGAACTGGTATCCAAAGCCACTCTTTGAGATGATCTGGCTGAGGGGGTTTAGGCCTATGCAGAACAGCAGGGGGGACAGAGCATCTCCTTGGTATATGCTGCGTCTGATGCTCACCTGTGCAATTGGCTTTGAGTTGGCCTCCAGAGTCGTCTTCCACAGCCTCATTGAGTTCTGGATGAACTCTCTTAGTGTCCTGTTGATGTTATACAGTTTTAAGCATTCCAGTATCCATGTATGTGGCATTGAGTCATAGGCTTTCTTGTAGTCAATCCAGGCAGTGCACAGGTTGGTGTTCCTCATCTTACAATCTCAGGCAATTGCCCTGTCAACCAGTAGCTGGTGTTTGGCTCCCCTGGTGTTGTTGTCTATTCCTTACTGTGCTCTGCTCATGTATTGGTCCATGTGCCTACTCACCTTGGTTGCTATGATGCCTGATAGGAGCTTCCATGTGGTGCTGAGGCAGGTTATAGGCCGGTAGTTAAATGGTATTGTTCCCTTCTGGGGGTCCTTCATTATGAGGACTGTCCGGCCCTGGGTTAGTCACTCTGGGTGGTTTCCCGATATCAGCAGCTGGTTCATCTATATACTGTATATACATACATATATATGACATTAACATCACACCATTTGGATGAACATTGATATATTTAAATGTAGCCTAGCCTAGCAGTGCTATCTCTATTCATCCCATGTATGGGTCTAGTGGTGCTTCATAGTCAGGGGAGGCAGGGCTAAAATGTTGTCTTTCAAATCCCTCTGTATGCAATAGGACGGTACTACAACCAATCAGCGTAATCTTTAGGATTAGTTAGAGTGCCTGAAAGTTGACAGAGGAGTTCGGAGAAAGTTAGGAATGACTAAACAAAATTATGGATTATGGAGCTGAACGACTGTTGTCGCTTCTGTAAAAAGAATTTAAAGATTGTTGATGTTTTCTCACATGCGTCACTCATCTGTGATAAAAGGAAATCTACACCTGTTGTTGTTCTTCTTCTATGGTTGTTTACGCTTGTTTCTCTATCAATCTTCTCAGCGTCACTTTGTTAGGCCACCCTCTGACTCTATACTTCACTGTGATTGGTCGACCAGGGAAATCTAGACAAAAGATACATTGAGTGAAACTACACAACTACGATAGAACATTCGATTTACTGATGCTAAGAGGAGCTAGCGTGGCTAGGCTACTACGATATAACATTCGATTTACTGATGCTAGCAGGAGCTAGCATGGCTAGGCTCACAAACTGTGTTAACATTGTGATTAGAACATGTCTTTTTCTCTATTTTTAGACTACCTCTTCTAAACTCTTCTAAATACTTGAATATGTTTTGAAAAAGAATGCAACAAAATTGTACATTTCCAGAGTGTGTCAACAATCAACTGTTTTGATCTTCATCCTAAGAATTCAGAGGTCCATGTCTGTAGATCAGTAACTGTGGACACACTATCTGAGGACGTAAAGGCAAGGCAAATGTATTTGTATGACACATTTCATGTACAGGACAACTCAAGGTGCTTTACACAAAAATAGAAACAGAAGAAAATTAAAATGATAAAGATGCATTAAAAGACAATTAAAATCAAGACGTAAAAACATTTCAAAGCAAATAATTTAAGTAAAAGCTCCAGTGAACAATAATGTTTTCAGGCCTGATTTAAATTAACTGACAGTTTAAGCAGACCTCAGGTATCCAGGTAGTTTGTTCCACAGTTGAGGAGCAGGACACTTGGGTTTGTCTTTCGGGACCCTCTACTTACTACCACTGAAGTGTGATGTGTTTCTAAATTTTAGAAAAGCTAAAGAAATGCATCCTCTGCATTCTTTGATGCCATTGGGGGACCTGTGAGGAGCAGTGAGGGGGGGTAAACCCTGAGGAGCAATGAGGGGGGTAACCTGTGAGGAGCAGTGAGGGGGGTAACCCCTAAGGAGCAATGTGGGGGGGTAACCTGTAAGCAGCAGTGTGGGGGGGTAACCTGTAAGCAGCAGTGTGGGGGGGTAACCTGAAAGGAGCAGTGTGTGTGTGTGGGGGGGGGGTGATCTGTAAGCAGCAGTGTGAGGGGGTAACCTGTAAGGAGCAGTGTGTGTGGGGGAGAGTGACCTGAAAGGAGCAGTGTGGGGGGGTAACCTGTATGGAACAGTCCCCGTTCCAATTGACATCCTTTTGTTTGTAATGTACAACTCTGTCCTTGTATTTATTCTTCCCTAGCCTAATGGCAACCATTAGATTCTTTTGTGCCAGTCTGATCCTGTCCTTCTCCTTACTCATGAAGGCAGCTTTCTTTTCATTAATTGCATTCTTAATCTCCTTAGTAGTCCATGGCTTATTAGAATATAGTTTTATAGTTTTACATGGGATAAGCAAATCCGTACAGAATTTAATCTAATCAGTACCACAGTCAGTCACACAATCCAGCTCTTTAAATGGTAAATGGACTGCACTTATATCGCGCTTTTCCACCTTCATGGTGCTCAAAGCGCTTTACATTAGCCTCACATTCACCCATTCACACACACACTCATACACCAGTAGGTTTCTAAGGTCGAAGGTCAGTCCTACTGGGGGCCTACGTCAGGGTTCAGTGTCTTGTGGACAGCCAGTGTGGACAGCCAGAGCTGGGACGCGAACCGCGTTCTCGGTCATTGGGCGACCCACTCTACCAACTGAGCCACAGCCGCTCTTCTCCTTCCAGTCTTCATCATAAAAAACATACCAATCGGTACACTCCAGACAATCTTGCATGTCCTGACACGCCTCCTCAGACCAAACATGCACTGTTTTTGTTGAAACAGGGTGTCAACGAATCAAAGTTGTATACTTGGAGGAAAGGAGCACTAAATTATGATCTAACCTCCCAAGTGGAGGGAAGGCAGTAGATTTGTAGCTGTCTTTAATATTTGCATAGAAAAGGTCGTATTTTCGCACCTTGTTGGGCAGTTGATAAACTGCCCGAATGAGGGCAGTGACGCGGAAAAGGTACAGTGATTAAAATCACCATTGATCACAATGAGAGCATCCAGTGTGTGACTCTGAAGTTTAAGGACAACTCTAGGCATGGAGTCCGTTGCCAGTTTAGCATTGGCAGGTGGTGGGATGTATGTCACGATCACAATGACATTTGTGAACTACCGTGGAAGGGAGTAGGGTCTGCAACTCACCGCCAGTAGTTCTATGTTGGGGTAATACACACTGTGCTTTTTCGTAATGTGTCTAGGATGACACCAATGATTGTTGACTTACAGAAAGACAACTCCACCCGATTTCTTGCCTGCCTCCTCAGGATCTCTATCATGTTGAATCATTGTAAATCCATCCATTTCTATATTTGCCATAGTAATGCAATCCGTAAGCCAGGTTTCCGTGAAGCACAGAATGCTGCACTGTCGGTATAGCCTGTCATACTTCACCAGCGATGCTAATTCATCAACTTTGTTGAAAATAGAGCGCACATTTCTCATAATCACATACGGGAGAACAGGCTTGTGCTTCATGAATCTGTTCCAAGCCTTAACACCACTGTGCTGGCCTCTTTTCTTCCGTTTCATCTCCAGAAGTAAATTAAATTTTGGACAGACATTGATAATTGTATCCCGAATGCTGCACAGCTCTCCCACGGTGTAGGAGACAACAGCAGCCGTGTCAGCCACTTCCAGACATTTTACTCCAAAACGGATACATCCACTCCTCAAAATGAGTTACAGTAGCCCACATATATTTACCAGTTCAAACATATTGCTTGTGATTTTTTATGTCAAGCAATGAACTGTATCTGAGAAACACGACTGAAAAACAAACAGGTAGCGAGTCGCCGACAGGGTGGGCACCATCCAAATAAATGTGTTAAAAAGATAAACGTGTTTGTCATCAGCATCTTTACTCTGGTGCACCCACAGTGACTCCGCCCCTCTCTTCTGCCTCCACCCCTTTACTCTTGTGCACCCACAGTGACTCCGCCCCTCTCTTCTGCCTCCACCCCTTTACTCTGGTGCACCCACAGTTGTCATGACTTCTGCTCCGTTGACCTTTCCCCCAGTGCTCGCCACACTCACCTGGGCCCGCACTGCGCAGCTGCGTTCCTCATCTGTGGCTATAAAAGCAGTGAGGCTTGCAGTTTTCTATCTGTGTGCTGTCTCTGGTTTTGTCTTTTTGGCTGTCTCTGGTTTTGCCTTTTCAATCTAGTGTTTCGGCCTATTCAGTCTAGTGTTTCGGTTGCCAGTCCGGGACCATTCTATATTGTCACCTCCATAACCCGGACAGTTTCCCATCTCCTCAGTCACCATAACCCGGACATTCATCATCACCATAGACTCTGGCCGTTCTATGCCCAGGTTTTGTCTCTGTCTTGTCTTTATGTTGCATTTTTGTTATTAAATCTGTTCTCCCTTCAGTACTGTGCATCTGAGTCCTGCTTCTCCTCCCCCCACTTTGACAACAGTGACTTAATCCTGACAGTGCCCCCCCCCCCCGGGGTTGAGTGGTGGTTTTCCTGACAGTGTCTGCACGGGAGCCATGGACGACAGGATCTGCAGTTTCTCGCCTGTGCCGACCTGTGACCCCGGACCACTGCCCCTGCCTGTCTGGACCAGCCCCCCTTCCTGCATCTATATATGGACGTTCATCTATAGTCTGTCCGTCCATGGGAGTGGATCTGTCCTTCAATGTGGTTCTCCTCGAGATTTCTTCTTTTTCCCACTGGGTTTTGAAGTTTTTTCTTGCCGAGAAGGAGGGTCTAAGGACAGGGGATGCTTGGGACTTTTTTTCATGTATCTCTGTAGTTGATTGTGTTTTTGTAAAGCCCTTTGAGACGACTTTGTTGTGATTTAGGGCTTTATAAATAAAATTGAATTGAATTGAGCCCGGTTTTGGTCAAAGGTGCGCAGCTGTTAGTGGTGTTAGCTGTTAGTAGTGACGGTCACTGTGAGTGGGTTAGGGTTAGAGACGCTGATGACATACAAATTCATCTGAAAAATTCATCTAGAAACATGACACTACGGGTTTAATCTTTTGAGGTTACTCAAGCTCGAAGGCAAAAAAAACATCCTGTTTCTATTTTTCCATTTGTTTTTAGAGGGTTATTTTTCACAGTGTGGTTTTGGAAGTGTCCATGTCCCCATGAGTGACCCCTCCCTCTGTTAAATGTATTTTTCAGGAAGTGTCCAGATGGCTTTGACTGCCTGAAAAGTGGCAGGAACCCAAACTATGGCTACACCAGCTTTGACACCTTTGGCTGGGCCTTCCTGTCCCTGTTCAGATTGATGACCCAGGACTACTGGGAAAACCTCTACCACCAGGTACTAAACCTCTACCGCCAGGTATTATAGCTAGACCACCAGGTAATAAACCTGTACCACCAGGTACTACAGCTGGACCACCAGGTACTAAAGCAGTCCATCTAGACCTCGACCACCAGGTACTAAAGCAGGTACTAAATTGTCCCGTTAATTGATAGTTTGTGTTGTTTTTGCAGACATTGCGATCAGCTGGTAAAACCTACATGGTGTTTTTCGTGGTGGTCATTTTCCTGGGGTCATTCTACCTGGTAAACCTCATCCTGGCTGTAGTCGCCATGGCATACGAGGAACAGAACCAGGCCACCATCGCTGAAGCCAATCAGAAAGAGCGGGAGTTCCAACTGGCCATGGAGAGGCTGAAAAAGGAGCAGCAGGTGAGGAGCTGGAGCTAGGGAGGGGGGTGGGGTCATATGATTAGTTCGTACTTGGGATGTCCAACACACGTGCACGATGTCAGTGCATCAGTAGTAGCTGCAAGTGAGTTTAGAGTAAGTTTATAAAACTTTGGAAGGAAGGATGAGTTACTGAACAATTTCTTTACTGAACAAAGTTTTTCCTTTTCTTTGAGTAAAGTTTTTTCTTTTCTATAGACATTAATGTGTGCTGCAGATGTGTTCACTGTACAGGACAGTATAAGCCCCGCCCACTACTGTACAGGACAGGATGAGCTCCACCCACCACTGTGCGTGAAAGTATAAGCTCCGCCCACCACTGTACAGCACAGTATAAGCTCCAACCACCACTGTACAGCACAGTATAAGCTCCGCCCACCACTGTACAGGACAGTATAAGCTCCAACCACCACTGTACAGGACAGTATAAGCTCCACCCACCACTGTACAGGACATTATAAGCTCCACCCACCACTGTACAGAACAGTATTACCTCAGCTCAGATTTCTTACAAACTGTTCCAGGTTTGTACGAAATCTCCCAACATGTAATAACTGATGTTCCCCTTTAGGCCGCCGCCCAGAAAGTACTCGACTCCGACTCAATAATGTCACCGGACCTGTCGCCCTTTGGCCCACCGCCAGCCAGCATGGAGGAGCGGAGGTGGAGCCAAGCACTGGTGGGCATAGCTGATGTGGAGTCGAACCTGTCGGAGGAAAAGTTGCTACAAGTGGAGTTGATGGACGGTGGGAAGGTGAGGAACGCCACAGGTGGAGGTGGAATCTGCACCAGCAGGTTTACACTGGTTCAGCTCCTTTTGAGGTTTTTTTTATGAGTTTCCACAAATGTATGACATATGGACGAGGGTAGAAAAAAATAAAATAAAAAAAACTAAAAAAGAAGAGGAAAAGGGGACAGAAGAGAAAAGGAGGGGGAAACAAAAAAGAAGAATGAATGGGCAAAAAGAGGGGAAATTAAGAAATGGAAAACAAACAGTTAAAGTAGTATTCATGGAATGTCTAACTCCGCACCTATTTTGTGTCAATCTCCAGTTTCTATGACAACCTGTTCTTCAATTAGAGCCAATAATCTGCTAAATGCCACCTTGACCTTTGACCTTTTGCAATATTAATAATTTCATTATATGTATAAATGTGTCAGTGTGTGTAATATTCTGATAATATATCCAGTATTGATTAAGTTATAGCGTGATATGTCTATGTGGGGACACACATAAAGTTAAACTACACAGTCTACAGTAAACAATGACCTTTGACCTGATGATGTTATTTTGAACATTGTTCATTTATTATTATTTTATGTCAGTTTGTCTGTCTAACCCTAACCCTAACCCTGTCTCTCTGTCTGTATGTCTGTCAGCAGGATTACGCAAAAAGTTCTGAACAGATTTTGATGAAACTTTCAGGAATGATAGAAAATGGGTCAAGGAAGAATCCCTTAGATTTTGAGCAATGAAGGTCAAAGGTCAAGGTAATACTAAAGGTCAACATTTAAACACATGAGTGGAAATATATCAGGTTTTTTTCATTCACATGGTCTGACCCTAACCTTTGACCCCTGACCCTAACCCATGTTATTAGGTTTTAAAGTTTTTAAGTGTTCAGTTTATGTGAAGAAAAGTTTAAGCAAATATAACTTCCTCCTCCTCTTCTTCCTCCACTTCTTCTCCCTCCCTCTCCTCCTCTTTCTCCTCCTCCACTTCTTGTTCCCCCTCTTCCTCCTACTCCTCTTCTTCTCCCTCCTCCTTCTCTTTTTCCTCTTCCTCCTCCACTTCCTGTTCTTCCTCCCCTCACCTTCCTTTTCCTCCTCCTCCTCCTCTTCCTGACCTTCCTCCTCCACCTCCTCTTCTTCCTCCTGCTATTTCTCTTCCTTTTCCTCCTCGTCCTCCTCTTCCCCCACCTTTTCCTCCTCCTCTTCATTCTCCACTTCCTTTTCCTCCTCCTCTTCCTCCTTCTTCCTCTTCCTCCTCTTCCTTTTCCTCCTCTTCCTCCTCCTCCTCCTGCTCTCCCTACTCCTCTTCCTCCTCGTCCCCCTCTTCCTCCCCTTACCCCTCCACTTCCTTCTCATCATCCACCTCCTCCTCATCCTCCTCTTCCTCCACCGTTTCCTCCTCTTCCTCTCCCTCTCCTTCCTCCTCTTGGTCCTCCTCCTCCTCTTCATCTTCCTCCTCCTCTTTTTCCTCTTCATTTATCTCCTCTTCCTTCTCCTCTTCCTCCTCTTCATCTTCCTCCTCCTCTTCTTCCTCTTTATCCTCTTCCTCCTCGTCCCCCTCATCTTCCTCACCTTCCCTCTCCTCTTCCTCCTTGACTTACATTTCCTCCACCTCTTCCTCCTCCTCTTCCTACCCCCCCCTTCCTCCTCTTGCTCCTCCTCTTCCTCCTCTTCCTCCACCTTTTCCTCCTCTTCCTCTCCCTCCCCTTCCTCCTCTGGCTCCATCTCCTCGTACTCTTCTTCCTCCTCATTTTCCTCCTCTTCTTCTTCCTCCATTTCCTTTTCCTCCACCTCTTCCCCCTCCTCATTTTTGTCCTCCTCCTCCTCCTCTTCCCGCCCTTCCTCCTCTTCTTCCTCTTCCTCCTCCTCTTCCCCCTCCATTTCCTTTTCCTCCTTTTCTTCTCCCTCCTCCTCCTCACCTTCCTCCTCCACCTCCTCTTCTTCCTCCCTCTCCTCCTCCTCTTCCTCCTCCACTTCCTTTTCCTCCTCCTCCTCCTCCTCCTCCTCTTCCTCCTCCTTTTCTTTTTCATCTTCCTCCACTTCCTGTTCTTCCTCCTCCTCACCATCCTTTTCCTCCTCCTCCTCTTCCTCTTCCTCCTTACCTTCCTACTCCACCTCCTCTTCTTCCTCCTGCTATTTCTCTTCCTTTTCCTCCTCTTCCTCATCTTCCTCCTCGTCCACCTTTTCCTCCTCTTCATCCTCCACTTCCTTTTCCTCCTCCTCTTCCTCCTCCTCCCCTTCTTCCTCTTCATTTTCCTCTTCTTCCTCTTCCTCCTTATCCTCCTCTTCCTACTCCTCATCCCCCTCTTTCTCCCCTTACCCCTCCTCTTCCTTCTCATCCTCCACCTCTTCCTCATCCTCCTTGTCCTCCTCTTCCTCCACCTTTTCCTCCTCTTCCTCTCCCTCCCCTTCCTCCTCTTGATCCTCCTTTTCGTCTTCTTCCTCTTTTTCCTCTTCATTTTTCTCCTCCTCTTTCTTTTCCTCTTCCTCCTCTTCATCTTCCTCCTCCTCTTCTTCCTCTTCATCTTCCTCCTATTCCTGACCCTCTTCCTCCTCGTCCCCCTCCTCTTCCTCTCCTTCCCCCTCCTCTTCTTCCTTGACTTACTTTTCCTCCACCTCTTCCTCCTCATTTTCGTCCTCTTCCTCCTGCTCCTTTTCCTCCCCTTCCTCCTCTTCTTCATCTTCCTCCTCCTCTTCCCCATCCATTTCCTTTTCCTCTTCGTCTTCCTCATCATCTTCCTCTTCCTCCCCTTCATCCTCTTCCTCCTCCACTTCTTTTTCCTCATCTTCCTCCTCTTCTTCCTCCTTCTTGTCCTCCTCTTCTTCTTCTTCCTCTCCCTCCCCTTCCCCCTCTTGCTCCTCTTCCTCCTCATTTTCCTCCGCCTACCCTTCCTCCACTTCTTCCTCTTCCTCCTCATTTTCCTCCTCTGCCTCTTCATCTTCTCCCTCCTCTTCTTCCTCTTCCTCCTCCTCCACTTCCTTTTCTTCTTCCTCCTCCTCCTCTTTTTCTTCCTTCTCTTCTTCCTCCTCTTCATCTTCCTCCTCTTCTTCCGGTCCTCTTCCTGCTCCTCCTCCAGGCCCTCCACCCCCTCCTCTCTCGCTCCTTCTCCTCCAGGACTCGTAGGAGCAGTCAGGTTTCATCCATCTTTAACTTCCGCCTCCGCAGTCGGGGGTCAGAGGGTGAGATGGCAGATGACGAGCTGAGCATGGCGGGGGAGGTTGGGGAAGCTGTGGGGGGGAGGACCTACAGCGGTGGAACCTTCAGTGGCATCTTTCCCCCATCATGGCCTAAACGCCGGCTCAGCACCTTAAGCACGGCCAGCCGCAGCTCCCAGGTGAACACAGAGTTCAGAGAATTCAGATACCTGACAGTCTGGTGGATGAAGTCTGGGCCTGGTCCTCAGACTTCACTGTGTCCTTCCTGATGGCAACAGACTGAAGAAGCTGTGTAACGGGTGTGTGGGGTCACCTGCAGGTGGCTTTGTGTGTGAAACGGGTGTTGTGAATGTCCTGGAGGGGAGGAAAGAGGCACCAACAATCTTCTCCGCTGCTCTCATGATGCGCTGGATGGTCCTGCGACAGGAAGTGGTGCAGGAGCCATACCACACAGTGATGCAGCTGGACAGGTTGCTCTCAATGGTCCCTCTGTAAAAGGTGGTCATGTTGGGGACTGAGGCTCTGGTTCTTCTTAGCTTGCAGAGGAAGTAGAGTTGCTGTTGTCCTTTCTTGGCCAGTGATGCAGTGTTGGTGGTCCAGGAGAGATCTTCAGTGACGTGCACATCTTGGAACTTGGTGTTGCTCACCCTCTCTACAGCTGCACCATTGATGTATAGAGGGGCGTGCTGGGTGTGCGGTCTCCTGAAGTCTACAACAATCTCCTTTGTCTTCTCCATATTCAGATAGAGAGTGTTGTCGCTGTACCACCTGGCCAGGCTGCTCACCTCACTCCTATAGTTTGTCTCATCTCTGTTGCGGATGAGGCCCACCACAGTTGTGTCATCTGCAAACTTGATGAAGAGGTTGGAGCTGTGCATTGGTGTGCAGTCATGGGTCAGTAGGGTGAAGAATAGGGGTCAGCATGCATCCTTGGGGTGCCCCCGTGTTCAGAATGTTGGTGCTGGATGTCTTGCTTCCGACCCAGACTGCCTGTGGTCTCCCTGTCAAGAAGTCCAGTAGCCAGTTGCACGGTATTAAGTCTGAGCTGGTCCAATTTGTGGATGAGGGATGAGGGATGATGGTGTTAAAAGCTCAACTAAAGTCTATGAACAGCATTCTAACATATGAGTCCTTATTTTCCAGATGTGTGAGGGCTGACTGGAGGGCAGTAGAGGGCAGTACCATCATCGGTGGAGCGATTGGTCTGAAATGCAGACTGATAGCAGTCCAGGGTGGGTGAGAAGAGGGATTTTATGTGGTGCATGACTAGCCGCTCGAAGCACTTCATCAGGATGGGAGACAGTGCGACCAGGCGGTAGCCGTTGAAGGACAAGGGGCGTGATTTCTTCAGCACAGGAATGATGGTGGATTTTTTGAGGCACGTGGGGACAACGGCCTGCCTCAGGGAGATGTTGAATATGTCTCTGAAGACGTCCGTGAGTTCCCCCACACAGTCCCTCAGTACACAGCCAGGTATGTTGTTAGGACCCGGAGCTTTGCGTGTGTTGATCAGACACTCTCTGGGGACAGAATCAGCACCTGATCGCTGGGAGGAGATGTAGCCTTCTGTGCAGGGATGCTGTTGTTTGCCTCAAAGTGGCCGAAGAAGTCGTTTAGCTCATCCAGCAGAAGAGTGGTGCTGTCAGAGATCTGTTGTGGGGGTCTCTAGTCCGTAATGGTCTATATCCCCTGCCACAGGCTCAGAGTGTCTCTGCTGTTGCTGAAGCGATGAGCTATCCTCCTTGAGTACTGGCTTTTTTCCTCTTTTCCTCTCTGCCTCAGTACAGGTTGGCTCCAGCTTGTCTTAGACCCGCCTCATCTCCAGCTCTGAAGGCAGTGTTTCTCACTTTCAGGAGCCTGTAGACCTCCGCTGTCAGCCATGGCTTCTGATTAGCACAAACAACGATGGTCTTGGTGTCCGTTACATCATCAATGCACTTCGTGATGTAGGCAGTGATGGTCTCTGTGTACTCCTGGAGGTCTGTGGTGTTGTTGTGGGTGGCAGTTTGTTTGAAGACATCCCAGTCTGTGGTGTTAAAACAGTCCTGATGTGATTCTGAAGACCCTTCTGGCCACACTCGTACCTCTTTCCGAACTGGTTTGGTGAGTTTTACCAGTGGTCTGTTTGCTGGAATTAACATAACGGTAATGTGGTCCGAGACCCCAAGATGGGGGAGGGGGAGGCCTTGTAAGGTCCTCTCTTGGTGGTGTAAACAAGGTCCAATGTGTAGTTTCCCCAGGTTGGAAAGTCAATGTGTATTTTGAGAAACACAGTCTTTGGGTCAGCATGGTTGAAGTCTCCCTGTCTTCCCTGGGTTGGTAAAAAGCCCGGCACTTGATAATCATAAACTCTACCAGGGGTGAGCAGTAACTGCAGACCACAACAGCATCCCGACACCGGGCATCATTGATATAAACACAAAGTCCACCGGCGCGGGTCTTACCTCCTTCGATGAAGGCTCTGTAGCATGTTAGCCACTCGAGCTGAATGGCGCTGTCCGGGACGCTGTCGCTGAGCCATGTTTCCGTGAACACAAAAACACAACACTCGCTAAATGTCCTTGTAGTTGAGCGGAGCAGTTGGATGTTGTCCAGCTTGTTATCCAAAGAGCGTATGTTCGCCAGTAGGATTGAGAGGATCGTCAGCTTGTGTGGATTAGCCACTAGCCTAGCCCGGATACCTCTGCGCCTGCCCCTCTCCTGCTTCCTCTCACGCCACTTGTGGCGTCTCCACTGTGGCCTCCGGAGCAGACTATGGCTCTGTAGCTCTTTGGCGTGTGTAGAATTTAACCCCATAAATGCTGTTCTGCCACCTTCAAGCAGAAACTCACACCAGTATGTTCGACTTACTGTAGGTAAACACGACAAACGTACAAAAACACTGAGCTTCACGAAAACAAAACACTTGTTTATCGGGAGAGAGAGAAGCTGCTGCGTCTGCACGCGCCACCATTTAGGAATCTAAACAGATCAGTAATGGAGAGATCTGGAAATTATTCGATTTCGTGGTGATCCAGGGGGGATCTGCCTTGTCGGAGGTCTACACTATCAGAGTGCTTTTCTAGTTTCCAGTTGTTTTTAGAGAGTAGAGGGGACACACCACACAGACAGTCGACGGGACACACCACACAGACAGTGAAGTGGACACACCACACAGCAAACGCAGCATGTGTTAGTAACTCTGGGTAACCCATCAGATTCCACAAGGAGAAAAGATGAAAAGTGGTTTTATCTGAAGTTTAATGTGAAATTTAATATGAACTGGGTCAGAACCAGTAAAATTTTGTAAAATTGTATAAATCAACAAACAACAACACATTAAACTGTGTGTGTTTGTGTGTGTGGTGATTTCAGGTTTTTTATCCAACACTAAACATTAACGGGAAGCTGTTTGTTGCCATGGACCAGAACGGGGTTTCCTCGTCACCACTGCAGGGGCAGCTGCCAGCGTGCACCATGGAGAAGGTCAAGGAGGAGAGTGTGAGTGAAGGCCAGGGTGTCTGAGAGGCCTACGGAAACAGTCTCCATACTGAAAAAAGACTTTCACATATACATTTATGGAAACAAGAACACACAGAGAGAGAGAGAAAGAGAGACAGAGAGAGAGAGACAGACAGAGAGTGAAGGAGAGCGAGAAAGAGACAGAGAAATAAAGAGAGAGAGAGATAAAGAGATAGAAAAGGAGAAAGAAAGAATGTTCTTCATTTCTATAGTTGTGTTCCACCTTCATGGTGCTAAAACCTCTTTACATTAGCGTCACATTCACCCATTCACACACACTCATACACCAGTAGGTTTTTAAGGTTCTGTCAGTCCTACTGGGAGACTAAGGCAGGGTTCAGTGTCTTTGTCCAAGGACGCAAACCGCCAACCTCTCTGTCATTGGCCCGAGAGGTTAGCATTACCCTGTATATACAGCAGTATATGTATATACACAAGATGGCGCATGCTCTGCTGCGACAGCACTGACTGTACCCTGTCTTAGTGTCTTATGTGCCTGTTTTATGTGTTATTGTCACACTGTATGTGGGCTAAACCAGACTGATCAGCCATGGCAAGCTACAAGGTGATCGCCGTCTTTCTTATAATCCTATGGCTGATTTGCGATAGCCTCGCACTACAACCAAACACCGGCAACCGGCTACTCACCTACAGCCGAGATGAACTCTTGTTACATCGAGCCTCTCTGTGGAGTAACACCAAGCCTGCCGTGGTCCTACCACCGGAGCTTCGGCAGAGGAAAAGGGGAAAGCGTGGAGGTGTCCGAAGCCGGGTAAGGAGACGTCCCTTCAAACCTCCCCTACCCTCCATCATCATGTCCAATGTACGATCTCTCCGTAACAAGATGGATCTACTACATGCAAGGTGCCAATTCGAAAGGGCCTTTAGGGACATCTGTATCATCGCTTTCTGCGAGACCTGGTTAGATGAGTCGGTTCCCGACTCTGAGGTGAGCCTGGACAACTTCTCGATCATCAGGTTCGACAGGACGAGGCACTCGGGGAAGACGCGAGGCGGCGGGGTCTGCCTTTACATCAATGACAGGTGGTGTAATAACATCAAAGTGCACCGTAAGGTGTGCACACCTAACCTGGAGTTGCTGACCCTGTCCCTCCGTCCCTTCTATCTCCCCCGGGAATTCCCCACTGTTGTGGTCAGCTGTGTCTATGTAGCCCCCAGTGCTAACATCAACACGGCAGCGGAGCTAATAGCCGAGGAGGCTAATGCTATGTTAGCTAAGTATCCTGGTGCTCCGCTGCTTATTTTGGGGGACTTTAACGGATGCAGACTGGACAATGTACTACCATCATTCCAATAGTATGTGGATATTCCAACCAGAAGGGAAAACATATTGGATTTATGTTACGGGAATATCACCGATGCCTTCCGTGCCCGTTCATATCCACCACTCGGAGCTGCGGATCACAACGTTATCTGTTTACTTCCGTTGTACAAACAGGAACTAAAGCGCCTCAAACCACAGTGCAGCAGTGCCCCCCAGTGGTCGGAGGATGCCGTTACACAACTCCAAGGCTCCTTAGCTTGCACCGACTGGGACATTTTTGATGGTAATCTGAATGACAGGGTCTCTGTCATTACAGACTACATCAAATTTTGCATCAGCTCCACAATCCCAACCAAAACAATAAAAATTTATCCCAACTCCAAGCCATGGATCACTCCACAGTTAAAACAGAGCCTGAGGGAAAAACACAAATTCTTCAGGCACAAGGACTGGGCCAGCCTCAAGGCAACGGACAGGTCCTTAAAAAATGAAGTGTTTAAAGCAAAACTGAACTATAAAAACAAACTTTGAATCAGAATTCAGCAACATGAACACCAAGCAAGCCTTTCAGAAGGTGAAAATCCTGACTGGATGTGAGCCCAAAACAACATGCACATCCAGTGACCCGGAAACCCTCTCTAAGGCCCTGAATACATTCTACACCCGTTTCGACAAGCTGGACTTCTCATCAGAGTGTCAGGAATTGCTGAGAGCCCTCCCACCACCAGACACTGAAGCACCGGCCCCCTTCACAGAGGAGGAGGTACGGCGTCAGCTGAGCCGCTGTAAGCCAGGCAAGGCTCCAGGGCCTGATGGCATCTCAGCCAGGGTGCTAAAGAACTGTGCCATGGAGCTCTCCCCTATACTGCACTCACTCCTCTGCCAATCTTACCGGACTGCCACAATTCCCACTCTATGGAAAACTGCAACTATAATTCCAGTACCAAAAAACCCCAGACCTACAGAACTCAACCACTACCGCCCCATAGCCCTCACATCCATAATAATGAAGTGCCTGGAGAAACTGCTGCTGACCATCATCCTTCCACTTGTTACCCCTCATCTGGACCCCCTCCAATTTGCCTACAAGGCTAGGAGGGGCACTGAGGATGCTGTGGCCTGCCTGCTGCATCTCCTCCTCCAACACCTGGACTCCCCAGGCAACTTCGCCAGGATCCTCTTCGTGGACTTCAGCTCCGCCTTCAACTCCCTACAGAAGCACCTACTGATCCAGAAATTACTCCATCTCAACATCCCCCCTCAGCTGATCCATCTCACATACAACTTCCTCACCGACAGACTGCAAGCAGTAAGGGTGGACTCAACCACATCCCCTTTACTCACCATCAACACCGGGGTTCCACAGGGATGTGTGCTGAGCCCATTCCTATACATTCTCTACACCAATGACTGCTGCAGCATCTCACCCACCACAACATATTTAAAATACTCAGATGATACAGCCATTCTTGCACTTCTCTCCGACAGTCAATCCATCCTGGACTATCATAACACAATCAAACATTTCACAGAGTCATGCACAGCCGGTTATCTCGAAATCAATGTCAATAAAACAAAAGAAATATGGTTCACCCCTCCCTCACCCCAGCACCCCATCATCATAAACACACAGACAGTGGAGACAGTAGACACATTCAAATATCTGGGAATAACATTGGACAATAAACTGAGTTTTGATCAGCACACCATGGACATTCAAAAAAGAAGCCAACAAAGACTGACAGCCATTCGCAAACTTAAAGGACTACACGTTGCACCCCACCTCCTGTTATTACTGTACCAAAGCATCATTCAACCCATCCTTCTGTACTGTTCCACCTGTTTTTACACTATGCTCTCTGTAACCAACCGGGCCAGACTCACACGCATCACAAACACAGCAGCCAAAATCATTGGCCTCTCCCCACCTAATCTCACAGTTTTAAACAACAGGTCCATTACTCGCCTTGCAAACACAATAGTCCAGGATATCACTCACCCCTTACACCAATACATCATCCCTCTACCCTCAGGGCGTAGGTACAGAACAACTAGGTTCAGGAGGGCCCGCTTCGGGAAGAGCCTGATCCCTGCAGCTATAGCCGCCCTGAACAGCAGGCCCCGCTGATCTGTCTGGCCCCTCCCCCCATTGTTTTGTTTGTCACTGTTTTCCAAATGTCTCCCACTTGCCCTCTTGTAGCTGTTGTTTTGTCTGTGATGTGTTATGTTGTCTTTTTCTGTAATGTACAGTCAGTGAAGACGAATTTCCCTACGGGGACCAATAAATCTAAATCTAAATCTAAAATCTAAATCTAAATATATAGAATGTGTCCAGGTGTGAGGACAGTGGACATGTCCAGTCAACTGTCCAAAGTGCTGATGCTCTTTATGGTTGTTGTGTGTGTGTTCATCTTTTGTGGTTGTTGTTGTATGTGCGTTCTTCTTCTGTGGTGGTTGTCGTATGTGTGTTCTTCTGTGGTGGTTGTTGTATGTGCGTTCTTCTGTGGTGGTTGTCGTATGTGTGTTCTTCTTCTGTGGTGGTTGTTGTATGTACGTTCTTATTCTGTGGTGGTTGTTGTATGTACGTTCTTATTCTGTGGTGGTTGTCGTATGTGCGTTCTTCTTCTGTGGTGGTTGTCGTATGTGTGTTCTTCTTCTGTGGTGGTTGTCGTATGTGTGTTCTTCTTCTGTGGTGGTTGTCGTATGTGTGTTCTTCTTCTGTGGTGGTTGTCGTATGTGTGTTCTTCTTCTGTGGTGGTTGTTGTATGTGCGTTCTTCTGTGGTGGTTGTCGTATGTGTGTTCTTCTTCTGTGGTGGTTGTCGTATGTGTGTTCTTCTTCTGTGGTGGTTGTCGTATGTGTGTTCTTCTTCTGTGGTGGTTGTCGTATGTGTGTTCTTCTTCTGTGGTGGTTGTTGTATGTGTGTTCTTCTGCTGTCGTTCCACAGCTCTTTATTTCTTCATCAGATACAGAAGTTTCTTGTCATTGTTGATGTTCGTAAAGTGTTTGTGTATATTTGTGAAATGTGGGTAGAGTTAGTCTCTAATATCCTGGTCCAGTTCATAGCTGGTTAAACAGGTGACTTGTGTTTACACCTCCTGCTGTGTGCAGTTGGTCCCAGTCTTTGGGTTTGTCTGTGGCGTCCTCTGTCCACCTCCAGGTTGTGTTCAGTCTGTACCTGGTCACAGACTGGCTTCAGTTCCAGTGCTCAGATCATCTGTGTATGTTCTGTTTAGGGACAGGGAACATTCTAGTTTGCTTTAGTTTTTAGTTTCTTCTTTCCAATGGGCCAAATATTTTTCTTGTTGTTTTCTTAGAAGTTGTTTGTGTGTGATTTGGTTTGTGTGTGAGAAGGTTGTGTTTGTGAGCAGAGGTTCAGAACCAGCTGAGTGGACTTGTTCCTCTGTTCTCTCTGTGGGTGAGGGCTTTGTGCTCAATTGTTTCAGAGTCACTGTCTTTTAGGTGGTTGTATAATTGTATTGTATTGTATTTTTATAATTTAAAGGATATGGTCCTAATTCTGCTCTGCATCCATTGTTGGGGGTTTATCGTTGGACATACAGGATGGATTGACAGAGTTCTGTGTGCAGAGTCTGTTTGGTGCTTGTCCCATTTCATAAACTCTTGGTTGGTAAGTGGACCCCAGATTTGTCAACCATGAAGTGAAATAGGTTCTATGTTCTATGACAGAGTCCATTATTTGAAGCCAGATTGGGATTGGGATGTGTACTTCTCTTTCTCTCTCTCTTTCTGTCTCTCAAATCAAAAGAATCTTTGTTGCCATGGTGTTGTCCATCATACGTTGTCAAGACAAACACATTTACAGTAATCTACAGATAATATATACTGACAGTCATTAAAAACATTGAGGGACCATTTTTTAAATTTTGGAGTCTATATAGGACAGAGGATTTTTCCATTTGTTTTGTTTGTTTGTGGGTTGTGTGAGTTTGCTTGATATTGATGAGTTGCGTTCTGTTCACGGCTGACTGCACATCTGGGGGCTTATTGGAGAAAAGTGTAGCACATGCAACTTGAGCAATAAACACAATGAATGTGTACAAATGGAGTGTCGTGGAAAGCCTATATATGGGAGAACAGAAGGACACCTGTTTCATTCCAGTACACGTCAAAATGCCACAGCTAACACGTGAAGAAAGACTGAGGGCCTTATGGTGCAGGCGGGCTTGACGTACAGTGAAGTGGGAGACATATGGGCTGCAGTTAACCCACAGTCCATAATTTGGTGGGTCGTCACACCACTACAGGCACCGTTAACGAACGACCACGCCCAGGTCGTGAGAGAGTCGCCACACCTGACCAAGATCGGTCATGTGTGCAGCACCTGAGGGATCGATTCCGGCCCGCCAGCCACACAGCACGTGAGACACCTGGCAGACACGCCCCCAGGAACAGAAGCCCAACTGTGCGTCACCGATTGTGGGAGAACAACCTGCAGGCCTGGAGGCCTTTTCGGGCCAATATCCTGTCTCACGAATGGTCGCCCAGATGGTCGGGAATTTGTGTGGCGTCAACGTGGAGAACGCGACGCCCAGTGCTGTGTCGGCCAGTGCAATCCACATCCAGTTGCCAGTGTGATGGTGTGGGCAGGAATCTGGGCTAACCATGGAACAGATCTGGTGGTTGTGGAAGGCAACATCACTGCACAGTGCTACATCGACCAGATCCTGCAGACACATGTGGCTGCAGGATCCAGCCACATGTCCTCCCGTTCCTACGGTGTCACCAAGACCTGGGGGTGTTCCAGCAGGATAACACCTGTCCACATACTGCACGTGTGACTCAATCATTCTTGCAGGCACAGGCAGTGAATGTGTCACCCTGGCCCGTATACTCGCCAGATTTGAACCCGATTGAGCACCTATGGGATCAACTTGGTAGGCAAGTGGCCAATTGGGTTCTCCAGCCTCAGAATAAGCAACAAGTGATCCAGGCACTGCAGGAGGGTTGGCAGATCCCCCAAGACAGAATACGGCGCCTTGTGAGGAGCATGCGTCAGCGCATCACTGCCTGTATAAACACTAACGGTGGTCACACCCGCTACTGACTTGTGAAAAACTGTTTTTTGGCAGTCGCCATGTTTTTGGCTTTTCTTTGTTGACAGAAGTGGTTTTGGATGCTTGTTTTTTAATGTTATTGTTGCTGATATATCATTGTTATTTTCTGTTAATAGAAAATTTGTCTTGCGGTAAGATAATAAAAACTGTTCCACAACTTTCCCCCTCAAAGTTTTTAACGACTGTCAGTGTACATAGATACAGCTATACGCAATAAATAAAAGTCCCTAAAAATTAAATACAAAAAAGAAAACAAGAAACCCTTGAACCGTCAATGTAAGATAGTCCACACAGAGAGTCTGTCCTGTCCACTGGTTGTCCCTCAGTCTTTGACATTATTCTTATGTCTGTCCTGTCCACTGGTTGTCCCTCAGTCTTTGACATTAGTCTTATGTCTGTCCTGTCCACTGGTTGTCCCTCAGTCTGGTATGGGATGTTGTACAGACCTTTGTAGTTTAGGAATATTTAGGGGAATATGTGTCTCTAATGTCTTTATATGCATCACAGTGTAGAAGGAAGTGTATCTGTGTCTCCACTGTCCTCTGGGAACATTGTCTGTCTTCTCTAGGACACCATGTCTGTCTGTTTTATCACTTTCTATAGTTAGCCTGTGGTCATTTATTCTGTATTTAGTCAGTGTCTTTCTATACTTAGTCTGTGATGATGCTCAGATATTCTTCTATCATAAATTTTTGTTTTAATAATTTCCTTAGTGTTTTTCTTGTGTTCTGCCAGGATGTCTTCTATTTGTCCATTTGTTTAGTGATAGTTTGTTTAGGTTTCATTGTGTTTTGTGTCAGCAGAGGGCTAGTGTTGGTCACACCTCTATCTTTTCTTCTTGTCTTTTTAGTTCGAAGTGGTTTTAGGAATTGGTGTCACTTGTTATGAGGTGGTTATAAAATGAAATTGCTCTTTTTTTTGGATGTGGAATAGGAAAGGGAATGGTCCCAGTTCGGCTCTACATGCATTATTTGTTGTTTTTCTTTCTACTTTTAGTTTGTATTAGCAGAATTCTGTGTGGAAGGTTTTACTTTGGTGTTTGTCCCAGTTGGAGTCGTCCTGGTTTGTTGTGGGGCCCCATGTCTCACTGCCGTAAAGTGCCATAGGTTGGATTACAGTTTTTAGAATTTGTATCCAGATTGGGATTGGGATTAATGGGGGGGGTTTGTTGGTTTACTTTTTTTTCTTTGTGTGTAGATGTCTGATCTGTAGTCCTTGGCCTGGTGCAGTGATCACCAGGAAGGGGAAAAAGTTTAAAAAGTAAGGAAGAAAAAATATTCACATAATTACAAAAGTGGATCCTATTCCGAAACTTTGTTGGTTATTTTCTGTGCCTTGAGTATCTTCCTTTTATTCCTTGTTGTTTCTATCATTTTGGGGTGAAAGAGCTTGTGGTCATATGTCTGGTCTGGTTGAAGGTTCAGAGACTCTTTCTCTCTCTCTCTCTCTTTCTCTCTCTCTGTCTGTCTGTCTCTCTTTCTCTGTCTGTCTGTCTCTTTCTCTCTCACACACTCTTTATTCCAGTGTGTTTTTGTTTCCATAAATCTATATGTGAAAGTATTTTTTCAGTATGGAGACAGCTACAGTAGAGATGGGCCTATACAGCCTGTTTCTCTCTCTCACACACACACACACACACACACACACACACACACGTGCAGATAACACAGCCATCCATCCACACCCATGGCATCATGGGTAAAATCCACACATACCAGCACTGATGCGTCATTAACACACTGTAAAAACCAACTGCAGCACAAAGGTCAACAAGGTCAACTGACAAAACACAGTCAAATGTTGTTTGTTTATTTATTCATTCATTCAGTCATTGATTGATTGATTGATTCATTTATTTATTTATTACCTTATTTTCCACACTTTAAGGCTCATTCAGACAAACTAAACACAATAACTTCCAAGCTTGTTGAGTTGTAACACGAAACAAAAAACTCTTATTACATTGACCATTGAGGTTATGTTTCTGCCAGTGTTTGTTTGAACTCCAAAATTTATGGATGGAATTTGATTGAAAGTGACGATGATGAGATGATCCTAATACTAACCCTCCTGTCTTGGCGGAGATTTAGTCAGCAGAGTACTTTTATATTTCTGTTAAATCAAACTTTATAAAAAGTTAAATGATTTGATAAAAAGTAAAAATTATTTGATAAAAAGTTAATATTACAAAATAAAAAGTTCAATTATGAGATAAAGTCACAAAAAGTGATGAAAAATTAAAACATGCAACAATATGAATCTATACAAAGTTATGTTTATTCAACTGCTTTACCTGTTTCAACTGTTCCATTAAATGCAGTTAAAGTGTTTGATCAATTAATGAGTTAATTTGAACTAAAATAAAAAGTCAAAGTCAGTACAAGTACTAGTCTTGCGTCTGAGGGTCAGGTACTAGTACTGCATTAGAGGTAGCAGTACAGGTACTGCATCTGAGGTAGAAGTACTAGTACTGCATTTGTATTAAAGAGGAGACAGTAGCTTGGTTGCTGTGGATGTGTTGCCGTGGTAACCCTCATGGGGGGAGCAGAGGTGAATAAGGTGCTGTTAAATAATGCCAGTGTGGTTTCCCTGGTGATTCCCTTCCAGACTGGCAGACAGGATGTAGGTGTCGCCGTGGGCGACGGTCAGACTAATGAGTCATGTGTCATTGGAGGAAGGAGAACCAGGAAGTGTTATGTAAAATCACCTGGACCAATCAGGACGCTCTGAGTCTGGGATTAAAGTGGAGCAGGAGGAGGAGCAGGAGAGAAGAAGGAGCAAGAACAGGAGGAAGAAGAGGAGAAGGAAGAGGAGCAGGAGGAGGAAGAACAGTGAGAAGAAGAGGAGGAGAAGGAGGAAGAGGAGGAGCAGGAGGAGGAAGAAAAGGAGGAGGACGAGTGCATTCTGGTTCTGACCCTTCGGCGCTCAGGTTCTGACTAAGGATCGACCGATACAGGGCTTTTTCTGGTCAGCCTTGGCCGATATGAACCGACGATTTCCTTAAGCCGATATTTGGGGCTGATATGGGTAAAAAAAAAAATTTTTAAATGACAAATATTCTAGGTCTCAATGGCATGATGGGGTTAGGTGCAGGGAGAGGACTCAGATGCTCAGTGCTGAAGGGAAACAGATTTAATAACAAAACCAAAATAAAGACAAGACACAGACTAAACACAAAAACCTGGGGATAGATCAGCCGTGGTGGTGGTGATGGAATGTCCAGGTTATGGAGGTGACACACTGAATGGTCCCGCACCAACAACTGCAGCCTCACTGTCTATATAGTTACAGATCAGCAACGGGTTGCAGCTGCGCGGTGCGGGCCAGGTGATCTGGACTGGATCTGGGGCAAAGGTTGAGCCTGGAGAGGAGAAGATTTGGGGGAAAGGTCGTGGCAGGTTGTGACAAAATAAACATTTAACAATAACAAATAAAAAAAATAAGAACTTGTAACATTTAAACAACCTGTAAAACATAAAATACTTAATTATATTTAAAACAATTACAAACACGTAACACGTGCACATTACACTTCAATATTTTAGGAGTGTTATTTTAACTTTGAAATTCAGTATTGTACAGTGTGCACTATGCACAATATGTTACTTATTTGTAACTTTGTGTTACATATTTATTTTATGTTCTACAGGTTGTTTAAAAGCACCAAGACACTTTTTATTTTTATAAAAAATACAAAGATTTTTTTTTTGGCCGTTACTTGATTATTAGAATGTGTCAAAGGTCATACAATGCACAATTCTTGATAGATTTTTATGTTTTTTGTTTTGTATTGCTGTTTACACTTTCATTATTTTAGGGGAGCCATTTTTACTTTGAAATTCCGTATTGTGCAAGCAACAATACAAAACAAAAAACAATAGAAACTAAAAACATATTAAAAATTGTGGATTGTATGAACTTTGACCCATTCTAATAATCAAGTAACATCCGAAATAAAAATATCTTTTTTTTTTTTGTAAAAATAGAAAGTGTCTTGGTGCTTTTAACCTCTTCCACCCTGAGCCTATTTTCAGAGGAAAACGCCTAAAAAAACATACCCAAAGTAAATGAAGAATTGCTCCACAATCCTAAGGTTTATATGGATGTTCTTTGTATCTATGGACATCTACAGGCTTCACAGAATCTATTCCCATTGTCTAAAATAGTGTAGCTACTACTATGACTGAATAAACTGGAATAAACTAAAAGATAAAATAGCCTGAATTTATTATTTTTTTGACAAAAGAAAACACCCTGCTAACAATGATTCCATGAATATAGACACTATTGATCACCTTCAGTAACTCCTTTCCAACACAGGAACAAAAGTTGATAGAATTAGAGCAAAGGACAAAGCCTCCAGAAAGGTTTAAGTCAAGATAACACCAGGCGGACACTGCATTTGGCACAGTTTGGCACACTGTTGTGCCAAACTGTTCCAAATACATTATTTTAATTTTCTAGTAAAATCTGTCTAGAAAATACAACTCATATCCATTACATAAGTCTATTACTGTCTACTGGAGCTTTTAGAAATGAAATTTGCCTTGTGTTTCATCAACTTCTACCTTTGTGCACAACTAAAATGAATAAAACCATATAAACATGGATTATTTTGTCTCCAAATGGAGTAGTTTTATTAAGAACTTACTCCAAACAATATAATAATATATCAATAATAATAATACTAATACACTTTAATAAAAATAAAATATAAAGTTGAAAAAATGTGCAAAAATATATGATAAATTCAATTAGAATAAATATAAATATCAAAATTAGTGCAAATTTACTAAACAAAATAACTAATAAACATTCAAAACACAAACAATTGCAATAAAGTCCAAAAATGTCCATGTGTTATCATCAGGTGGGGGCTGGTTTATCATTAGGTTGGGGGGGCTGGCAGCAGACTGAACTGGTCCATGTGTTTCTGCAAAAAGCACTTTTATTTGTGTCAAATAAGGCTGTCATCCTCCTACCTAGGAAAAATGAAGACAATCATGATTTGAGACTTTTTCCTTCTCATGAAATGATAGAATGTTATTTATTTTTGACAGAGAAAGTGAATAAATCCTCAAACAATCATTGATTAATTATAAACTTATCTACTTATGTGTAGAAATAACAATACGATGAGAAATGAGACTGAAAAAATACTACTATAGTCAACAGTGTTTGCATGTGTATAGTATAAAATGTAGTATTATTGTTATTATTATTATTACTATTAGTTTGTAAAACAGATATCAGTAAGATACAACAACTTACTGGGTAGATGTTCATCCTGTTTTGAGTTCATATCCACAGTCAGATCTCAGTCAGATGTTGAACATTCAGCTGCTTCTCTGTTGTTTACATGTTAGCACGCGGCTAACATGCTAGCTTCACAAAGCTTACCACAGTCAGTAACATTCAGGAAAATATACTGTCACTCACTGTTACTCACTAAAACTCTCTAAAATGACTTAAAACTACGAGTAAAGTCGGTAAATATAACTATAACCGGCACACCGAGGTGTAGCACTCTGCTCTACTCTGCCGTAGCGTGTGTGCCCCAGGCTCGGTCCCGTGCATGCGCCCGACGTGCGCAAAGATGCCAACCTTTCACCTTTTACACATGCATTTCCTGTCCAGAGGGAAATGTAGTTCATGGAATGTGAGGTGTCATTAGATTCAGGAGAATCTCCTCTTTCAAACGCCTACAAACATGGCTGCCTTTTCGCTCGCCAGAAGGAGATATAAATGAATTAATAGCGCATATCGGCGATTAAAAATAACTTATATTTCACCACACACACATTAAAGATCATATTTAAAGGTAACTTTTATCACTAAAATACACTTTATATGTATTTTTATGAACATTAGGGTCTTAACTTTGAGCAAAAGTTGAAACAAATTTCCATTGTCCAGATTTATTATATGTTAATAATTAATGAAAAATTACACAATTTTCTCGGCCCATCCGTGGGCCGATCGGGCTAAAGGCCTAAAATATTTGAAGTATAAACAACAATACAACAACAATGTTTAAATTAAAAAAATTAATCTGGGTGACCGGAGAAGTTATCCGTTGTATTGTTTTTCACTCCAGTATGTTGAGTGTTTGTTAGTTTCCATCAACATTGTGAGTAAAGTATGTGGTTTACAAGAAAACGGACTGCGTATGTCATAACCACGGATACTTGGTGAGATGAACAAAAAAGTCCAGAAACTTACGACGGTTTTGGTGGAAAACAGGAGACTTAGACGGTAATGTTGATATGTTAGCCTTACATTAGTTGAGAAGCTAACTGAGCTAACAGCTGTTATGGTTTTGTCTGAACCACATGCGGAACCACATGCGAATTGGCCGATGCCGATACACTTAAAACACTAAAAAATTGGCCTGATATATCGGCCGGCCGGCCAACCTTTAGTTCTGACATTTCGGCACTGTGGTTCTGACCCTTCAGCACTCTGGTTTGTTTTGTTTCAGGTGCCGACATCGACCACAGAACTCAGCACCATGTTGTTACCGCATCCGTCGTCCAATCAGGACTCTGACAGAAGGGGGCGGGCTCTGAGCGCAGCCAGTTACCTGACCGATGCCATGGAGGGTGAGGACACCTGGTCACATGACCTCTGGAACACACATATACAGGAGGGGTCAAAGGTCACATGACCTCTGGAACGTACATGTATTGACAGGTGGGGTCAAAGGTCACATGACATCTGGAATACACATAGGCTGTGTCCTAAACCAGTCCCTACTCCCTACAGAAGGCCCTATATAGGGACCAGGCCATTTTTTAGGGGTGTCCGAATATGTAGTGAACTACTTATAAGCCCTACATAGTGCACTTAATGTATCCCACAATCCACCGCGAAATGTAGTGTGCATCGATGGTCACTAACCAAAGCACTATATCCCATCATGCATTGCATGAATCGAAAAATAACTGAAGAACGGATATTTTTTTTAAAAAGAAAGGAAAAAAACAACTTTATTGAAATCACAATATACAGACTCTCGATGAGGATAATGAATACAACTTAAAATTAAATACAAAATAAAATACAATATAAACATAAACTTTTTGTAAAAAAAAAAAAACCTAAACTACAGTAAAATACAATATTAAACACTGTATAAATAAGGTTCCAATTATGTATTTTAGGCCAAAAATGCTGACATACAGTACATCCAAAAAATAAATGATCCAGTGTTTTAACAAACGGTATTACAGAAAGAGCACTGATCCGCCTCAAATTTTAATATTTTCTTCAGAAACTCTGTCACAGGATAAATGTTACGAGAAATTTATGATTAAAATAAACGCAGACAGATTGATATTGGACATACTGACATAACTACAGCTGTTCAGTAACAGTAAATGTTAACTCTGTCTGTTGGATGACAGGCACCAGACAAGAGTTATTTAACAGTTAATAACAGTAAAACAGTCGTGAACCAAGTTTATTCATGTTTTAGTTTATTGCATAGACGGTAATACAAAAAAATTAAAAAGTATTTTCATTTTTTGAGACGATACTGTTATGTTTTAATTCTTCCACGGTGATGATGTATTTAAACAGCGCCGTGGTAGAGTCCGAAATGTTTTCAATTGATTTCACAACATGTATTTCCCTATGTAGGGAGTAGGGAACAAGTGAGTATATTTCAGACACAGCCACACAGGAGAGGTCAAAGGTCACATGACCTCTTGAACACACATGTACTGAAGGGAGGGGTCAAAGGTCACGTGACTGTCAGTCTTAGTGGTGGTCTTGTCCTAACAGTAAATGGTGGTCTTGTCATAACAGACTATGGTGGTCTTGTCCTAACAGTCAGTGGTAGTCTTGTCTTAACAGTTTATAGCAGTCTTGTCCTAACAGTCTATGGTGGTCTGGTCCCAACAGTCTATGGTGGTCTAACAGTCTGTGGTGGTCTTCTTCTACAGAACTAGAGGAGTCTCATAAGCGGTGCCATCCCTGCTGGTACTCTCTTGCTCAGCGCCACCTGGTGTGGGAGTGCTGCAGCTGCTGGATGAAGCTGAAGACGTTGGTGAAGCTGATGGTGATGGACCCGTTCCTGGACCTGATGATCACAGTCTGCATCGTCCTCAACACTTTGTTCATGGCCATGGAACATTATCCCATGACCGACGACTTCAACGGCATGTTGAGCATCGGAAACCTGGTAGGACCATCCAAAAAATACCCCTAACCCTGGTAGGACTATCCAAAAATACCCCTAACCCTGGTAGGACAATCCAAACATACCCCTAACCCTGGTAGAACCATCCAAAAATACCCCAAACCCTGGTAGGACCATCCAAAAATACCCCTAACCCTGGTAGGACCGTCCAAAAATACCCCTAACCCTGGTAGGACCATCCAAAAATACCCCTAACCCTGGTAGGACCGTCCAAAAATACCCCTAACCCTGGTAGGACTATCCAAAAATACCTCTAACCCTGGGAGGACCATCCAAAAATACACCTAACCCCCAATACTACCCCCTACCCCCAAATACTACCCCCCTAACCCCCCACTACTCCTTACCCCCCATTACTACCCTCTACCCCCCCAAAACTACTTCCTAACCCCATAATACTACCCCTTACCCACCAATACTGCCCCCTACCCCCAAAACTACCCCATAAAGCCTTTAAAAATTAGTATTCACAGAATGGTTAACCCCGCCCCTATTTTATGCCAATCTCCAGTTTCTATGACAACCTCTTCTTGAATTAGAGGGTTAATGTGATTTTGACCTTTCTGCTAAATGCAACCTTGACCTTTGACCTTTTGCAATATTGATAATTTCATTATATGTATATATGTGTCAGTGTGTGTAATATTGTGATAATATATCCAGTATTGATTAAGATTCAAGATTGAAGATGTCTTTATTGTCACTGAGCATTTGCACGTCAGTGAAATTTTCAGTACAACCCCCGTGTAAAAGATAACAAAATGAAACAAGATAAACCAACTGGCATGCAATAACAACAGAATAGAATAAGATAAAATAAAATGAAATTAAAAAAATGAGATAAAATGAGATAAATAAGTTATAGCGTGATATGTCTATGTTTGACACAAACTGTTACATAAGTTAATTTGGACACATGTCACCTTTGACCTCCAGAGATCTGAAAAACATATGCTAATGCTAGCTTCACACCTTATGCTAATGCTAGGTTCACACCATATGGTAATGTTAGCTTCACACCGTATGCTAATGCTAGCTTCACACCATATGGTAATGTTAGCTTCACACCGTATGCTAATGCTGGCTTCACTGCTAATGATCTCACCTGAGGCCACTGCACCTGCCCATGCTCAGTAGTGTCATCCTGCCTGGTCGGTTCAGCTCAAACTGAAGCGGATCAGGACACGGGTTCCAAACCCAGAGACGATTTGAAAATGAATGAAATAATCAACAAAATAAAAGAAAGGAATAAAATAATCAACAACAGGATCAATGTATAACAGAATAATGACAAAATAGTAATGAATAAAATTATAATTTTGTTCATTTTTTTTCCTTTTTGTTAATTATTTTGTTAATTTTAAAGATGATTTTTGTTCATTTTGTAGATTGTTTTGTTCATTGTTGTTTGTTTTTAATTATTTTGTTCATTTAGTGGATTATTTTCTTTGTTTTTCTTCATTTTATAGATAATTTTGTTCATATTATAGTGATCAGCAATGTCCTGAGTCAATCCCCCAACTGTGACCTGATGCCCCCCCCCCCCCACACACACACACACACTGCTATGCTAGGTCAGCTAAATGCTACGTAAACATTTGCGGGGATTAGAAGTTTTATCCCATCACTGAAATGGGATCCACGGCATTAGAGGGTGAATTTAAGAAGCTGCAGGTCAACAGTCGAGTTGGAAAAAAACACACCAAAAAATAAAAGATGTTATGTCACATAATGTAAAACATAAATCCAAATCACCTACAGCAACAGCAGGATAAATAAATAATAAAATAATTAATTCAATTAATGAATAAAATAATAAATAAAATAATCAACAGTAGGATAAAGTAATAAAATAATTTTAAAAAATGAATGAAATTCAATCAACTAATCAACAGCAGGAGAAATAAACAGCAAAAGTAATTAACAAAATAAACAATTAAATGAAGAAAATAATTAAGAAAATTAAAGAACATGAAAAAAAAATTATTCCATAAACTAATCAACAGAAGGATAAATAAATGAGTAAATAATCAATAAAATGAACAAAACAGTCAAGAAAATAAAAGAATGAATTCTAAAAGTAAAAACACATATAATTAATTAATTATCGATGTTTATATTATTATATTTTAATTAGTTCATGACACATTCATTCATCTGAACCCGCTTTATCCTCACTGGGGTCGCGGGGTCACTGGGGGCCTAATCCAGCTACAATGGGCGAAGGCGGGGTACACCCTGTATGAGACGCCAGTTCATCTCAGGGCTGAACATATATAGACAAACAATCACTCTCACATTCACACCTATGGACAATTTTAGATTAACCAATTAACCTATCAGTGCATGTGTTTGGATGGTGGGAGGAAACCGGAGTGCCCGGCGAAAACCCACACGGACACGGGGAGGACATGCAAACTCCACACAGAAAGGTCTGGTACGGGATTCGAACCAGGGACCTTCTTGCTGTGAGGCACGAGTGCTAACCACTGCACCACCGTGCTAACCACTGCACCACCGCGCTAACCACTGCACCACCGCGCTAACCACTGCACCACCGTGCTAACCACTGCACCACCGCGCTAACCACTGCACCACCGTGCTAACCACTGCACCACCGCGCTAACCACTGCACCACCGCGCTAACCACTGCACCACTGCGCTAACCACTGCACCACCGCGCTAGCCACTGCACCACCGCGCTAACTACTGCACCACCGTGCTAACCACTGCACCACCGCGCTAACCACTGCACCACCGCGCTAACTACTGCACCACCGTGCTAACTACTGCACCATCGTGCTAACTACTGCACCATCGTGCTAACTACTGCACCACCGTGCTAACTACTGCACCACCGTGCTAACTACTGCACCATCGTGCTAACTACTGCACCACCGTGCTAACTACTGCACCACCATGCTAACTACTGCACCACCATGCCGCCCCACTTTAAATCAATTAATATTTATTTATTTATGTTTTTTTTTTTTGCTCAAACACAGACAGTTTAATATTTTTGGAGGAAAAACTATTTCCTGAATTTGACCTTTTGACTTTTTTTTTCTTTCTGATCAGAATAATTTAAAACCAAAAATGAATATTTATCTAAATAAACATTTAACTGATTTACATGAACTCATTATTGAAATGAAATGTGGTCTAGTCTAGTCTAGTCTGGACTGGTGTAGGTTGGTGTAGTCTAGTCTGGTCTGTAGTGTTGCGCGGGCTACCCACTGGCCAGTGGTTATTCGCGGGTGACCCACGAGTCGGGCGGGCTGGGTCGCTGTATTAATACATATTGCGGATGCGGGTGGGGCGGGTCAGGAACGATTAATACCCGCTGAGGTGTGTGTGTGTGCGTGCGTGCGTGCGTGTGTGTGTGTGTGTGCGTGTGCGTGTGTGTGTGTGTGTGTGTGTGTGTGTGCGTGTGTGCGTGCTCGGCTCGTGCATGTACAAGCCCGTCACTTCCTGTTTTGAATGCTTTTTTATCCCAACTTTTTGTTATTTGTTATTAGCGCCAAATCTCCCTGAACACTCAGAGATAAGAGTGAAAATGTGGGACTTGATCAGGGAGAAGATTAAAACAGGCGATGCGAAGGTTGTACGGAAACGTTGTATGTGTTGGCTTTATAGAGTGATGATGTGGGTGGAGTCTATTTTATGTGCTGGAGTGCATATTGAGACGTTAGAAAGGAGGCAAAAATGATGCTTCATGACTTTTAACATTAGAAGCACAAGGTAAAGATGCTGCGAATGTACTATGTGAGTTTAGAGACAAATTTAAGATCGTGGGTTGATAGCGGGCGGGTTGGGTTTATCCATACGTGACATCATGCGGGTTGGGCGGGGCGGGCCTAGCCACGTCTTGGGTTTGGGCGGGGCGGATTTCTGTAAAACCCCCTAACCGCGCATCACTACTGGTCTGGTCTGGTGTAGTCTGCTCTGGTCTGGTGTAGTCTAGTCTGGTCTGGTCTGGTCTGGTCTGGTGTAGTCTAGTCTGGTCTGGTCTGGTCTGGTGTAGTCTAGTCTGGTCTGGTGTAGTCTAGTCTGGTCTGGTCTGGTGTAGTCTAGTCTCGTCTGGTGTAGTCTGCTTTGGTCTGGTGTAGTCTAGTCTGGTCTGGCCTGGTGTAGTCTGGTCTGTTCTAGTCTAGCCTGGTCTGGTCTGGTCTGGTGTAGTCTGGTCTGGTCTAGTCTGATCTAGTCTGGTCTAGTTTGGTCTGGTGTAGTCTGGTCTGGTGTGGTCAAGTCTAGTCTGATCTGGTGTTGTGTAGTTTGGTCTGGTCTGGTCTAGTGTAGTCTAGTCTGGTCTAGTCTGGTCTAGTCTTGTCTGGTGCGGTCTATTCTGGCCTGGTCTAGTCTGGTCTAGTCTGGTGTAGTCTGATCTGGTCTGGTCTAGTCTGGTGTAGTCTGGTCTGGTCTAGTCTGGTCTAGTCTGTTCTGGTCTGGTGTAGTCTGGTCTAGTCTAGTCTGGTCTGGTCTGGTGTAGTCTGGTCTGGTCTAGTCTGGTCTGGTCTGGTATAGTCTAGTCTGGTGTAGTCTGGTCTAGTCTAGTCTGGCCTTGTCTAGCCTGGTCTGGTCTAGTCTAGTCTAGTCTGGTCTGGTCTAATGTAGTCTAGTCTGGTCTGGTCTGGTGTAGTCTGGTCTTGTCTGGTCTGGTGTAGTCTGGTCTGGTCTGTCTGGTCTAGTCTAGTATAGTCTACTCTAGTCTAGTCTGGTCAAGCGTAGTGTAGTCTGGTCTGGTCTAGTCTAGTCTAGTCTGTTCTGGTGTAGTCTGGTCTGGTCTAGTCTGGTCTGGTCTGGTATAGTCTAGTCTGGTGTAGTCTGATCTAGTCTAGTCTGGCCTTGTCTAGTCTGGTCTGGTCTAGTCTAGTCTGGTCTGGTCTGGTCTGGTGTAGTCTGCTCTGATCTAGTCTGATCTAGTCTGGTCTAGTTTGGTCTGGTGTAGTCTGGTCTGGTGTGGTCAAGTCTAGTCTGATCTGGTGTCGTGTAGTCTGGTCTGGTCTAGTGTAGTCTAGTCTGGTCTAGTCTAGTCTGGTCTAGCCTTGTCTGGTGCAGTCTGGTCTGGTCTATTCTGGCCTGGTCTAGTCTGGTCTGGTCTAGTCTGGTCTATTCTGGTCTAGTCTGTTCTGGTCTGGTGTAGTCTGGTCTAGTCTAGTCTGGTCTGGTCTGGTGTAGTCTGGTCTGGTCTAGTCTAGTCTGGTCTGGTCTGGTATAGTCTAGTCTGGTGTAGTCTGGTCTAGTCTAGTCTGGCCTTGTCTGGTCTAGTCTAGTCTGGCCTTGTCTAGTCTGGTCTGGTCTAGTCTAGTCTGGTCTGGTCTAATGTAGTCTAGTCTGGTCTGGTCTGGTGTAGTCTGGTCTTGTCTGGTCTGGTGTAGTCTGGTCTTGTCTGTCTGGTCTAGTCTAGTCTAGTCTACTCTAGTCTACTCTAGTCTAGTCTGGTCAAGTGTAGTGTAGTCTGGTCTGGTCGGGTCTAGTCTAGTCTGGTGTAGTCTGGTCTAGTCTAGTCTGGCCTTGTCTAGTCTGGTCTGGTCTGGTCTAGTCTAGTCTGGTCTGGTCTGGTCTGGTGTAGTCTGCTCTGATCTAGTCTGGTCTAGTTTGGTCTGGTGTAGTCTGGTCTGGTGTGGTCAAGTCTAGTCTGATCTGGTGTCGTGTAGTCTGGTCTGGTTTAGTGTAGTCTAGTCTGGTCTAGTCTTGTCTGGTGCAGTCTGGTCTGGTTTATTCTGGCCTGGTCTAGTCTGGTCTAGTCTGGTCTAGTCTAGTCTGGTGTAGTCTGATCTGGTCTGGTCTAGTCTGGTCAAGTCTAGTCTGGTGTAGTCTGGTCTGGTCTGGTCTGGTCTGGTCTGGTCTAGTCTGTTCTGGTCTGGTGTAGTCTGATCTAGTCTAGTCTGGTCTGGTCTAGTCTAATCTGGTCTGGTCTGGTATAGTCTAGTCTGGTGGAGTCTGGTCTAGTCTGGTGGAGTCTGGTCTAGTCTAGTCTGGCCTTGTCTAGTCTGGTCTGGTCTGTCTGGTCTAGTCTAGTCTAGTCTGGTCAGGTGTAGTGTAGTCTGGTCTGGTCTAGTCTAGTCTGGTCTGGTGTAGTCTGGTCTAGTCTAGTCTGGCCTTGTCTAGTCTGGTCTGGTCTGGTCTAGTCTAGTCTAGTCTGGTCTGGTCTGGTGTAGTCTGGTCTGGTGTAGTCTGGTCTGGTCTGGTATAGTCTAGTCTGGTGTAGTCTGGTCTAGTCTAGTCTGGCCTTGTCTAGTCTGGTCTGGTCTGGTCTAGTCTAGTCTAGTCTGGTCTGGTCTGGTGTAGTCTGGTCTTGTTTGGTCTTGTTTGGTCTGGTGTAGTCTAGTCTAGTCTAGTCTAGTCTAGTCTAGTCTACTCTAGTCTAGTCTAGTCTAGTCTGGTCTGGTCTAGTCTCGTCTCGTCTGGTCTTATTATTATCAGTAAAGGTGTGTGTTTAAATGGGTCAGGCCACTGTCCTTGCTCAAGGGCACTGTGGCAGAGATAAAATATTCTCTTGCTGTTGAACTTTCAAACCTTCAACTCTAAACTTTTCTGCAGCTTCAACAAAACGAATGTTTAAAACCCCCTAAACTGTCTTTGTGTCTGTCTGTGTTTGCGTCTGTCTGTCTGTGTGTCTGTCTGTGTTTGCACCTGTCTGTCTGTGGGTCTGTCTGTCTGTCTGTTTGTGTTTGCGTCTATCTGTCTGTGTGTCTGTCTGTGTGTATATCTGTCTGTGTGTCTGTCTGTGTGTATATCTGTCTGTGTGTCTGTCTCTCTGTCTGTGTCAGACAGAGAGACAGACAGACACGCAGACAGACAGACACACTTTGACCTTTAATGGCGACAGAACAAGCACTCAAATATTCACCTTAAGAAGCAAAGTGTTTAAAATACTGTTGATTCAAACTTTAATCAGATTAATCACAGGTTGTTTTGGATGAATTTGGATTCAAATATTGAAAGTCGACAGTTTTTAATCTGTACCAACATTGGTTTGGTGTGTGTGTGTTTGTCTGTGTTTGTGTGTTTCTGTGTGTGTTGTGTGTGTGTGTGTGTGTGTGTGTGTGTGTGTGTGTGTGTGTGTGTGTGTGTGTGTGTGTGTGTGTGTTTGTCTTTGTGTGTGTGCGTTGTTTACTCATTACTTATGTTTTTGTTACAAAAATAATCACGTGTCTCATTCAAACACGCAGTGACCGTGTCATTGTGTGTCTGCTGATGTTACTGTTATTAAGGACACACACATACACATACACACACACATATTCTGGATTCAGAATTTTTACTGAAGCAGCTGTTTGTTAAATATGTTTTTTAGATGAATCCTGAAGGAAAATAAAACAAACACAGAACTGATAGAGAGGTTAAAGTACAAGAACTGACGATTTAAAACAACTGACTCTGTAGAACAGGGGAATCAAACTCATTTTCTTTTCGGGGGCCACATTAAACCAAATGTGATCTGAATTGGGCCGTTACCTCTAAAATATTAAGGTAATGTATAAATAATGTCAACGCCAAATTTTCCTCTTATTTAGAGCAAAACAACCAGTGAAATTATGTGATGAAAATATTCACATCGTCTTTTTAAACAATGTGAATAACATGAATAAACTGACACTTCTACAGAAAACTAAATGAAATTTTAACAAAATGATGTGTGACTTTATCATTTTTAAGGTACAGATTATTTAATAGTGGATCTACAAATATACCAAACATTGAATAACAAGTACAAGTTTGTTAAACTGACTCTTCAGACATTTAGAAAAATTTGTTCAGGTTATTCATGTTTTTGTTTTATTGTAAATACAGTAAAATGCTTAAATTAACAAAGAGCAAAATGTAGAGACGTATTTCTAGGTTATTTGACAGTATTTTACTGATCCAACCCATTTGGATCTGTATGTGGAACCTGAAATAAAATGATCAATATATTTATTAGCAATTTTGTATTTCAGAAATTTATTCCAGGGGCTGGACTGGAGTTTTTCAGGGGCAAGATTTGGCCCTTGGGCCACATGTTTGACACCCCTACTGTAGAAGAACTGAGTCCTTTATAAGAGTCAAGACTTTTTGAAGTTTTCATGACTTTTTTTGTTTGTGTTTTTGTGTCAATTCTAGTTTTAACGTTTTGTTTTTTTTCTCCATATTTTATTGTTTCTTTGTTTATTTTTGTGGAAAAACAAAAGAGAACAGCAGACTGACTGTGTTTTGAGTGTGTATGTGTGTGTATATATATATATATATATATATATATATATATATATATATATATATATATATATATATATATATATATATATATATATATATATTAGACCAAGGACAGGGGAAGGTCTAAGGACAGGGGATGTTTGGGGCTTTTTTACCTATTTCTGTAGTTTATTGTGTTCTTTAAAGTCTTGTGAGATGACTTTGTGATTTGATTTAACTACAATTATAAATAAAATTCTAAATAATATAATAAATAACATTAAATTGAATTGAAATGTATACATAGAGTGGCACCTCTACTTTAATTCATTCCAGAAGTGTTTTCATAACGTGAATTTTTCATAAATAGTAGCATTTTATATATATGAGGTCTAATCCGTCCTCCCTGGGGGACACTTCCCTCGGGATTCCAGGGTGAGGGAATTCTGGGCTGAGGTTTCTGAACCCACGACCTGGACACGGATCAGCCCAAAACCATGAGTACGAGTAAATTAATAATTTTTTTAAAAACAATGAATCATAAAATAAATTGACAAAAATGTTTTGCTTTGGACATTTCTCTCAAGGCTTTATGGGGACTTCCAGAAAAAACAAGTGTTTTTTTTTTTTTATAAATAAATGTGTTTATAGGGGGCATCATTTGCATAAATTTGCATAAATGTCACACAGATTTCACCAACATTTGTGTAACCCTCATGGGGACCTGAATTTTGCTCTCCATGGTGTCAGGGGCCCCCATGGTGTGACTGTGTAAACATATCAATGTCCCCATAAAGATAGAAATACAAGCACACACACAGTGTGTATCAGTGATAATGACAGTGTGATTAGTGGGGACCTAATTAACAATAGAGTTAATGAGACAGAGCAGCAAGGGTGTGTTGATGTGTGAAGTGTAAAATTTGATTGATTTATTTAGTTGGTTTTTTTTCTTGTTCATTTTTATTCCTATTGTTCATTTTCTTTATTTTGTTGAAGTTTTTGTTCATTAAAATTGTTGACATTTGTTTTATTTTCCTTTTATTTGTTAATTTTCGTTAGTTTTGTTAATTTTCGTTAGTTTTGTTAATTATTGTTAGTTTTCTTAGTTTTTGTTAGTTTGGTTCATTTTTTTTTCATTTTTGTTTTGTTTATTTTCATTAGTTTTGTTCATTTTCGTTAGTTTTCGTTATTTTGGTTAGTTTTGTTCATTTTGGATAGCTTTGTTTATTTTCGTAGGTTTTGTTCAGTTTTGTTAGTTTTGTTCATTTTCATTAGTTTTGTTCATTTTCATTAGCTTTGTTTATTTTCGTAGGTTTTGTTCAGTTTTGTTAGTTTTGTTTATTTTCATCATTTCATAACTGATGACGTGTCCAAGTATCACTGTAAGGCGTATGCAAAGTTCTAATCAGACCTGGCTCAGCCAGTGACTTCCAGGAAAGGCTGGATGACGTCCATGAAGAGAGTGGTGATGGCTGGAGAGACAGTGGACAGCTCGGAGAGACGGCCTAGCCCCCTGACCTTCAGCTCCTGTGAGGGAGCACCCAAAATTGCTACGAAGAACCCTACAGAAAAATACCCCCAGGGATTCCCGAGAGGGGGAGAGAATGAGCATCCCAATTGAACTGATTTACAGGCAATGACTCAAGCAAATGGACAATGGAATACGAGTATAGTCTGCATATGTGGCAAGAAGTGTAAGTACCCGAGAGGTCTGAAGATCCACCAGACTAAGATGGCCTGCCCCGGGAGGGAACAAGTGAAGCAATGCTCAGGAATGGTAGGCGAAGCTACAGTCCTTGTTGTGCCAACTGCCGAACCTGGTCAGACGGAGGAGGAGCCAGGTCCGGAGACCCCCCACAGTACCAGGAACCTCCAAGCAACACAAGTCTTCCAACTGAGCAGGAAATCAGAACATCGTCGAGTGAAGTGGCCAGCTGCCAACAGCAGGGTGTGGACCAGGTGGGATGAGGATGTAGACAAGAGCCTGGGAGCCATTTCAAAGGGTGACGCTGACCATTGACTCCAAACCATGTGTTCCTCATAGTGAACATAGGAGTCCAGCATTTCCGAGTGGAAGAGAAACGAGGAGGAAGTAACTCTGCGATGCTCAATCGGCAGGAAGTCAAGATAAGTCTGTTGAGGCAAGAACTGAAATCCCTGAGATGGCAGTTCAAGGCAGCCAAGGTAAATGATAGACCTGCTCTGTCAGAACTCACCAACATCATAAGGAATAAGCTCATCACATTGAGGAGGGCCGAGTGGCACTGAAGAAAGGGCAAGGAAGCGAAGTGCCTTCATTAGTAATCCCTTTGGTTTCACAAAGAGGCTACTGGGCCAGAAGCGAAGTGGTCACCTTGCTTTCCCAGTAGAACAGATCAATCAGCGCCTTAACGTCACCTTCAGTGATGCCTCTAAAGACCAGGAGCTGGGCCTTTGCAAGGATCTAGTGTCACCCCCAGAACCAGTGTTCTAATTCTACAGTGCTGAGCCCACCCTGTCGGAAATAAAAACAGCTGTTAAAGCTGCAAGATCTAGATGGGCTGCCAGCCCAAGTGGGGTTCCTTACAAGGTCTACAAGCAGTGTCCACAGCTTCTTAGGTGTCTCTGTAAGATCCTAAAAGTGAACTGGCGGAGAGGGAAAGTCATCACTCAGTGGAGGCACGCCGTAGGTGTTTGGATTCCAGAAGAGGAGAACTCGAGCAGCATCGAGCAGTTTCATATAATATCACTGCTCAGCGTTGAAAGGAAGATTTTCTTTAAGATCATGTCCCAAAGACTAACTGAGCAACAGGGAGGACAGGGCTTGGAAGCCTCCCCAAGCCATGCTATAACCTAGCCATGGGAAAGGAGAAACGCCAACTGGTCCAAGAGGAGGTCTGCGCAGAGGTGAAAGAAGAACAGTTCTGCAGGATGGCCTTCATGTCCATGCAGGGAGCATGAGCAAAGTGGGAGCATGCAGAACCCCACAAGTTCACCTGGGCAGAGCTCTGGAGAGCTGAACCTCTGCGCATAAATTCCTCATACAATTGGTGTATGACGTCCTCCCAAGCTTGGCTAACTTACATACCTGGGGCCTGGCAGATACTCCAGAGTGAAAGTTGTGTCAGAGGAGGGGCACTATGGAGCACATCCTGAGCTGCTGTCCAAAGGCCTTAGGAGAGGGGCAGTATCGCTGGCACCACGACCAAGTCTTAAAAGCTTTAGCGGATTCCATCTGCACAGCGATATGGAACAGTAAGGCCCAGGTCACCCCGAAGCAGTCAATTGCATTCATTAGAGCGGTGCAGAAGGCAAAACGCCAGCCCAACTCTCAAGGAGGGCTCCTCACCACAGCTTGTAGCTGGCAGTTCCAAGTTGACGTAGGAAAGCAGCGCAAGTTCCCAGGCAACATAGCTACCACTTCACTCTGCCCAGACATGGTGATAACATCGGAGTCCACGAAGCAAGTGGTGCTACTGGAACTGACTGTCCTCTGGGAAGACAGGATCGACGAGACAAACGAGAGGAAAAGGGCCAAATACTCTGAGCTCACCTCAGAATGCCGGAGTAATAGCTTGAAAACCTGCTGTGAGCCAGTCAATATCGATTGCAGAGGATTTGCAGGACACTCACTCCAGTGTGTGCTCAAACTCCTCGGGGTTAGAGGAATGCAGGCAAGGACAGCCACTAAAAACATCCTGGAGGCTGCAGAAAAGGCCTCGCGGTGGCTGTGGATTTGTAGGGGGCAACCCTGGTGCGCCACTTGGACATAAACTGGGGAATGATCAACCCTGGTTGGGTCCCCTAGGCAAGGGTGTATGATGATTAAAGACCCGAAACACCCTATGACCCCAGGTTCATCACTGATGACGTGTCCAAGTATCACTGTAAGGTGTATTCAAAGTTCGTTAGTTTTGTTTATTTTTGTTTGTTTTGTTTATTTTCGTTAGTTTTCTTTATTTTTGAAGCTGCTGCTGGATCGTCCTTGTGGAACTTGACCGGACTTATTGGAGGTGACACTGTGTGTGTGTGTGTCTGTGTGTGTGTGTGTCCTTACCTGTGTGTGTGTCAGCCTAACCCAGTCAAGAGTGTCCTCCCCTTTAGCTAAACCCATTATTCTGCTCTTGTGTCTGTGTGTTAGTTTTTTGTATTCATATATGTTTTGTGTGTTTGTATTTGTATGTGTGCATGTTTGTTTGTGTGTGTGTGTCTGTGTGTTTTGTGTGTGTGCGTGTGTGTTTGTTTGTGTGTGTTTGTGTGTCTGTGTGTTTTGTGTGTGTGCGTGTGTGTTTGTTTGTGTGTGTGTGTCTTTACCTGCATTGTTAATTTTGTTTCCTATTTTTCATTTTAATTAAATAAAATTTTATTTATAAAGCCCCAAATTACAACAAAGTCGTCTCACAGGGTTTTACAGAAACACAATCAACTACAGAGATCCAAGCATCTCCTGTCTTTAGACCCTCCCCCTGTCCTTAAACCCTCCTCAGCAGGAAAAAACATCAACACCAGGTGACTAGACATGAACAGTCTTGGTATGTAAGATAGTTTATAAAAATGACAAAAACAGATGAGAGAGAGAGAAAGAACTCAGTGTCTGTACTTCCTCCATCATTCTATCTCCTAGTGCAGCTTAGACTGAACTGTGTGTTCGGTCTGTTTTTAACTAACCTGATCATAGTTTTTTATCAAACAGGAATGTTTTCAACATAAGTTTAAATGTAGAGACTGTGTCAACCTCTTTAATATTAAATGAAGATGATTCCATCAGACAGTAACCATGGTAACTAAAGGCTCTAGCTCCATCAGACAGTAACCATGGTAACTAAAGGCTCTAGCTCCATCAGACAGTAACCATGGTAACTAAAGGCTCTAGCTCCATCAGACAGTAACCATGGTAACTAAAGGCTCTAGCTCCATCAGACAGTAACCATGGTAACTAAAGGCTCTAGCTCCTACTGTACTTTTACAAACCCTGGGAACTTTTAATAAACCTGCTTTCTGAGAACGAAGGGTTCTATTGGGCTTCACTCTAAAAAATATTGGGTTGAAAACAACCCAATTTCAACCCAGTCACTGGGTAACTATTGGAACAACCCAGCATGGGTTATCTTAACACAGGAAATTGGGTTGTGCAGTCAACCCAATGAGTTGGGTTACTGTTCCAACCCAAACATTGGGTTATTGTAACAAAACTGTTAGGTTAATCCTACATATTTGTTGGGTGCCCTTTTTAACCTAGTATTTATGTTATTTTCACCTTCATTACTGGGTTATTTTGACCTAACTTATAAGTTATTATATATCTTTTCCCAAAATCTAAATGTATGCATATAATGACTTGCAACATTCTTAATTTCCTTCAGAATAAATAAAGCATCTCTATAAATTACATTAAAATACATTGCATACCTTTACATCTATTCTGGCCTGTGTGTGAATACATTAACAAGTACAAAATGTTTGGAATTTACCAAGCATAGTAAAATGCCAATAAGCTTCAGAAATGTAAAAAAAACAACATTTTATTAAAATATTATTTTATTTTATTAGAAACATTCAAAATTTCAAATGTAAAAATTCGGATTAATTAATTCCACAGTCAAACCATTAAAAGCAAAGGGGCAGGAAGGTGGGCGGGACCATTGATCCACCTTCTGCCTGCCCCCTGAATACATCATAAAAAAGTCCAGTCTCTGGGGCTAACATGAGGTCTGTCAACAAACACTAACAAACACAACAAAACATAACAAACCACATTTCAGCTCATCACCAACACCTATTGTAATTGAGAGGCCAGGAAGTTTACAGTCGGTGAAACTGCCCCCCCCCCAACTCATAGACTGCTGTCTGGAGTAGTTTCCAGACAGGCACACACTCTTTGGGGTAGTTGATGTCCAGTATGTAAAGGGCCTTAAAGCAGACATCAACTGCCCCAAGGAGTGTGTGCTGCTCAATTGCCTCCCCACACAGCACGACAAATGCCTGCGAGCATATCCTCTCCTCCCCCAGCATCAACACAAATGGGTAAGGTTTGGACACCCCAGCCTCCAGTAGAAATTCTACCATGTTTGTTCCAATCTGCAGTTCAGAAAAAGGAGAGAAGAATAATAAAATTAATCTGTTATGTTCACATGAAGACTTAAGAGGTGGAATGATAGAAATATGATAAAGATACCAGTTAAGTAATAATGAAAAAAGTCACTTACTGGCCTGATTTCCAGGAATGCTTTAGTGGCCTCCTCTGAGCTATGCCGAATAGTTTTCCTGCCTTTCTTGTATACTGGAGATGACAGAAGTTTTGGCAAAGTCCTAAGGGCCAGTATTCCCTTGGAATCTAATAATTACAAACAGAATGCTTTAATGGGAAAGATTACATTTTTTAGCTATTAGTGCACATTGAGAACTGGAGAAAAAATATAAAAAATAATTATTCATAAATAGACTATGTTTCAACCAGTTTATACTGTCAATGCTTTCAACATGCAGCCTAGGTAGATTTCAATATTTCCTTAAGTTATTGTAATTTTTAGCACATACCATGATTATTAATAACTATGCAGTGTCTCAACTATATATTTGATGTTTATAACAAACCAAACAGTTTGAAAATCCGTTGAAATTTGAGCAAGTTATGTTTATCTGAAGGTATGTTCCCCTATCAAGACTATGTGATAATTGAGTGAGCTGCCTGTGGCAAGATGGCCGCCATGCGTGGACGTTCGACTCCTTTGACCAGCAACACAGACGAGATATCTAACCTTCTATATAATATCTATGATAGCTGCTAGCAGTCCTTTTTGCAAATAGTTAGCTTACCGGTAGCTAGGTATTGAGACTGTTCATCGTGACATCATGGATAACTTTACACTACTGTATGGATTACGTATCACTTATGGATTATATACGGCACGTTCCTGATCCCCCCCCCCGAATATGATCTACAATGGTAAGTACTACATTTAATATTGGCTACGTTGAGCATTAGCTGCTAACTGTTGTATAAATTAAAGTCGTTGCTAATGTTAGCTATTTCTACGGTATGTTCTCATGCCACAACACACTACAACAGGTGTCATGTAGTGTGATGTACGCTTTAGTCAAATTGATAAAACTCACCTCACAATGGCCCAGTTAACGCATCCTCAATTTAACATTAAGAATAATATTATTGATTGTAGTTTTATATTCTATTATTTTCACAATGGTGGAACTGACTGTGTCCCCTCGAAGAATAAAAAAGACCGCCTAAAATGGCGAGATGCCTTTTCTATTGCAAATAACCCAGTACTTGTGTTGATAACAACCCTACTGTTGGGTTAAAATAACGCTGATGCTGCATTGTCTCAATATGACTGCTCTGTCTTGCATAATGGCATTTGTGTTGGGGAGAAATGGTTAATGTCATGTTCAAGCATATACAATCATGGATTATGGTAGTTTATTGCTCCATACTTTGGCATCTTCTATGGTATGGGGCACAATAGAGGACATTTGCTGTCAACGCTTTGGAATAGCCCGATGCGTGCGGATTTACAGGGATTGTGCTGCCTGTTCTCAGCACAATTCCTGCTAGCAATCTGAGGAATTTGCGAGTTCACAGTCTGCAAGATGTTGCACAAACAAGCTTCGACGCACAACCATGATGTGCGCTTCTTTTCTCTGGCTAAAATTCACTAATTTTAATGAAAAGTATAACAGGATCTACTGATCCAGGCTATATTATGACAATCGATCTGCCGATCTTCAGTGCTGTGCAAATAATCCGGTACATGTGTTTAAAATGGCGTAGGGAATGGGAAAAAAAAACAACCAGATATGTCTAGCCATTACTGCAGTAATCTATTACTATTGAGTTAAGTTCTTACCACAATTCATATGCAAAAACTTTTAAAGACAAAAAATTAGGAAAAACAAACCTTGGCCATTTTTTCTTCTGGATCCTGCCCCTCTGTCAGTCGTAACAAAGGCCACTTCAGAAAGATGATGCTTTTTATATTATTAATAACTCAGCAGTTGAGTTACATTTACCCAGGGGTTTGGTTAGTGTAATCTGGTATGATCACAACAACTGACCCAACTCGTAATCCAAAAAATGGGTGGGATTAAACTACCCAACAATAGTTGATATAACCCAGTGAGGGTGCCTAACAGCTCCAACCCAGTGTTTGGGTTGAAAAAATAACCCAGTGTTTTTTAGAGAGTGGTACAGATCCAGATCATCTTTAAGATAAGAGGGGCCCATACCATTAACCCCTGACCCCTAACCCTAGCCCATACCATTAATGGTTTTATATGTAAGGAGGAGGGTTATCACTAACATATTGATTATCACTAACATATTGATTATAACTAACATATTGATTATCTCTAGCATATTGATTATCACTAACATATTGATTATCACTAACATATTGATTTTAAATAACATATTGACTATAACTAACATACTGATTAACACTAAAATATTTATTATAACTAACATTGATTACATGTCTGATTGAATTGACTTGAATGAATAAATCATCAGTGTTTCTTCAATTTATTAGAAATAGTAACGCATAAAACATTACGACACTATATCTACCTTTATAACTGCTAAAGATGTTTGCCCTGCTATCTGTCTTTCAGGTGTTTACCCTACTCTCTGTCTGTTAGGTGTTTTCAGGGATCTTCACGGCAGAGATGGTGTTGAAGATCATCGCTCTGGATCCGTACTATTATTTTCAGACAGGCTGGAACATCTTCGACAGCATCATCGTCTGCCTCAGCCTCATGGAACTGGGCCTGTCCGACGTGGAGGGGCTCAGCGTGTTGAGGTCCTTCCGCCTGGTCAGTACCTGGGTCTGGAGGGTCAGGGGTGGGTTTAAGGTACTACCGCCTGGTCAGTACCTGGGTCTGGAGGGTCAGGGGTGGGTTTAAGGTACTACCGCCTGGTCAGTACCTGGGTCTGGAGGGTCAGGGGTGGGTTTAAGGTACTACCGCCTGGTCAGTACCTGGGTCTGGAGGGTCAGGGGTGGGTTTAAGCTACTACCGCCTGGTCAGTACCTGGGTCTGGAGGGTCAGGGGTGGGTTTAAGGTACTACCGCCTGGTCAGTACCTGGGTCTGGAGGGGCAGGGGTGGGTTTAAGGTACTACCGCCTGGTCAGTACCTGGGTCTGGAGGGGCAGGGGTGGGTTTAAGGTACTACCGCCTGGTCAGTACCTGGGCCTGGAGGGGCAGGGGTGGTCAGAGTATCGTCATTCTCAATTTCCCATCTTTGGACTCACCTGTATTGCCTACCACCAAAGGTCAAATGTCACCAACAATCTATTTTCACTCTGATCATATACTCAACAAAAATATAAACGCAACACTTTTGTTTTTGCTCCCATTTTTCACGAGATGGACTTAAAGATGTAAAATTCATTCCAGATCCACAATATTACCATTTCTTTCAAACATTGTTCACAAATCTGTCTAAATGTGTGATAGTGAGCACTTGTGCTTTGCTGAGATAATCCATCCCACCTCACAGGTGTGCCACATCAAGATGCTGATCTGACATCATGATTAGTGCACAGGTGTGCCTTATACTGCCCACAATAAAAGGCCACTCTGAAATGTGCAGTTTTGTCTCACAGTAAAATGCCACAGTTGTCACAAGCATTGAGGGAGCGTGCAGTTGTCATGGTGACAGCAGGAATGTCAACCACATCTGTTGCTTGTGCATTGAATGTTAATTTCTCCACCATAAGCCGTCTCCAAAGGCGTTTCAGGGAATATGGCAGTACATCCAACCGGCCTCACAACCGCAGACCACGTGTGACCACACCAGCCCAGGACCTCCACATCCAGCAGGTTCACCTCCAAGATGGTCTGAGACCACCCACTCAGACAGCTGCTGAAACAATTGGTTTGCATAACCAAACAATTTCTGCACAAACTGTCAGAAACCATCTCAGGGAAGCTCAACTGCATGCTCGTCGTCCTCATCGGGGTCTTAACCTGACTCCAAATCGTCGCCGTAAGAGACTTGAGTGGGCAAATGCTCACATTCGATGGCGTCTGGCACGTTGGAGAGGTGTTCTCTTCACGGATGAATGTGGGTTTACATTGTTCAGGGCAGATGGCAGACAGCGTGTGTGGCGTTGTGTGGGTGAGCGCTTTGCTGATGTCAATGTTGTGGATGGACTGGTCCATGGTGGTGGTGGGGTTATGGTATGGGCAGGCATCTGTTATGGACCAAGAACACAGGTGCATTTTATGGATGGCATTTTGAATGCACAGAGATACCGTGATGAGATCCTGAGGCCCATTGTTGTGCCATACATCCATGAACATCACCTCATGTTTCAGTAAGATAACGCACAGCCCCATGTTGTAAGGATCTGTACACAATTCTTGGAAGCTGAAAATGTCCCAGTTCTTGCATGGCCAGCATACTCACCGGACATGTCACCCATTGAGCATGTTTGGGATGTGCTTGACCGGCATATTCGACAGCGTGTACCAGTTCCCACTAATATCCAGCAACTTGGCACAGCCATTGAAGAGGAGTGGACCAACATTCCACAGGACACAATTGACAATCTGATAAACTCTATGTGAAGAAGATGTGTTGCACTGCATGAGGCAAATGGTGGTCACACCAGATACTGACTGGTTCTGAGTCCCCAGACCCCCAATAAAGCAAAAAAAATGCACATTTCAGAGTGGCCTTTTATTGTGGGCAGTATAAGGCACACCTGTGCACTAATCATGATGTCAGATCAGCATCCCGATGTGGCACACCTGTGAGGTGGGATGGATTATCTCAGCAAAGCACAAGTGCTCACTATCACACATTTAGACAGATTTGTGAACAATGTTTGAGAGAAATGGTAATATTGTGGATCTGGAATGAATTTTAGATCTTTGAGTCCATCTGGTGAAAAATGGGAGCAAAAACAAAAGTGTTGCGTTTATATTTTTGTTGAGTGTAGATAGGTCAAAGGACATGAATGTTATTTTCATTCCTGTAAGCTCAGTTTAGCAGGTAGCTTCATTTTGCTCTCACTGATGATGTGCAGTGACATCAGAACCTTGAAGGACAAATCTGAAGACTTGAGGTCAAAGGTCAACATCGCCGCTCTTCAGGGGTCAGTGTTCTGTGCCTTCTAGATGTTTTCTTCATCCATCACATCTCATCATCATCACTTCTGCAAAAGCCTGAGAACGATGGAAATATCTAAAACATACCCTTGAGGATCGGAGGTGTTCAACCTCTACTCCGGGTCAAAGGTCAAAATAAAATTTTGTATATAACTTTTTAACTATTACACTTGTAGACCAAACACTGGTTTTTCAATGCTGCATTTAGTTTTGTTTGTTTTATAGATTTTAACCTATTGTTGACCCAAGAGATCAGAGGTCACTAGGTTAATACCTAAAAAAATTCAAATGGACTGTAACAGAAAAACCAGTAGAGATAAACACATAGTTACTATTATTGACAGGTAGGAAGCCTAGCATGGGCTTCAACATGATACCATGACATTTGAGTGACCTAGAAAGGTCAAAATCAAGGTCACATTATTTTAAATGGTGGGAAGTGCTCAGTTGCTAGTGTTGACAGATAGGAAACTACATGTTGGCATCATGACCTTTGACCCTGAATAGTCAAACCCATAGTCTGGCATTTGTGAGGGGGCGGGGCTTGTTGTGACAGTGTGGGCGTTTCGTTGCAGTTGCGTGTTTTTAAACTGGCTCGTTCGTGGCCGACCCTGAACACCCTCATAAAGATCATCGGGAACTCAATGGGTGCCCTGGGAAACCTGACGCTCGTACTCGCCATCATCGTCTTCATCTTCGCGGTGGTGGGAATGCAGCTGTTTGGGAAGAACTACCAGGTACCTCCTCTGACCTCTGACCTATGTATTGCCGTACAAGCGTACATTTAGCCCAATGACGTCTGTATATAATAAAGATTTATTTATTATGAATGTGTAGAAAATTGACTCAAAACAAAATTAAACAAGAAAACATCAGTAATAATGATCAAGTAAACAAAATACACACACACACACACACACACATACATATATATATATATATATATATGTGTGTGTGTGTATATACACACACAGTGGTACCTCTACTTACAAAAGCCCCAGCTAACGAAAAATCCAAGTAACGAAAAACCTTTACCTCAATTTCTTGTCTCTGAATACGAAAGAAAATTCTATTTATGAAAGGAAACCGAAACCTCTGAGAAGTAAATACAGTACATTATTATACACAACTACATAATTTACGTAAATACGTCACGTACATATCATCTCATTGGCTATGACGGAGCTACCCATGATTTTTCGTTACCCTTTGACCCTCATTCATCACAGAGTGGCTGCTGTGTTTCCATGGTAACACAGACACTTTAACGCTCATTTCTCCACCAAGACCTGCGCTTTTAGTATCAACAGTTGAGCCCAACGGTGCAGAAGAGTATATGACCCACAGACTATCATCAGCTTAAGGACAATTGGTCAAAACTTGGACTCCTCAAGACTGGAGACATGGACCGTTCTACAGCGGAGTCTCCCCCTACAGAGGCTCTGCCTCCAGAGGCGTTGGAGGCGGTCTCTGTGGGAGGAAGTAGGAGGCGGCTGTGGCGGTGGAGTTACAGCAAAGTTAACAGTTAATCCGTTTCTCCTGCCGCTTCCATCACCAACCTACGCTCACTGGAAAACAAAGTGGACTACCTGAAGCTGGATTTAAACAACAAACATGATCCACCAGACTACTGCATCCTCATTCTCACCCAGACGTGGATCAACTCTTCTGTCCCGGACACCCACATTAGCTTGGACGGGCTAGCAATATTCAGGTCAGACAGAGTCCATGCTCTCACAGTTAAAACCTGGTGTGGTGGTGTTTGTATCTACACTAACAACAGCTGCTGTTAGCCTGGAAGGGACAAAATCTAAATCTACATTTTCTTTTAACACATATTTCATACAAAATCAGTAATGTTTTATACATTTTAAAGGGTTTGAGGGGTAGTATTGGGGGGCCTTGGAACGAATTAGGCCTTTTACATGTAAAATGCAACTCTATGAAAATTTTAACGTACGAAAACACTTCTGAAACGAATTAATTTCGTAAGTAGAGGTACCACTGTATATGTGAATACATATGCATTTATGTATAATAAAATAACATTTTTAAATTTAATTAAACATCCTCCTCCTCTTCCTCCTCTTCTTCAGGACTGTGTGTGTAAAATCTCCAAAGATTGTGTTCTTCCTCGTTGGCACATGAAGGACTTCTTCCACTCCTTCCTCATCGTCTTCAGAGTTCTTTGTGGTGAATGGATAGAAACTATGTGGGACTGTATGGAAGTGGCCGGTCAACCACTCTGCATCCTGGTCTTTATGCTCGTTATGGTCATCGGAAACCTGGTGGTGAGTGACCTCTAACCTCTGACCACCTCTGACCGCTGACCACCTCTGACCTCTGACCTCTGACCACCTCTGACCACGTCTTACTAGTTTGATTAGTGCTGTTTAATTACATAATTTAATTAATGTAATTTAATTAGCGCTGTTTAATTAATTAGCATCGTTGTTTAATTAGCATCATTTAATTAGTGTTGTTTAATTAGTGACATTTAATTAGCGTTGTTTATTTAGCACTGAATCGTTTTCAGTCGCAGTTGCTTTGTTCCAGAATTTAGTGATAAAATCAAGAAATGTATTGAGCTGCTACTTGAACTTTCACCTTTACACTGGGGGGGGGGTTCTGCATAAATACTCACTGATTGTTGCGTCTCGTCTTCCTGAACACAGGAGAGCAAAGCTTTTGTTTCTTCTGATCAGTATCTGTGGTTTTACTTTACACTGTACCCCCTAAAAACACACACACAACATACTGTCACAATGGGCTGTCAAAGCTTGTGTTACGGCCCTGCTTGGAAAACGACCTCCCTGTGAAGTGTGTGTGTGTTTGTTTGTTTGTTTGTTTGTTTGTTTTATGCCTCATTCATATTTTAGTTTATTGATTTCATGGATGTTTAATAATCAACTAATGCACCAGACACTGCATCTGGAAACACCACCCCTCCCCCACACCACCCCTCCACCACCGAGAGCGTAAACACCACCCCTCCCCTACCGATAGAGTAAACATCAGTTTCAGTTTTAAACTTTCAGATCCACTAACCCTTTTTAAATGTAGTTTGAACCCAATTTTAGTTTGTAAACATGAATGTCATGTGACTGTAAAATATGTGTTTATAAGTTTAGAAATGAAATTATTAAGTGAGTCAAAAAACAGAATACTGTTATTGTGCTTCACATTTAATCTTTGTTGTCACTGCTGTCGCTGACGGTTGTGTGGAAGTTACAATTGGAATGTTAGGAACTTTAGTTAAAAACTGAAACATTCCCTAATAAATATATTGTCATACACTGTTAGAAAGATGAGAACAGAACAAATTATTTAAGACCACTCACCAATCAAATGGCTAACAGCTGTTAGCTCAGTTAGCCTCTTAATTGTTAGTTCAGTTAGGCTCTCAGCTGTTAGCTCAGTTAGCCTCTCAACTGTTAGCTCAGTTAGGCTCTCAGCTGTTAGCTTAGTTAGCCTCTCAACTGTTAGCTTAGTTAGCTCAGTTAGCCTCTCAACTGTTAGCTCAGTTAGCCTCTCAACTGTCAGCTCAGTTAGGCTCTCAGCTGTTAGCTCAGTTAGCCTCTCAGTTGTTAGCTCAGTTAGGCTCTCAGCTGTTAGCTCAGTTAGCCTCTCAGTTGTTAGCTCAGTTAGGCTCTCAGCTGTTAGCTCAGTTAGCCTCTCAGCTGTTAGCTCAGTTCGCCAGGTATCTGTGGTTATGACATATGAAGTTCTTCTAAACCACATACTTTACTCACAGAGTTGACGTACTGTTCCAAACACTTAACATACTGTCTTCTCCAGTCGCCCAGATTATTATTTTAGTTTGACATTGTTGTTGTATTGTTGTTTACACTTTCCATATTTTAGAAGAGTTATTTTCACTTTGAAAATAAGCACTATGCAATGTGCTCTGTGCACAATAATTTACTTGTTTGTAACATTAATTGCTTTCAATATTTATTTTATGTTCTACAGGTTGTTTAAAAGCACCGACACATATTTTATGGACATCATTTGATTATTAGAGTGGGTCAAAAGTCATACAATGCACAATTCTTGACATAATTTTTTTTATATAGTTTTTTGTTTTGTATTGTTGCTTGCACATTGTTGCTTGTATTGTAAACAGCAATACAAAACAAAAAACAATACAAAAATATATAAAAAATTGTGCATTGTATGACCTTTGTAAGCCCATTCTAATAATAAAGTAACGTCCAAAATAAAAATATTTTTGTATTTTTTGCAAAAATAAAAATGGTCTTGGTGCTTTTAAACAACCTGTAGAACATAAAATAAACATTACAAACAAGTAACATTTTGTGCACAGTGCACACTGTACAATACTGAATTTCAAAGTTAAAATAACTCTCCTAAAACATGTAAAGTGTAATATGCACAATGATACGTGTTTGTAATTGTGTTAAATACTGGCTTAATTAAGTATTTTATGTTTTACAGGTTGTTTAAATGTCACCAGTTTTACCTCATCTTATTTTTTTATTTTATTTGTTATTGTTAAATATTTATTTTTAACTTGAGACCTGGAATATTTGTCTTTTAACTAATTTTTTTTACCCATATCGGCCCCAAATATTGGCTTAAGGAAATCGTCAGTCCATATCAGCCAAGGGGGATAGGAAAAAGTCTGTATCGGCATTGGCCATTAAAAATCCTGTATCGGTTGATCCTCAGTCCAAATGATTTATTCTGAACAAACAAAAGATGTTTGTTATTTTAATTAAAAACAGAGAAGGTCACAGGGATGCTGCGTTTATGAGCTGAATGCGATGAACGTCACTGCTTTCATTGGCTGATAATGAACGTGTTTTACACACACACACACACACACACACACAGTAGTGTGGTTAAACTCATCTTCTTCTTTTTAATAAAATAAATAATAAAAATTTGAAAATTAGATTAAATTAAAAAGAAAAATGAAGGAATTAATAAAATACATTAACATTAAAATAAATAATAGTAATTAAAAAATAATAAATAAATATATAATGAAAAAATAATAAATAATGAAAACAAACATGAAAATAAACCCTTTTTTTTATTAAAGTAAGATGATTCACTTTACACACATTTCCCTCATGCTTTATGGGGACTTCTGGGAAAAAACACATACATGTAGGGCCACATCATTTGTATTTTACGAGGGGATCTTTATTTATATTTAACCCTCGTGGGGACCTGAATTTTGTGTCAGATGTCCTCATGGTGTGACTGTGTAAACATATCAGTGTCCTGATAAAGATAGCAATACACACACACACACACACATACATACATATGCATATACAGACACATCTATTTGTGGAGTGTGTGTGTGTTTTTTGTTTGTGTTTTTCATTTTTTAAAATTTTTTGGTTAAATTTTTTACATTAAAAATTTTAATATTGTTTACATATTATTTATTTATTTTTCTTTTTTTAATTCAGCAATTTATTGCATTATTTAAATTTTTTTATTTAGTTCAAATTTTTAATTAAAAATACTTTTTCATTTACATTTTTCTGTATTGTTATTATTTTAAATGTTAAAAAATTAATACAATGATTGTGTTTAAAAAGCAGGATTTGTAAAAAAAAAAAATTCATTTAATTGAAATATTTAACCTTTTTCATAATTTTGGGGGGATTTTAAAAACAAATATATTTGTCTTTATTTTCTTGTATTAATTTTATTTAAAAATATTTTTATTTGTTTACTTTTTATTATAATAATAAAAAGAAGAAGAAATAGACAAAGGGGGAGGGGTCTATAACATGCAGGACCAGTCACATTCAGCTGACAGTGTGACTCCACCCCCTTTTCCTCCACCACCACATTCAGCTGATGTGTGACTCCGCCCCCTTTTCCTCCACCACCACATTCAGCTGATGTGTGACTCCGCCCCCTTTTCCTCCACCACCACATTCAGCTGATGTGTGACTCCGCCCCCTTTCCCTCCACCACCACATTCAGCTGATGTGTGACTCCGCCCCCTTTCCCTCCACCACCACATTCAGCTGATGTGTGACTCCGCCCCCTTTTCCTCCACCACCACATTCAGCTGATGTGTGACTCCGCCCCCTTTTCCTCCACCACCACATTCAGCTGACTGCTCAGGCTCCAGCAGGTGAAACAGATGTTTAGTTTGTTCTTTGTGTCTGTGACAAACGAGCAGCTCAACCAGTTTTCCTGAGCCAGCAGCTCCACAGCCCTGCACCTGCTGGCGCTATCCTCCCCTCCCCCACCAGCTGCTGCCTTTTATTCCCATTTCACACATTCACCATCGTCGTCATTCCTTCAACCTTTACTTCCAGCTCCTTCTGCACATGCTCTGTTTTTGGCACAAAAATTCAATAAAAATGCTATAAATGCAGCCAGAGGACGGCAGGGGGCGTGGCTTTATTGGGCAATGCCCCCTCCATGACTGTAAAAAGTCACATGACTTTTGATAATAGTTTTCTGTCAGTGTAACTTCACGTATATATTAAAAAGTTTTTTTTCAGTTTTTATGTTTTAAAAAATACAAAGTAAAAGAACTGTTTTTACTGGTTATAAATGTAAATATCCAGACCAATGGGAATATAGAACCGAACAGGACAGACCCTCCCATATTTAATTAGATTATTGATAGAACATGATTCTGACAGAATCTAGTTATTGATTCTTTCATTTAGTTTATATTTTATTCTGGTCACTTGTCGTTTCCTCTAAACCAGGAGGAAATGCGAAGCCTTTGTCTTTCGCCTTATCTTCACTTTTCTGTCGGTGGTCTATTGCGGTGGTTACCGTTTCCCAGGGGTCTTTGCTCCTGGGGGTTTGTTGTGACTAGAAGGAGGCATGAAAAGCACCAACGTCGGGACTCATTCATCATTTCACCATTGGTCGCAGAGCTTCAGGTGATGCCGTTTCCACGGCAGCAGCTGCTTCGAATGTTTGAAAAATCTTGTGTGGAAAAGACACAAGATTTTTGCTGTTTGTCCTGGAGTCCAGGTCAGATGTGGGTCAGCTGGTTCCCAGTCTGATTCCACTGGTCCAATCCTGTTCCACTGGTCCGGTTTCGCTGGTCCAGTCAAGTCCCACTCATGGGCATTGCACGCGTGAGGGATGGGGATGTTCTAACACCAGATGATTTCATACCCCCCACTTTTTCCTGAGGTTATATATCGTATCGTTCCACTGGATCCAGGAAACGGACGGAGAGTTGGTCTGACCTACTTTTTATTTCAGGATAACCAGTAAGTCACGAGAAATGTTGCCGTATTTGAACTAAGTCAACTAAATCATGTCTTGCTTTGTGACATATACCCTACCCAGTGGTTCTCAAACTTTTTTCAGTGATATTCCCCCTGACAAACATATTTTTAGTCCAGTACCCCCTGACATGGACAAAACATTTTTGTAGGAAAATTAGGTATAGTGTCTGTAAAATTCAATTCAATTCCATTTTATTTATAAAGCCCCAAACCACAACAAAGTCGTTTCACAGGGCTTTACAGAAACACAATCAATTAAAGATATATATGAACAGTCCCAAGCATCCCCTGTCCTTAGCTCCTCCCCCTGTCCTTAGACCCTCCTTCTTGGCAAGAAAAAACTTCCAAACCCAGTGGGAAAAAGAAGAAATTGTGAGGAGAACCACACTGAAGGACAGATCCACTCCCATGGACGGACAGGCTATAGATGAACGTCCATTTATAAATGAAAGGGGGGTGGTCCAGACACCAGACAGGCAAGGGCGAGGGTCACAGGTCGGCACAGGCAAGTCACTGTAGATCCTGTCGTCCATGGCTCCCACACAGACACTGTCAAGAGAGCCACCACTCCCCCCAGGGGGGGGGGGGGGGGGGGGGGGGGGGACGGCCACACACCAGGTGACTAGTCATGAACAGACTTGGTATGAAAGATAGGTTATAAAAATGACAGAAACAGGTGTGAGGGAGAGAAAGAGAAGAAAGAACTCAGTGTCTGTACTTCCCCCAGCATTCTAACTCCTAGTGCAGCTTAGACTGGTTAGGGTTAGGGCTAACCCTAACCCTTCAGTCGGTTTTTAACTAACCTGACCATAGTCTTTCTCAAACAGGAATGTTTTCAAACTAATTTTAAATGTAGAGACTGTTTCTGCGTCTTTAATATTAAAGGGAAGATGATTCCATCAGACAGTAACCATGGTAACTAAAGGCTCTAGCTCCTACTGTACTTTTAGAAACCCTAGGAACTTTCAATAAACCTGCATTCTGAGAGCAAAGGGTTCTATTGGGTTGGTACGGAACCAGATCATCTTTAAGATAAGAGGGGCCCATACCAGTAACCCCTGACCCCTAACCCTAACCCATACCATTAATGGTTTTATATGTAAGGAGGAGGATTTTAAATTTAATTCTAAACTCAATTGTGTTCTTTTCTGTTTGATCCTGTTAATAATCTTGCTGCTGCATTTTGAACCAGTTGAAGCTTTTTAGGGAATATTTAGGACACACTACAAGTAAGGAGTTACAATAATCTAATCTGCATGAAATCAATGCATGAATTAATTTTTCTGCAGTCGTTTTAGACAGAATATTCCTAAATTTGGCTAATGTTGCACAAGTGAAAGAAGGCTGTTCTACATGTTTGGTTAATGTGCCCTGACCCCTGACCCTTTGAATGAAAGATGTGGATAAAAAAAACCCTCCTAAATATTTAACTGTGTCACTGGGTGTTCCACTTAAGTTATCTACAGTGACTATCTGGTCAGTTAGGGAATCTCTGGCATTTTTAGGACTAATTATAATGACTTCAGTTTTTTCAGGGTTCAATAGGAGATAATTGGCACTCATCCAAGTCTTTATGAGTGCTTTCACACCACTAGTTCGATTATTTGGTCCACACTAGCCAGTGAAATTGTTACTATGTTTATAAAGATTCCAATGTAGTCCCTTTCACACCAGCAAACAAACCAAAGTTGGTTCGATTGACGTTTCATTTATCTTCTGGTAGAAATAAGCGCCAATTTTGACCCAAAATGAAGTGACACATTCACACATTGGTACTTGCTCTGATAGTTGCTCATTATATTCTCTGTATTGAACATTTCTGGCAAAATATCCAATTTGCGAGTGAATCAAGGCTGCATCTGGAGAACAACGTGCATTTGAGTCGCCGAAGACGCATAGCGCGTCATTTCAGGCTGAGGAGACTCGCAACTTACAGGAATGTGGTCATGCTGACTATGCCACGAAGAACAGGTAGTTTTGACCAAAGGTCTATGGTTTGGACCCAAGTTCACGTTCACACCAAAGGGACCGTACCAAAGCTTGGCATTTGGTACGGTGTCAAGCGGACTGAGACCACCTCTTTTTGGAGGTCTCAGTCCGCTTGATTTAGTGCGCACCCGAGTGCGATTGATGCTTTCACACCAACGAAAACGAACCGAACCAAGAGCTTTTGGTTTGAATGGGTCGTTTACTGTGCACCAACTCATGTTGGTGTGAAAGCACCCTATGTATTGGACATATGTACTTAGTTTATCTATTTGCCTGCTCTGATCAGGTTTAATCGATAAATATAGCAGTGTGTCATCTGCGTAACAATGAAAATTAATGCCATGATTTCTAATGATGTTACCTAAAGGGAGCATATATAATGTAAACAAAATAGGCCCAAAGACTGACCCTTGGGGCATGCCATAACTAACTCTGGAGAACAGCCATTATTGTTGATTAACGTGAACAAATTGGTAGCGATTAGATAAATATGATTTAAAGCAGCAGAGGGCTGCTCCTCTAATACCTATATCACATTCTAATCTGTGCACTAAGATACTGTGGTCAATGGTGTCAAAGGCTGCACTAAGGTCTAATAACACCAGGACCCATATTAATCCGATGTCAGCGGCTAATAATAAGTCATTAGTAACTTTAACTAACGCTGTTTCAGTGCCATGATGAGCACGAAAGCCAGACTGAAACTGTTCAAATAAACTATTATCCTGCAGGTATTGGCACAGCTGTTTAACTATTACTCGTTCTAAAACCTTTGACAGGAAGGGCAAATTAAATATAGACCTATAATTAGCTAGAATGTCAGGGTCTAAGGTAGGTTTTTTCAGAATTGGTTTAATAACAGCATATTTAAATGACTGCGGCACATATCCAGTAATTAATGAAGTGTTAATTATATTTAGGACAGTGCTAATAATTAGGGGCAGAATCTCTTTAAAGAGTTTAGTTGTAATTGGATCTAAGAGGCAGGTGATGATTTGGAAGACATGATAATAGATATGACATCAGTTTGGTCTACAGTGGTGAAATGATTTAGTGTTACAGAGGGGTTTATAAAAAGGCCTAGGTTTGAAACCACTGCTTTTTCTGATCTAATATTTGGGAGAAATGTGTCTATTTTGTCTCTAATAGTTGATATTTTATTGTTAAAGAACTGCAGGAAATCATCAGAATGGAGCGTGGATGGAATAACTGGTTCCACGGAGGTGTGGTTGTTTGTCAGTCTGGCTACAGTACTGAACAAGAATCTAGGATTATTCTGGTTTTCTTCTATTATGGATGAGTAATATCTAGTTTTGGCTGTACACAAAGCTTGATTATACTTTAGTCACATATTTTTCCAGGCATTGAAAGAATGTTGTGAATTGGATCGGTGCCATTGCCTCTAATTTAGGTGTTTGTTTAAAGGGGAAATATCATGCCAATTTTTCACAAGTTAACACAGTTCCCTGGTGTCTCAGTGACCTGTCTGTCACATACTTTTGTCAAAATATCATGTTGATGCAGAGATACTGCAGCCTCTTCAACCTGGTAAGACTGCCCTTTTTAAAACGCTCGGTTTTTTAGTGGGTTGGGGCTTCTCGTGCAAATGAGACACAGCTGACTCTGGCCCTCTCTTCTGCGGGGTGTGCCAAAACTAGAACAGCATCATGTTACCATGGCAACTGTATAGTGCTGTGACAGCCGGTGAAAACTTTGCCGTACGACCGTATACGTTTAAGCTACAGTCAGACACCGAACAAGACGCTCCAGAACACATTTAAAAACCAATGATACAGAAAGATGTTTCTACATGGTAAGTTCACTTTGTCACTTTTGATGTTTCATTTTAATTTGTTGCTAAAGTGACTAAAGTGTTGCTGAACTACTTAGCTTAGCGCACTGCTAGTGACTCCAACTAGCTTAGTGGGTGTTTAGTTGTTAGTTAGCAAAGGCTAACCTCTACAACTAACCTGTTCCACTGGTAAAAGGGATGTTCAAATATAGTTAACTACCACCAGTGTTTACAGGGTAAAAAAATACCCCAGAACTGTCCAAGATGTTTGACAGCTGGAGTCATTTATTTAAGCATCTAAATATTATGTATTTAAAAAATCCCATATTAAGTGATATATACAACATTAAAGTGGTCACCTTTTAGTTGTTTCTCCTAACACGAGTGTATTTTATTTATGCATCAATGATACAGAACCTAAGAATATCTGCTGCAGTTACAAGTAAAATGACTGTTGAATGAATTTTAATTCCATAGTCAGTATATTTTCTATATGTCACTCACATAATACATACATTACCTAATAAACTCACCTTTCTAATGTAGTACATTAGAAGAATGCAGCAGCTTCAGAACCCACCATCATCACTACAGAATATATTCAACATATACGAGTGTTATTTAATAGAAACACAGTCATTGTAATACAAATATGATTAAGGAAGAAAATCTAATAAGTAACTGTACCCTCCACTTGTTAAAATGTTGCATGTCAAACACCGAAAGCACATAGAATGGTTTATATAGATTTGAGTTTTATGAAACAAATACATTCAATGTAACAACAAACATAAAAGTTAAAACTATAGTGAACAATAACAAATGTTAGTATCAATTCAATGTTATTTATAGAACCCTAAATGACAACAATATGGTCTGACAGGACTTTACAGGGTTAATTCTAGAGAACAATCAATGATAGTAATAGATAAAGTGTGAAGCATCTTCTGTCTCTGTCCTTAGTATCATCACTTAGGTTTGACACAAACCATAAAGACATGAACACATGTATGTCTGCATGGACTGCTGCATGTGTGCTTTGTTCAGCTCTTACAGAAGCTTTGGAAGCTGGTGTTGGAGCTTTCTGGGACGGAGAATCAGGGTGGTCCTGCCTTCCTGCGTGGTCCTGGAATACGCTCAGAGTTCCCTGACTCTCAAGGACAGTATGTGGGGTTCAGACCCGTCCTTCATTGAACCTCCACATGTAGCTGGTACCACTTCCAGCTGGTCTGGTTTGTCAAACTGGCCAGAGAGATCCTCGGGGATGGGTATCTTTAGCACGTCATCGAAGAATGGACCAGAGTCCCAGAAGACCTGGTCAAAGATCAGGTCCAACATGTCATCCACATAATCTACAATTCACAAATGAAATATGTGTGTACTTTGTGTACCCTTCAATAACCATTAAGTTATGTTGCACAGTTTTTGGTACTTGATTTTTATTATTCATATTCTATTAATAAGTGTATTTATAATGAAAGGTATTCTAAACAGTCACTTTAATAAAGTATATAATATGATAATAACAAAATTCATTATTTATTTTTTGTTTGTATACATTTCTACACATTTTATGACTGCAGTATTTTTAATAAAATCTTGGTAAACTTATTGGAGGTTGGTTCAGTTTTAACTGGCTTTGCTGTGGCCCCTCCTCTTTTCTTAGATTTGGGTAAATGTACCCAGAACAACGGTTCACCAGCTGATGTTGTTGCTTGGGGACGTCCAGCATATTTATTGAAGTGCAGCGCTGGCAGATATAATCTGTGGAGAGAAAATGTCATTTATAAATATGATGGAAACATACATGTATGTTTATACACTGGACAACCATGGCTTATTTACCTACACAACATTCCAACAAAAGAAAAGAGCACATTGTTAGTGTAAAAGAAGCTACAGTCCAGTAGATGTGTTTTTAATACTATGGAGACACTTCTTCACTTTTCCATATTCTTTGTTCTGTCATATCTTCAACACTTTCTTTGTCCTAATGAATAAGAAAACAAAACGTATTACAACAACCCCCAAATTCACCATAATAATATTCTATATGTGATTACACAATATTTATAAGATTCATTACAGTTTTGTTTTTATTTGATTTATACTTTGTTTTATTAAGAAACACGGACCTTTGATAAACTAGTCTACTTTATTTTATGGAAAACTGGTAATGATGACATTACTATTCTACACAGATGAATGTACCTAACTGTCTTGTCTGAACATTTAACACCTGCTGACACACAGTACAACACCTCAAACAGCTCCAGTAGGGTTAGGGTTAGGGTCCAGCTTTCATAAACAATATATGTAGGTATCTTATGGATGGAGCTGGAAGATTCTAGAATAATAAAAAATAAGACACATCAACCTCTACACTGCTAGAGCTAAAACTAATAATCTTATGTAACTTATTCAAATGTTGATGTGAAATATGAAGTAAGTCACATCATGGACTGACTGTGATGCAGTTGTGACAGAATCTACAGAGTCATACATGATATCCTGTGGATCCAGAAAATCCAAAAGATGAGCTGAACCTCTAAAGTGTTCTTCTTCTAACCAAGGTTATTTTACAGGTTCTATTTATTAGTGTACATGTGTTTGTCTAAACACCAGGGACAGTAATATTTGTAGTCGGTATCTCCAGTTAAATTAGCAACATTAGCATGTGTGCTAACAGCTGCTCTTACACCATTGTGGTTTAATCAGCCCGGAGTGTCTGCAACGCATGTAATTGTCCCAAACATGTAGAGAATCTCTATAAATTTACCAACAAGTAACACTAAGCACTTTTACACCTTCTGTTGTTTCACTGCTGTAAAGTTCTATAACTAGCTAGCGGCAGTAACGGCTCTTGTTAGCATTAACTGACGTTACTCTAAATACAAACACAGAACATGTTATATAAATACTTACATGTTCCTCCTCTGATGTTTTGTTGTGGACAGTTGGTTCTGCTCCAGGTTTAAGGCACAGTTCTGTTGTACTGACCCAGTTTAGAAAAACAGTCTGTTGTGAAGTGGACACTAACAGGGTCTTTGGTAAGTTTCCTTCAAAATAAATCTGATGCACTTCAGTCTTTCATCTTCTGAAGTTTGAAGCTCATGTATCGACCTGTGTTTTTCCTTTCAACCAGGAACAGAAGTGTTTAGAGTTTGCCGAGACATTCCTTCTGTGTCTCTGCATCAATGTAGAATAATGGCGGATCTCTGAGTCCAAGCAGAGGTCATGGGTCAATAGGTGGGGCTAGCTGAGCAGGTGGGGTGGGATATTCAAATAAAAGTGCACCTGTTACGTGTGAGGCGCAGCAAATCAAAACGGAGCGTTTTCCTCCCCCTCCAATAAGACATGGATCAAGTGAAAAGGCGTTTTTTTTTCATGATTCCAGGGTCTCCTAACACGCAGACAACACATATATGTGCTGTAAAAACTTTAAAAAGTCAATTTTGTCAGCATTGTACCATGGGAGGTTCATCTAATCTTAGTAGGTTTTAACTGAAGGGGGCAAATGTATCTAAAGTAGTTTTGTAGTGTGAGCATGGTACTATCAACTAACTCATCACTTATACTGGGACTAAATGTGTCCTTTACATAATCACATGACATAGACACAAATAGTGACTGAATTAACTCTTTGTACTTTGAGACAGCATGGTCACATAGTATCCTTTTCATTTGTGTTTTAATCACTGAGGTGGAAATATCCTCAAGCATAAACTGAAAGCTCATTAAAAAGTCATCGGAGAGTATGGGATTATGGGTAAAAACAACCAGGTCACTCATTTTCAACAGCAAATGTTCAGATCAGATGGAGGGTGTGTCTGTGAATGTGGGTTGGTTTATGAACATTTTGGATAAAGCCTAATCCGTCTAGTACAGGGGTCCTCAAACTACAGCCCGCGGGCCGGATACGGCCCGCCTCCACATTTGACCCGGCCCCCTGAACAGTGCGCAAAAAAAATAAAAAAAATGCCAGAGTGGTGTAGAAAGAGAGTGGTGACACTAGCGTTGACTCCCATTGTAACGATGGAAATACGGAAGTGCTCATTCTATCTCAATGGGTAGTTCCACTCATAGGAGCAATGTTTGAAACTGCAGCCCATACTGTAAGATAGGCACGCGCTTTGCGGCGAGATCAAAGCGTGTTGCCACTCTCTTTATACACCACTCTGACTACGACCTCACTTTGTTTGCTGTTTGCCCCAGTATAGAACGTGAACGTGAGCCCCCCAGAACGAATAATGGATTTTGATTCAGATTTTTGATTGATTCAGAATGCAGGGTATTTAACCCGCAGTGGACACACGATTATTTTTTTTGTTCAATGCAAAGAAAAGGCTGTTTGCCTCATCTGTCAAGAGGCGGTGGCGGTATTCAAAGAATACAATCTGCGCCGACATTATGAATCCCGTCACAAAGAAAAGTATGATAGCTTGCAAGGCCAAATGAGAGAAACCAAACTTGCAAAGCTAAAAAGTGGACTGTTAGCTCAGCAGACTACATTTGTACGACAAGTTCAGCAGAACCAAGCGGCAGTTTGGGCCAGTTTCTGTGTTGCTCAGCTGATCGCAAGCGGCGGCAAACCTTTCACTGAGGGGGTGTTTGTCAAGAAGTGTTTGAATGTTGTCGTGGAGGAGATGTGCCCCGAAAAGAAAGATGTGTTTAATGCTGTGAGTCTGTCGGCGTGTACAGTTACCAGACGTGTTGAAGAAATGGGTGATAATGTATATGCCCAGCTGCAGCAAAAGACAAAACAATTTGAGTTTTTTTCTTTAGCACTGGATGAGAGCACGGACGTGCAGGACACTGCGCAGCTTCTTATTTTTATTCGTGGAGTTAACACAAAGTTTCAAATGTGCGAGGAGCTGGCAGCCCTACAGAGTATGAAAGGCACTACGACAGGGGAGGATATTTTTGCCAAAGTGTGTCAAACCATGGAACAGTTGGATCTGGACTGGGCAAAGCTTGCCAGAATCACCACTGACGGGGCCCCAGCCATGGTCGGCACGACGCGGGGTCTAATAGGGCGAGTGAACCGAGAGATGGAAGAGCGGGGTCTCCCCGCACCGCTACAGGTACACTGCCTAATCCACCAGCAAGCACTGTGCTGCAAAGTGCTAAAATGGGATTCCATAATGAAGGTTGTGGTGTCATGCGTAAACGCCATCAGAGCAAATCCACTTAAACAGAGGCAGTTCCAACAAATCCTGTCTGAACTGGAGTCTGCGTACGGAGATATGCTGTACTACACCGAGATCCGATGGCTGAGCCACGGCAAAGTTCTGAGGCGTTTTTATGAGCTGTTACCTGAAATTAACAATTTTCTTCAATCAAAAGGCAAAACAGTCCCAGTGCTGAGCAACCCAGTGTGGAAATGGCACCTCGCATTCTTAACAGATGTGACAGAAATGCTAAATGGGCTTAACTTGCAGCTACAAGGCCAAGGGAAACTCATTAGCGACATGTATTCCCACATAAAGGCATTTGAGGTGAAACTGGCGCTGGTTTTGGAACAAGTGGAAAAGTGTAACTTCGCCCATCTCCCTGCTACCCAAAGCCTTTCTGCAGAAAAGCCAGTGGTCCCTTTCCCAGCTGCAAAGTGCGTGGAAGCACTGGAAATGGTGACGCCGGAGTTCGGTGTGCGGTTCCGCAAACTACATGTTCATGCCAAAAAAATCCGTCTCTTTCAGAACCCCTTTCTTGCTGTCGTCAATGAAGCCGAGCCTTCTTACCAGTTTGAGCTGGCCGAGCTACAGAGCTGTGATGCTGTGAAAGACGAATTCAAGCCTAACGATCTCATTGGATTCTATGCCGCCCTCCCTGACACCTACCCGAACATAAAAAAACAGGCAATGAAGATGTCCACGGTTTTTGGCAGCACGTATATCTGCGAGCAAACCTTTTCACGCATGAAACTCCTGAAATCTCCGACGAGATCAAGATTGACAGATCAACATCTGCATCAGAGTTTGCGACTGGCTGTGGCTAGCATGGAACCCGACATCCAACTCCTCACCAGCCAGATGCAAGCACAAAGTTCACACTGATGAACACAGCTACAGTACAGGTAAGCTCACTTTTCTATATGCCTATATCACTTTTCTAATAAGGGTAATAATAATAATAAAATCTATTCTAGCCTACTCTACTGGGATAAAATCCATCTCCACACCCATACTAGTATTGTTGAAATGTATTGTGCTGTGTAGGTGCTGCATTACTTTAGTTTGGTTTCTAAGCCTGCTTACCTTGTGGTTTTCAGAGGGAAGTTGATGAGAGAGAGCCTGCAGTGGTGTCTACTGGGCGAGCCTACAACACTGGATAATAGATTAAAGAACACAATAACTTTGGGAGAGACTGCGCATATGAGTGATTTAATTCTGCTCAAAACAACCCAGAGAGGGTTGTTTTGTTTGGTTACTATTGATTCCATAAATAGGCCTACTGTTATATATTTTCTGTGAAAAATATTTCCTTACTTTTTCTGTGAAGAACCCAGAGAGGGTTATTTGATTTTTATTTATTTCATAAATAGTGTTATTATACATTTCCTGACATTTTTTTTTTTTTTGTGAAGAACCCAGAGAGGGTCTCAGAAATGGTTATTAATGTGTGGTTTTATTATGGAAACAATAAATGTTTAATGTAGGCACCCCTGCGATCATCACACTTTTCTTGTTACAAGCTAACCCCGGCCCCCCATCAGAGGTGGGAAAAGTTATGTGGCCCTCACTGGAAAAACGTTGAGGACCCCTGGTCTAGTAGGTCACTAAATGCATTACTAAGAGAGTCAGTGTTGTTGTCAACATGTATGTTCAAATCACCAACTATTCTATCGAAATTGTGAATAAGGACCAGGAGGGACATAAACTAGGACAAAAAGGACTGGTTTTTGGTTTCTGCAGTTGGGGAAAGTAATGGATAAAAGTAGACTTTCAAAGGAGTGGTAAGTGGGATTAATTTTAGGATTAATTTTAGGGCTAAGACCTAAACTGGAGTGAGATATTACTGCCACTCCTCCACCACCACCACTGGTTCTGGCTGTGTGATAGTTCACCTGGATTAATTTAATGGGACATATTCATCCTGCTGAAGCCAGGTTTGAGTCACAGCTAAAATATCAATCTATTGATCACTAATTAGATCATTGATTCATAGAGATTTGGGAGAAATTGACCTAATATTGATCAGTCCACATTGGATATAATTGTTAGGTGTTCTTTTAATCTGATTATTACTTAAAAATATTTTTATTACATTATTTGATCTCACTCCTATAGGTTTAATTATATTAGGTTTATTTGTAACTACACAAGGTTTATTAAGGTTTATTAGAACTAACCGGTTTAAGAACAGCTTCTTTCCCACCGCCGTTACCACCCTGAACGCCCATCATGGACAGATCCCACAGACTTCACGCTCCCCATAACTGAGCCTATGTGCAATGATTCCAAGCGTGCAATATCTTTTATACAGTGCAATATATTTATTTTTATCTTTTAGACAACTTCACTGTCTGTTCTGCACTTATATTTATATTTAATGTTTTTATATACTTGTACTAATCTTTTTATCTTATCTTATCTTACCTGTGCTGCACTGAATGAGACCGTCCCTATCTCAAATACATTTGTGTGATGACAAATAAAGATTCTATTCTATTCTATTCTATTCAGTCTAGTTCCTCAGGTTCACTTTGGTTCTGCTGGTCCAGTCCAGACCTTCCTCTCTTTTGTTGGGTTCTAACCCACTGGCCCAGTTTCCTCTTACACAATTGGAACTGGGAACTAGACTCATTATGTAACATCATCCGGTTGCCATGATGATGGTCGCACCTCAACTCCAAGCGTCTCTGTCATCTTGTCTTTCCTTTGGTCACCGCCTGTGCTAAGCTCCGCCCACCTTAAACTGACCACAGATAAATATTGATGAGGCGTTCGAGTGTCAGACATGTGCCGTAAAACTGAAAGCCTTCGTCTCCCCCCAGTGCACAGGGGGCGTTGTTAACGGCCAAATACAGACGCCGCTAATGCCCCAAATATGGACGCCACTAACGGCCCCAATATGGATGCCGCTAATGGCCCAAATATGGATGCCGTTAACGCCCCTAATATTGTAGCCATTAACGGCTCAAATAAGGACGTCGTTGACAGCCCAAAAATGGACATCGTTAATGCCCAAATATTGACGCTAATAACTGCTCAAATATGGACGCCATTGACGGCCCAAATATGGACACTGCTAATGGCCCAAATATGGACGTCATTAATGGCTCAAATATGGATGCCGCTAATGGCCCAAATATGGACGCCGCTAACGGCCCAAAAATGGATGACGTTAACGCCCCACATATGGAGGCTGTTAACGGCCCAAATATGGACCTCATTGATGCCCCAAATATGGACGTCGTTAATGGCTCAAATATGGACGTCATTGACGGCCCAAAAATTGACATCATTAATGCCCCAAATATGGACGCTGTTAACGGTACAAATATGGACGCCGTTGACGGCCCAAAAATGGATGTTGTTAACGGCCCAAATATGGACGCCGTTAACTCCCCAACCGGATATATTATCATAATATTACACACACTGATGCATATATACATATAACTAAATTATCAATATTGCAAAAGGTCAAGGTGGATTTCAACAGAAAGGTTAAAATCGCATTCTTGGTTGTCATAGAAACTGGAAATTGGCACAAAATAGGGGTGACATTTATCCTAGCCTAGCCTAGCAGTGCTATCTCTATTCATTCCATGTATGGGTCTAGTGGTGCTTCGTAGTCAGGGGAGGCGGGGCTAAAAGGTTGTCTTTCAAATCCTCTGTATGCAATAGGACGGTACTACAACCAATCAGTGTAATCTTTAGGATGACGTAGTTAGAGCACCTGAAAGTTGACAGAGGAGTCTAGAGAAAGTTAGGAATGACTAAACAAAATGGTGGATTATGGAGCTGAACGACTGTTGTCGCTTCTGTAAAAAGAATTTAAAGATTGTTGACGTTTTCTCACATTCTTCACTCATCTGTGATAAAAGGAAATCTACACCTGTTGTTGTTGTTCTTCTTCTATGGTTGTTTACACTTGTTTCTCTCCCAATCGTCGCAGTGTCACTTTGTTAGGCCCGCCCTTTAACTCTATACTTCACTGTGATTGGTCGACCATTTTCAGGGAAATCTTGACAAAAGTTATATTGAGTGAAACTAGGCTACTACGATAGAACATTAGATTTACTGATGCTAGGAGGAGCTAGCGTGGCTAGGTTACTACTATAGAACATTAGATTTACTGATGCTAGGAGGAGCTAGTGTGGCTAGGTTACTACTATAGAACATTAGATTTACTGATGCTGGGAGGAGCTAGTGTGGCTAGGCTACTACGATAGAATATTAGATTTACTGATGCTGGGAGGAGCTAGTGTGGCTAGGCTACTACGATAGAATATTAGATTTACTGATGCTGGGAGGAGCTAGTGTGGCTAGGCTAGGCGAGTTTAGGCAATCTCTGGATACATTTTTTGCCGCAGGGTTTGATTTGTGCTGAAATTGCCCACAAAAATCCACAAAAACATAAAAAATACACAGAGAAAATATATATAAAACATATGAAAATTCACTAAAATGCAACAAAACATATTCAAAAATTCTTGTAAAATACAGAACAAAAACAAAATGTGATAAAAAAAAATTGCATATATATATATATATATATATATATATATATATATATATATATATATATGAAATGAATTAATTAGTAATAGATGTTAATTTTGCCGCCTCTATTTTAACAGACTTCGATGGCTCGGTTTTTCTGCCTCCGACTTTTTATTGCTGATGTTTTCTGTCCAGTCTGGAGTGAGGTGATGCTGCCGCGGTGCCTTTGAGCAGAACTGGGTTAGGGTTAGTGTCAGCTGATGTGGTTTGACCTGAAAACTCATCTGGTTAACAGCTCATGTCCCCATCCTGCTCAGGTTCCCACTCAGGCATTATTTAACACACTGAATATTCAACTGCTCTGGAAACTCTGAGACAGATGCCGCTGGGGGGGGTGTCATATCTTTATGGGGACATTGATCTGAAATTCAAGTCCCCACAAGGGTTATATATAACTGCAGGTCCCCACTACTAAAATCGAAATAAGTGTGTGAAATATGCAAATTTCGGCAGATGATGTGGTTCTATAAATACATTAATTAGTTTTTCCCTCTATGTCCCCTTAAACAGGTGAAAAGTGAAATGTTTGTTTTTCACAGTTTTGAAGATTTGTTTAATTTTAGTATTTTAAAAAATTTATTGTTCTTTTAAAAAATTGTTCTTTTTAAAAATGTCAAATATATTTTTTATATATTTATTTATTTATTTTTATATATTTTTCATTGTATTCATATATATATATATATATATATATATATATATATATATATATATATATATATATATATATATATATATATATATATATATATATATGTGTGTGTGTATAAGTTATGTTTTTGTCTGCGTCTGTTTGTCTGTCTACAACATGATTCAAAAGCTTATGGGTGGTTGTGATGAAATTTTCAGTGTATGGTGGTAATGTGTCTGTGTGTGTGTGTGTATATGTGTGTGTATGCGTGTGTGTGTGTCAGGTGTTAAATCTCTTCCTAGCGTTACTGCTCAGCAGCTTCAGTTCAGATAATCTGTCGGCGCCTGATGACGACGGTGAAATGAACAACCTCCACATCGCAATCCACCGCATCGGCAGAGGACTGGTGTGGTGCCGCAGACAGGTACTGATGCTAATGCTAATGGTAATGCTACTGTTACTGCTAATGGTAATGCTTCTGCTTATGCTAATGATAATGCTACTGGTACTGCTAATGCTACTACTACTGCTAATGCTACTGCTAATTATAATGCTAATGATACTGCTAATGCTACTGCTAATGTTAATGGTACTGGTAATTCTAATGGTACTGGTACTTGTAATGGTACTGGTACTCCTAATAGTAATGGTACTGCTAATGGCACTGGTACTGCTAATTCCACTGCTACTCCTATTGGTACTCCTACTCATACTGCTAATGCTACTGGTACTGCTAATGCTAATGGTACTGCTAATGCTAAAGGTACTGCTACTGGTATTGGAGCTGCTACTGGTTTTGGTGCTGGTTGGTTTTGGATGCTTTGACCTTTGACCCTTCACTTCCTGGTTGTTCTCCTTCAGGTGGTGGATTTCTTCAATGGGAACCTGAAGCGTCGCCGTCAGAAGCATAAAGAGGCCAAAGCCATGATGAAGCTGAAGAGGCTCAGCAGCGTCCACACCGAGGCCAACGGCACCGTCATAGGTCAGAGGTCATCCCAGTGTTCTGGGGAGGGGGTGGGGTCATGTTATCCCTTCATCCTAGTGTTAGACACAAGTTTTTTATGTCCATCAGGAGTCGGTTTAATTCCATATGAAAAGAAGCAGAGTAGTAAAATAACATCCAAACATTTCGTCTGACAAAAAATAAACTGAGAAACAGACATGTTAGTGTAACAGTTATACTAGTGTAACAGTCATGCTAGTGTAACAGTCATACTATTGTAACAGTCATGCCAGTACAGTCATACTAGTGTAACAGTCATGCTAGTGTAACAGTCATGCCAGTACAGTCATACTAGTGTAACAGTCATGCTAGTGTAACAGTCATGCCAGTACAGTCATACTAGTGTAACAGTCATGCTAGTGTAACAGTCATACTAGTGTAACAGTCATGCCAGTACAGTCATACTAGTGTAACAGTCATGCTAGTGTAACAGTCATACTAGTGTAACAGTCATGCCAGTACAGTCATACTAGTGTAACAGTCATGCTAGTGTAACAGTCATACTATTGTAACAGTCATGCCAGTACAGTCATACTAGTGTAACAGTCATGCTAGTGTAACAGTCATACTATTGTAACAGTCATGCCAGTACAGTCATACTAGTGTAACAGTCATGCCAGTACAGTCATACTAGTGTACCAGTCATGCCAGTACAGTCATACTAGTGTAACAGTCATACTAGTGTAACAGTCATGCTAGTGTAACAGTCATACTAGTGTAACAGTCATGCCAGTACAGTCATACTAGTGTAACAGTCATGCTAGTGTAACAGTCATACTAGTGTAACAGTCATGCTAGTGTAACAGTCATACTAGTGTAACAGTCATGCTAGTGTACCAGTCATGCCAGTACAGTCATACTAGTGTAACAGTCATACTAGTGTAACAGTCATACTAGTGTAACAGTCATGCTAGTGTAACAGTCACGCCAGTACAGCCATACTAGTGTAACAGTCATGCTAGTGTAACAGTCATACTAGTGTAACAGTCATGCCAGTACAGTCATACTAGTGTAACAGTCATGCCAGTACAGTCATACTGGTGTAACAGTCATACTAGTGTAACAGTCATGCCAGTACAGTCATACTAGTGTAACAGTCATGCTAGTGTAACAGTCATACTATTGTAACAGTCATGCCAGTACAGTCATACTAGTGTAACAGTCATGCCAGTACAGTCATACTAGTGTAACAGTCATGCTAGTGTAACAGTCATACTATTGTAACAGTCATGCCAGTACAGTCATACTAGTGTAACAGTCATGCTAGTGTAACAGTCATGCTAGTGTAACAGCCATACTAGTGTAACAGTCATGCTAGTGTAACAGTCATACTAGTGTAACAGTCATGCCAGTACAGTTATACTAGTGTAACAGTCATGCTATTGTAACAGTCATACTAGTGTAACAGTCATACTAGTGTAACAGTCATGGTAGTGTAACAGTCATACTATTGTAACAGTCATGCTAGTGTAAGTCATACTAGTGTAACAGTCATGCTAGTGTAAGTCATACTAGTGTAACAGTCATGCTTGTGTAACAGTCATACTAGTGTAACAGTCATACTAGTGTATCAGTCATACTAGTGTAACAGTCATGCTAGTGTAAGTCATACTAGTGTAACAGTCATACTAGTGTAACAGTCATACTAGTGTAACAGTCATGCTAGTGTAACAGTCATACTATTGTAACAGTCATGCTAGTGTAAGTCATACTAGTGTAACAGTCATGCTAGTGTAACAGTCATGCTAGTGTAACAGTCATACTAGTGTAACAGTCATGCTTGTGTAACAGTCATACTAGTGTAACAGTCATACTAGTGTAACAGTCATACTAGTGTAACAGTCATGCTAGTGTAACAGTCATATTAGTGTAACAGTCATGCTAGTGTAAGCCATACTAGTGTAACAGTCATGCTTGTGTAACAGTCATACTAGTGTAACAGTCATGCTTGTGTAACAGTCATACTAGGGTAACAGTCATGCTAGCATAACAGTCATACTAGTGTAACAGTCATACTAGCGTAACAGTCATACTAGCGTAACAGTCATGCTAGTGTAACAGTCATACTAGCGTAACAGTCATACTAGTGTAACAGTCATGCTAGTGTAACAGTCATGCTAGTGTAACAGTCATACTAGTGTAACAGTCATGCTAGTGTAAGTCATATTAGTGTAACAGTCATGCTTGTGTAACAGTCATACTAGTGTAACAGTCATGCTAGTGTAACAGTCATGCTAGTGTAAGTCATACTAGTGTAACAGTCATGCTAGTGTAAGTCATACTAGTGTAACAGTCATGCTTGTGTAACAGTCATACTAGTGTAACAGTCATGCTAGTGTAACAGTCATGCTAGTGTAAGTCATACTAGTGTAACAGTCATGCTAGTGTAAGTCATACTAGTGTAACAGTCATGCTTGTGTAACAGTCATATTAGTGTAACAGTCATGCTAGTGTAAGTCATACTAGTGTAACAGTCATGCTAGTGTAAGTCATGCTTGTGTAACAGTCATATTAGTGTAACAGTCATGCTAGTGTAAGTCATACTAGTGTAACAGTCATGCTAGTGTAAGTCATACTAGTGTAACAGTCATACTAGTGTAACAGTCATGCTAGTGTAACAGTCATGCTAGTGTAACAGTCATACTAGTGTAACAGTCATGCCAGTACAGTCATACTAGTGTAACAGTCATGCTAGTGTAACAGTCATGCCAGTACAGCCATACTAGTGTAACAGTCATGCTAGTGTAACAGTCATACTAGTGTAACAGTCATGCCAGTACAGTCATACTAGTGTAACAGTCATACTAGTGTAACAGTCATGCCAGTACAGTCATACTAGTGTAACAGTCATACTAGTGTAACAGTCATGCCAGTACAGTCATACTAGTGTAACAGTCATGCTAGTGTAACAGTCATACTATTGTAACAGTCATGCCAGTACAGTCATACTAGTGTAACAGTCATGCTAGTGTAACAGTCATGCTAGTGTAACAGCCATACTAGTGTAACAGTCATACTAGTGTAACAGTCATGCCAGTACAGTCATACTAGTGTAACAGTCATGCTAGTGTAACAGTCATGCCAGTACAGCCATACTAGTGTAACAGTCATGCTAGTGTAACAGTCATACTAGTGTAACAGTCATGCCAGTACAGTCATACTAGTGTAACAGTCATACTAGTGTAACAGTCATGTCAGTACAGTCATACTAGTGTAACAGTCATACTAGTGTAACAGTCATGCCAGTACAGTCATACTAGTGTAACAGTCATGCTAGTGTAACAGTCATACTATTGTAACAGTCATGCCAGTACAGTCATACTAGTGTAACAGTCATGCTAGTGTAACAGTCATGCTAGTGTAACAGCCATACTAGTGTAACAGTCATACTAGTGTAACAGTCATGCTAGTGTAACAGTCATACTAGTGTAACAGTCATGCCAGTACAGTTATACTAGTGTAACAGTCATGCTAGTGTAACAGTCATACTAGTGTAACAGTCATACTAGTGTAACAGTCATACTAGTGTAACAGTCATGGTAGTGTAACAGTCATACTATTGTAACAGTCATGCTAGTGTAAGTCATACTAGTGTAACAGTCATGCTAGTGTAACAGTCATGCTAGTGTAACAGTCATACTAGTGTAACAGTCATACTAGTGTATCAGTCATACTAGTGTAACAGTCATGCTAGTGTAAGTCATACTAGTGTAACAGTCATACTAGTGTAACAGTCATACTAGTGTAACAGTCATACTATTGTAACAGTCATGCTAGTGTAAGTCATACTAGTGTAACAGTCATGCTAGTGTAACAGTCATGCTAGTGTAACAGTCATACTAGTGTAACAGTCATGCTTGTGTAACAGTCATACTAGTGTAAGTCATGCTAGTGTAACAGTCATGCTAGTGTAACAGTCATGCTAGTGTAACAGTCATACTAGTGTAACAGTCATGCTAGTGTAACAGTCATACTAGTGTAACAGTCATACTAGTGTATCAGTCATACTAGTGTAACAGTCATGCTAGTGTAACAGTCATGCTAGTGTAACAGTCATACTATTGTAACAGTCATGCTAGTGTAAGTCATACTAGTGTAACAGTCATACTAGTGTAACAGTCATGCTAGTGTAACAGTCATACTAGTGTAACAGTCATGCTTGTGTAACAGTCATACTAGTGTAACAGTCATACTAGTGTAACAGTCATGCTAGTGTAACAGTCATACTAGTGTAACAGTCATGCTAGTGTAACAGTCATACTAGTGTAACAGTCATGCTAGTGTAACAGTCCTACTACTATAACAGTCCTACTAGGTCAATGAAGAATAGTTTGAGTGATAACTTTTGAAAAGGTTGATGGATTGTCACCAAATCTTTTATATTACTGCTGCTGCTGTGGACATAGTTTTAAGATGTAAGAAGACAATGATTTAAAGATGGATGACTTTCAAAAAAACACTAACAGTCCAGTCCCATATTAATATGTAAATGACAAGGTTTAGCACTTAAATCCATCAGGTAATAAACACAATATTCAGAATCAACTTCTGCAAATGATGTGAAAAAAATGATTTAAAATGAAAATTTGAATTTGAATTAGAAAATTGTTCTAGTCTACTCTGGACAAAAATCTCAACGTTCTTCAGAAAATGGGTCCATCGGCATATTTGAGTAAAAGTCAGTAAACATAGTATTTTCCATAATTCAAAGGTGCCAATTCCAAATATTTTGTTTACCAAACTGAAATATGACATTTAAATCTACTAATTAGCAGAATAACATAGCAGTCATACTAAGCAAATGAAGTACTCGTACTTGTACCCATCGTCTCCAGCTTCATCCAGGTCTGGATTGCAGGGGCAGCAGCATCAGCAATGTAGCCCAGACTTCCCTCACCCCAGCTACCTCAGCCATCTCCTCCAGGGGAATCTCTAGGCGTTCCCAGGCCAGCCGATTGATATAATCCCTCCAGCGTATCCTTTGTCAAGCCCAGGATCTCCTCCCCGATGGACATGCCCGGAACACCTCCCCAGGGAGGCATCCTCACGAGATGCCCGAGCCACCTCAACTGGCTCCTCTCGACATGGAGGAGCAGCGGCTCTACTCCGAGCCCCTCCCGGATGTCAGAGCTTCTCACCCTATCTCTAAGACTGAGCCCAGCCACCCTGCAAATGAAACTCATTTCGGCCGCTTGTACCCATGATCTCATTCTTTCGGTCATGACCCAAAGCTCATGACCATAGGTGAGGGTCGGAACGTAGTTCAACCAGTAAATTGAGAGCTTCAGCTTCTGGCTTATCTCCTTCACCACAATGAATTGTTTTATTTTTTATTTTATTTTATTTTTTGTTTTGTATGGATTGGTTTAACACCCGCATTACTGTGGATACCGCTCCAATCCACCTGTTGACCTCCCACTCCATCCTTCCATCAGTCGTGAATACGATCTCGAGGTCCTTAAACTCCTCCACCTGAGGCAGGACCTTCCCCCCGAACCAGAGAGGGCACTCTACCCTTTTCCGGCTGAGAACCATGGCCTTAGACTTGGAGGAGCTGATCCTCGTCCCCGCTGCTTCACTCTCAGTTGCGAACCGCTCCAATGAGAGCTGGAGGTCCCTGCTCGATGGAGCCAAGAGGACCACATCATACGCAAAAAGATCCTCCCGCTACCAAACCCGACCCCCTCCCCCACTTGGCTGCGCCTAGAAATTCTGTCCATAAAGGTTATGAACAGAACCAGTGACAAAAGGCTGCCCAGGCGGAGTCCAACCCTCACAGGAAAGCGGTCCGACTTATTACCGGCTACACGGACCAGACTCTCGCTCCTTCGGTACAGGGACTGAATGGCCTCCAGTAGAAGAATATCCACCCCAAACTCCTGGAGTATCCCCCACCGGATACCTCTGGAGACACGGTCATACGCCTTTTCCAAATCCACAAAACACATGTGGACTGGTTGGGCAAACGCCCATGCCCCCTCCAGCACCCCTGCGAGGGTAAAGAGCTGGGATGCGAATGAAGTTGTGTTTAATTAAAAACATTTTCTAAAGAGTCCAGTGGTACATATAGACCCACACATTTACTCACATATATTAATATAATAATATATTAATGTGACTCATGTACTATTGGAGAACTGAAATATGACATTTAAACCTGATCGTATGATGTTTAACTGATTAGTTAAGAAATAATAATAATAAACCAATTTTTTTTATCTAATTTAAATATGCAAATTAGAAGGTTTAAAACTCTGAATTGGGCTGGGAAAGTCAATATTCAGAATCATGTCCCTCAAATTATGTCAAAAACATGATTTAACAACTTTTCCTCAAATTTGTCACTAGAACTCTTCTGTTTTGAAAATTGTACGAGTATAAAATACTGGCTTTTTCAAGTTCTTCTGCTTTTCACTTTTCCGGTTGTGTTTTTTTTTTTTTTTGCTTCTGTAAATGTTCTCTATGTTGTCATTTTGTTGACGCTTGGTTCTTGGTTTCTTCCAGGTCGACATGTGGAAAAGTACGTATCCCCGGAGGACGACAGCTACATGACCAACCCCAACCTGACCATCAGCGTCCCCATCGCCCCCGGGGAGTCGGACATGGAGTTCCCCGAGGAGGAGGAGGAGGAGGAGGAGGGGGAGGAGGAGCACAGTGGGGCTTCAGAGGAGGACGAAGAGGGGAGGGAGGAGGTAGGAATGCCACCACACAAAGGCCAGCACAAACGTGCGTATGACACACAGGCAGAAAATGGCTGGAATTCTATATTTCCATCAGCAGTCGTCATGGTGCTGAGTCCGCCATTGTATTTGTTAGCAAGTTCTTCACATATGTTCTCCAGCACCTCCTGGCTCTGAACTTCTGCGGGGAATGTTGGTAATGTACAGGACTAGACCTGATAATGGACTTTAGAGTACATGGTTGTCATGGTGATAGGACTGACTTTACAATACATATACAGTATATATATATTATGGTCTTTCTAACTTATCTTTTCTATATAAATAAACTTTGCTTGGTTCGTCTTGTTTCTGTGTTGACGGTCGAGCGGCTGTTGTGACGGCGCTATGAACACGACCTCTGTAATGGATGGTTCCACTCATAGACACACTCAGTAAGAGGCCCCTCAGGCAGTGCATTATGGGCAGGCATGTGTGTGTGTGTGCGTGCATGTGCGTGTTAGTGATAAAAGGCTCCATATTACTGTGTTTGTGTGTGTGTGTATGTGTGTGTGCCTGTGTGTGTGTGTGTGTTAGTGCTAAAAGGCTCCATATTACTGTGTGTTTGTGTGTGTGTGTGTGTGTGTGTGTGTGTGTTACTACTCTATTTCTATCTTTATGAGGACATTGATCTGTTTACATAGACATGTCATGGGGACATCTGACACCATGGGGACCAAAATTCAGGTCCCACCAGTTGTTGTACCAGACATTTTTATTATCCATCATTTTGACGGACAGGGTCATAAAAATTCTAGCATTTCAAATGACATATTAATGAGTATTTAATGTTAAAAACATGTCAGTCATGCAGTAACTGTAGTTTTATTAAATATTTAAAACATGTCAGTGATGCAGTAACTGTAGTTTTATTAAATATGTAAAACATGTCAGTCATGCAGTAACTGTAGTTTCCTGTTGGATAATAATCCTCATCCTCCACTTCATCAGTTTTCACTGTGTTTATCAGTTTATCACATTTACTGGACTTTTGAAAAGAATGAAACATTTAACAGGAGCAAAGTAGAAGCTAATTTAAGCTAATGTCAACAAAAACAAGAGTTAACAATGAGTGATTAATATTAAAGACTGACCATCAACTGGAAGAAGGTAATAGTGAAGAGGAGGAAGAAGAAGAAGATTTTTGGATTTTTACAACCACATTTATTCATACACACAATAAATACATAGTTTTCTGTGGTTTGTAAAATAAATACATAACTAGATTAAAAACAATACAAAACAGTGAACATGTTTAACCAGAGGCAGGTTATTAAACAAGCAGGTTATTTTTACAGTGCACAATGTTTTATTAAAAGCCCAAATGTTTTTAAAACTGTCCAAATCATTGGTTATTTTATAAATAGCTAATTCCAGGCTCAGTCTGAACCTGTTGTTACAGTGACAGACTGAGGCTGGTTCTAACCCTAACTCAGACTGAGGCTGGTTATATCCCTATCCTCCCTTCTCTCTTATTTTTTCTAGTTGTTAAAATGTCCATCTTCTCTTCACCAATGATAAAATTTAACAGTGTTTTCTTTTTTGTTTTCTTGTATTTTAGCCCATTAACAAAAACTGGTAATGCTAAAAAACTTGTTGGACAGTTTAAAAACATCGGCGAAAAGAGTGAATAGAGCTGACAGTCTTCCACACTCACTAAAAACATCAAACACTATTTCTCTAAGATGACAGTACGGACACTGCAGGCTCAATGTGGGAGATAAAAGCATTAGAGGCGAAGGCTCCGTGTAATATTCTCCAGTGGAGGTCAGCTGTCCTCTTCTTTAAGGGAGGTTTGTACAAAGGTCTCCACTGTGGCTGATGGTCTCCTCTGTCACACAGTCTTGTCTTTGTTGATGGTCTTGACACAGCTCCTGTACAGTTCTTTATTTTCTGTAGTTTGGAGGTTGATGTTCTTCAGACTTTCGAAGAGAGGTCCGCCACGGTGCTAGGAGCTCGGGACAGATGTTCAGTTCTGGGAAGGGGACTCATTGGTCGGGTTCAATCCCTCTGGTGAAGACCATGAGGAGACCCCTCTCTCTCCCAGAGAGTCTCTGCCTCCACAGCTGTAGGATCTTCTGGCACACCCTGGTGGACTGGACCCCCAGCAAAGAACCCACAACGTGGGCATCCGACAGCTCCGCCCCTGCTACGTTCACCAGCTGCCAAAGCAGCAGCATCCTGGACCAGAGTAGCGTCAGTCCAGGTGTGACTCCGCTGGAAACATCCAGTCTGGCTCCATGCACTAGTGGTTCCTTTAACAACCGGAACAGAGAGTCAGAGCTTTTGTTTGGACTGCTTTTAAAAAAGGCCCAGGACTTAAAAACACTCTGATAAAAAAGAGGAACCACATTAAAATGTAATAATTTTGAATTAATTAAAAACAGGGCTGTGTCCACCCCCAGGTTACTCACACATCTGAAGATACAGCTGGTTGCCTCTCGCCACACAACATATGCAGGCCCTGTTAAAAAAAATCTGTAAAAATTGTAATCCAAAAACTGCTGTTCTGCTAAAAACAACAACCCCTGTGGCACCCAATGCCAAACCCCCCAGGAAAAATCTACAAGCATTGCTTGGAATTTTGCTAGCAAACCTGTTGGGGGTCCATGGTAGCAAGGCGGTGCCACAGGAGGGACGCAACTAAATTGTTGAGCACTAGTACTCTACCTCGATATGACATCTGAAGTAGTAGCCATTTATTCAATTTGTTTTCTATTTTTTCGGTGACGTCCTCCCAGTTCTTTTTGTTGTTCTTCCCCAGGAATACTCCCATGTACTTTATGCCATCCCTTTTCCATGGGAGTCCCTGGGGATGAACCGGGAGGCCTCCACGCCATCTGCCAACAGCCAGGTCCTCGCTTTTCGACCAGTTGACCTTCACTGATGACAGATATTTAAATAAATTGGTTAAAACATTTAAAATGTCAATGTCGGTCTGGTCCTTTATAAAAACAATGACATGATGTCATATGTGGATAAAACAATGCTCTTAAAAAAAAACAGGTAAAATCAGGCCATCAATACTAGTGCATATCTTACAGAGGAGTGGCTCCAGGGAGAGTACGTAGAGCATTCCAGACAGGGCACAACCCTGCCGGATGCCTCTACAGACCCTAAAGTGATCACACAAACTGCCATTAAATTTCAGTATACTTTCAATGTCACTGTACAATACCTGGATCTTGGCAATGAAACCAGCGCTGAACCCAAACTTCTCCATGGTTTTCCAGAGGAACCTGTTTTCAATGTGGTCGAAATCCTTTTCCTGGTCTAGTGAAATCAGACCAGTGTTGACGTCCAAAGAACTGGAGACCTTCAAAACATCATGATTGAGGTAGATGTTGTTTACCATTGACCTGCTGGGGATGCAGAATGTCTGATTCTGGTGGATGGCCTGCTCCATAGCTTCCCTCAGCCTGTTAGCCAGGGCCTTGGGCAGGATTTTGTCATCCACGCATAGGAGGGACACAGGGTGCCAGTTCTTCACTTCCTGGAGGTTTCCTTTCTTTGGCAGGAGAACCACCACCGCTCTGCAACAGGACTGTGGCAGGGATCCTGCAGCCAGGCTCTCATTAAAAACATCAATAAAATCTTCAGCTAAAATGTCCCAGTATGTTTTAAAAAATTCAACAGTCAGTCCATCCAGTCCTGGAGCTCTCTGCCCCTGCATACTGTGCAGAGCGGCGATTGGCCCTCCTGCCTCTAGTGGCCGGTCCAGCAGTGAGTTGTTGTCTTCTGATACTTGTGAGATGTTTTTACAGAAACTGTCCATGATGTATTCATTGTCCTCCTCCAACTCACTGCTGTAGAGGGTGGAGTAGAACTCCACTGCTCTTTTTCTTAGGTCGACCGGCTTGCTGAGTTCCTGCCCTGTGTTTTTTAGAGCTTTATTGCCATTGTTCATATAGTACACATGTAACATACAAACTAGCACTGCAAAATTCAACATATAGTATATCAATAAAAACTAAAAATGCTAGGCATGCACAAAAGATAGAATAAGATAAAGATAAATATAGTAAAATATGTAATGTGCAATTCTGTGAGCGTAATGTGCAATTCTATGAGAGAGTGCAAGTCAGTGCAAAAGAGACAGAGGTTTTATGTTGTTCATGAGTCCATTGTTGGCTGCTGTACTTAGTGCTAGAGAGTCTGATTAAGTCCCTTGGTGTTCAGCAGCCTGGTACCCGAGGGGAAGAAACTGTTCATGTAGCAGGAGGTTTTGGTCCGAATGGACCATAGTCTCATGCCTGAGGGGAGGGGGGAAAACAGGGTGAGAAGGGTCGGCCATGATCCGACCTGCACGCCTCCTGGTCCTCGAGGTGTAAAGATCTTTGATGGATGGTAGTCCGCAGCCAATCACCTTCTCAGTGGCGCGCACAACTCACTGCAGCCTCAGCCTGTCCCTGGTGGTGGCTCCAGGGTACCACACGGTGATGGAGGTGGTAAGGATGGACTCGATGATGGCCGTGTAAAACTGCACCAACATCTTGGAGGGCAGCTTGAGCTTCCTCAGCTGCTGCAGGAAGAACATCCTCTGCTGGGCCTTCTTGATGAGGGAGCTGATTGTCGTCCTGGGTGATGGTGGTGCCAAGGAAGCGGAAGGAGTCCAGAGTGGTGATGGGGGGATCTATGAGGGCAAGGGGGGGCCGAGGGGCTGTGACTTTCCTGAAGTCCACAATCATCTCCACAGTCTTCTAAGCGTTCAGCTGCAGGTTGTTGTGGCTGCACCAGGACACCAGACGGGCCACCTCTCTCCTATAAGCAGACTCATCGCCATTGGAGATGAGCCCAATGAGGGTGGTGTCGTCTGCAAACTTGATCAGCTTGACAGACTGGTGGCTTGAGGTGCAGCAGTTTGTGTACAGGGAGAAGAGCAGAGAGGAAATTACGCAATCCTGGGGGGATCCAGTGCTGATGCTGACAGAGTCAGAGACAGTCTTTCCCAGCCGCACATACTGCCTCCGATCTGTCAGAAAGTCAGTGATCCACCTGCAGAGGGAGTCAGGCACACTGAGGGAGAGAGAGCGAGGGAGGGAGCGTGTGGATGGCTTTTCGTTGCCCCAGCTTCCTCTCCAGGCCGAAGAACAAGCTAGAGGGAACATCCATCTCTGTGATGTTCTGGATCCAGGACCTGACCAGTGCACCCTGTACCTTGGTGTCCAGCAGGTCGGCCAAGGCATTTCTTTTGGACTTAAGGGTTTCAATATACTCTCTGTTTCCTGTGGAATCAGTGATGGCTTCAAACTCCACTATTTCAATTTCCAGGTCACTAACAGATTGGTAAGTATCGCGAGTCACATTGACTGTATACTGTTGACATAAACTTTTATTTCTGTTTTTCCATGGTCTTACCACTGCTTAAGTCATGTTAAATAATCTTTTCTTTGTCTAAAAGCAGAATTAAAAAAAAAATGTAAGAGCTTCTCTATATCCTTTATCAAAAGTTAAAGCAGAATTAAAATGACAGTTCGCACTCTTAGGTAAAATATTTTTAATAAAAACTTTACATAAAACCAAGGAATTATCAGTGAAACACTCTTTACACTCTTTAACTACATTAAAATGATACTTTAAACAATAAAACCGGTCTACTCTGGCTAAACAGATGTAGTTTTCTTTTAGGTGGGACCATGTATACTGTCTACAGTCAGTATGCATCCTTCTCCATACATCCACCAGACCATAAGAAGCCACCAGCTGCTTCAGCATGTGCTGGGAGGCAGGATGTGGCTCTGCATGGGTACAATCTAAAAATTAATTTTCATTGCAGTTTAAATCCTCACCCAAGAATAAAACCTCCTCTGAACCACAGCAGTTCAACCTTGTCTTCACTTTTTGTAAAAAGTTCTTCCTCTCTGCTCCATTGGTCAGTGCATAGATGTTGATAAACTGGAACTGGAACTGTGCCTTGGCCAGGATGCACCTCCCCTGGACTACATACTGAATGTCCTGGAGAACAGGAGGCCTACTCCTCTACTGGGGGAGGTGATGTGGCTCAGGACCACCTGTCCCTCCTGCTCCTTTCTCCAGTCTACCTGCACCTGTTCATCTTCATGCACTTCTTGAAGGAACAAAACATTGATCCTCTTCACCCTCAGGCGAAAGACCTGTGCACTCTTTCTTGCCTCTCTGGCACCGTTCATATTCAAAGTTCCTGTTAAACATGACATGTTTAATAATATGTAAAAAAAAAAATAAATCTAAGAACCGCAACATCGTTAAAACTTAATTTGTTTTCTCACTTTCATTAAATGTTTATTTAATCTGTAGCTTTCCTGAGCAGTGAGTTCAGATGTTGCTTTTGTTTTTAATTACATGTCTGGATGAATTATAACCCAGACAGGATTTTCCTGATGGGGGAAATCACCTTACCATGCCGGGACAGCTCTTGGACCAGGAAATCATCAGTAACAAAGGGGGCACTTTAGAAAGAATAATCCGTGTTGCGGGCTGAGAGAGAGGGACCAGCTGCTCAAACAGTCCATTAAAGGTTAAACCCCCCCTCCTCCAGCTGATTCACTTGGTCTATTCACTCCACAAACAGGACCACAGCTCTGTGCATTCGAGTGGTGGATTTTACTGATCCATGACCAATAATGTCCCCCACAGCTAAACCAATGTCCTCCATGCCACACGAAGACCCAGCACTGACCCTGATACCGGGTCTGTGCGTATTCATCCCACAAACCAGGTTTGGTCTGCAAAAGTGCAAAAACCACCACCTGTTTACTACAAAAAGACCACTGAAGGACAAATAAATACTTTATCCCACCACCACTCTCACCATGTTAAGAATAAAGAATTACAAGACTGAAAAAAGTGAACAATCGCACCAATAATCGCTCCCGGGTGTATTTGTCTGGCCTCTGAAGTTGGTGATCTGCTGGACCCACCTAGGGTTACTATTTGCGAGGTGGTTCTCGATCTGCTGCCTGTGTTTGGCTTTCCTGATCCCTTTTTTCAGGTCAGCTCTGGCAGCGCTGTACAGGACTTTTTTCCCAGACTTGAAGGCAGTGTTTCAGGCTCTCAGAAGTGACACGACCTGGCTGTTCATCCATGGTTTCTGGTTTCCCCACACCCGAATGCGTTTGTCCTCAGTTACAGTCCCTGTGCAGAACTTTATATAGTCTAGGATGGCCTCAGTGTGTTCAGTTAGGTCCTGGTGTTCAAAGACACTCTACTCAGTCTGTGAAAAATAGTTGGAGGAGAGCATCCTCTGGCCATGTGTGGTGATCGTTCTGATCATGGGTGGATTTCGCCCCCGTGGGGTGTAAGCAGGGGAACGGAGCAGAGAGAGGTGGATGGACTGGCCTAAATGTGGGAGTTATGTGGCTTTGTATATATGTTTATTGTTTGTGTAAACATGATCTAATATGTTTTCCCCTCTGGTTGCACAATAAAATCTAGGCAGTACAGATTTTAAATTTGCCTGATTGAAATCACCAGCTATAATGTGTATGCCATCACTGTAATGAATTTATAGTGTCGGACAATAGAGAGAGAGCTATGGTACTATTAGCATCTGGTGGGATGTAAACAGCCATGGTTAGCACTGCTGTTAGCTCTCTCCGGCTGTTGTCGTTTGAGATAAACATTCAAATAACCTGGTAAATCATTAGAATTTATATATTAGGTAGAATTTTCTACTATTAATGCAAACACTTTATTAACTGAATTTCAGTGAAGGTGATTTTAGATTTACAGATTTACAGATTATTTATTTGTCATTGTCACAGGTACAACGAAATTATGTTTGGAGCATCCCTGTAAACACCCACTATAATAAATAATAAATACACTCAAATAACCCAGTGTAAACATTGACCCAGTAGAAACATAGTGCAACACAACAACTACAGCAGCATAAGGTTCTGTCAATAATCAAAAGTGAAGTAAAGTGCAGAGCGGGACATTCAGATACTGTTGGGGGGGGGACAGGAGGGGAACAGGAGAATAGTGGATAGTGACATACTGCAACAATGCACGCCGGTACAGAGATATTACTTGATGGATATGGATGTCAATATTGTCCGTAAGAGGGGCGGGTAGGTGATGACATTCTGCAACAATGCAGCCAGATTCAAAAACTTAGCTTATTATTGTGGATATGGGTTAGTGACTTTAAGAGGGGGGCGGCAGAGAGAGGGGAGGGGCAGAGTTCAGTAACCTCACAGCCTGTGGATACAGACTGTTAGCCAGTCTTGATGTTCTGGCCCGTATGGACCGGTACCTTCTCCCTGAGGGCAGCAGGTGGAAAAGGTGGTGTGCGGGGTGGTACTGGTCCCCCAGAATGTTGCGCACCCTTCCCAGGCAGCGAGTGGAGAAGATGGTGCTAATCTCCGGGAGAGTCGTGCCAATGATTCTCCCTGCAGCTTTCACCACGCGCTGAAGAGCCTGCTGGTCCGACTTAGTGCAGCTGGAGAACCACACTAGGAGACCATACGTCAGAACACTGCTGATGGCACAGTTGTAAAAGTTTACCATCAGGTGTCTGGAGATGTAAGTGCTCCTCAGCTTCCTCAGGAAATAGAGGCGTTGTTGTGCCTTGCCCACCGCTGAGGCGATGTGGTCTTCCCAGGACAGGTCCTTAGTCACTGTCACCCCCAAGAATTTAAAACTATTCACCCTCTCCACCACCTCGTTGCCTATGGAGAGAGGTAGATGGGTGGTGTTTCCTCTCCTGCGGAAGTCCACGACCAGCTCCTTGGTCTTTTTGGTGTTCAGAGCAAGGTTATTGCTCTGACACCATGACTCAAGATGTTTCACCTCTCTCCTGTAGTCTGCCTCGTCGTCGTTGGTGATGAGACCGAGCACTGTGGTGTCGTCGGCAAACTTGACGATGAGGTTGGAGACGGAAGAGGCAGAGCAGTCGTGTGCGTACAGGGTGTAGAGCAGAGGGCTTAGAACACACCCTTGAGGGGCCCCCGTGTTAATGACAAGGGTGGAGGAGGTGTTCCTGCCCACTCTGACACTCTGTGATCTGTTTGTCAGAAAGTCCACAATCCAATTGCACAGGGTGGCATCGAGTCCTAGTTGGTGGAGTTTGGCCCGGAGCTTGTACGGCCGGATGGTATTAAAGGCCGAGCTGTAGTCCACAAAAAGGAGCCGGGCATAGGTGTTTTTATGCTCCAGGTGCTCCAGAAGTGTGTGCAGCACCATGGCAATGGCATCCTCAGTTGAACGGTTCTCCCTGTATGCATATTGGTGTGGGTCCAGTGATGGCGGTAAGGCGGATTTGATGCGTTTGATGACCAGTCTTTCCAGGCATTTGGCAGGAATGGAGGTGAGAGCCACAGGTCTGTAGTCATTCAGACATGTGACGTTGGGCTGTTTTGGAAGAGGGACGATTGTGGCTGCTTTAAAGCAGGCAGGGACCATGGAGCAGGACAGTGAGATGTTATAGATGGATGTGAAGACGTCCGCTAGCTCCGCTGCACAGTCTCTCAGCACCCGGCCCAGCACTCCATCTGGACCGGCCGCCTTCCTGGTGTTGATGAGGCGGAAGGCACATCTCACCTCATGCACGCTGAGGATCGGAGCGGGGTCGGTCGAGGGAAGAGGAGGCAGGGCAGGGTCGGTGTTCTCCCTGTCAAAGCGGGCGTAGAAGAGGTTTAAATCCTCAGCCAGAGTGGGACTATCAGCCGAGGGTGGTGGTGATTTCCTCCCATAGCCCGTAATGGCCCTGATGCCCTCCCAGATCTGTCTCGGGTTCGTGGTGTTTCCAAACCTGGCCTCAATACGCCTCCGATATTGGTGTTTAGCAGTGTTGATGCCCCTCCTGAGGTTAGCCCGAGCTGCACTGTAAGCCTCCCGATCCCCAGAGTTGAAGGCATTGTCCCTTGCTCGGATGAGATTTTTCACATTGTGTGTCATCCACGGTGGTGTGTTGGGGAACACACGGTACTGTCTCCGGCATGTAACATTGTCCACACAGAAGCTGATGTAATCCAACACAACGGAGGTGAAGTAGTCCAATGTGACCCGATTGTCAGTGTCCTGTTCTTTGAATACATCCCAGTCTGTGTGATGGAAACAGTCCTGGAGCATGGGAACAGCATCCTCTGGCCATGTTCTCACTGTTTTCTCTGTAAAACCAGCGCTCTTGATCTTAGGTGTATACCTTGGGTGTAGCAGGAGGGAGAGATGGTCTGACAGACCCAGGTGGGGATAGGTCTGGGCTTTGTATGCCTCCGCTACGTTAGTATACACCTGGTCCAAAGTTCTATCTCCTCTGGTAGCACACTTCACATTGCGATGGAAATTGTGAAGCACAGATTTTAGGTCCGCGTGATTAAAGTCCCCAGCTGCAATAAAAACACTGTCCGGATGTGCTACCAGGCTGTTGTTGATGCAGCTGCTCACTTGTGCTAGTGCTAGCTTAGCATTAGCATCGGGTGGAACATAAACAGCGCATATATAGACACAGGAGAATTCCCGTGGTAGATAGAACGGACGGCACTTTAACAATAATAGTTCTGCCTCTGGGCTACACAGTGTCTCCATTACCGTGATGTTTGTGCACCAAGAGCTGTGAATGTAGATGCACAGTCCGCCACCAGTCCTCTTACCGGAGTCATACAATGTGGTCTGTATCCTAAGGTATGGAGGGAGCGAGAGAAAAAATAACGCTGGGAGAGCGGAAGCCCCGGAAACACACTAACAAAAAAAGGAAGGTTTGGGACACATTCACTGAATTTTTTAAAGATGATGAGCAAAGTGTAGGCTTTTTGATGTGCACCTCGTATGAAATGATTTAGACATTTGATAGCCACAAAACCGGGACAACCAACATGGCCCGTCACAAGTGTGGCACCGGGACGCCATTACAGCCAATTAGAGCTGCGTCCAGCACACAGACCATAGATGTCTTTATGTGCCCTGACCATAACAAAATTCCTCTACAGGTAAAAAAGAGCAAATTTGTGGATGACTGCATGGAATTTTCTTGCAGAGACTTGCGCCCCTTTGACATCATGTCGAGGAAAGACTTTACAAGAATGGCTCAAAGCCTCATAAATATTGGAGCACATTATGGTTCAGTCCTTCCACATAGGCAGACCGTATGTGATTGAGCTAAGAAACAGGCAATGATTGAGAAAGAAGCCCTAGCAGAAGATTTGAAGTCTATTTTGCATGATAATGGGGGGGTGGTGATAACCACTGATATGTGGACAGATGACTTTAATTGAGGGTCCTACACAGTCTTGACATGGAGGGTTGGAAGCTGGAACACTGGGATTTATGCACCGTATAGACTCAATATTGCCTAAAACGACAATGAATATACGATCAGATGGAGGAACAGCTGAAAGCCTGTGGAATTTCACTGGATCAAGTCATACTCATCAGTGACCAGGTTACCAACATTAAAGCTGCCCTAAAAAGTTACAACTTGATACCATGTGCAATCCATGTGCTAAAACATATATTCAGTGACGTTGAAGACGTGACTATGATGATTGACAGGTGCAAGGGCATAGTGAGGTACTTACTACACAGCTGTCCCATATGGATTTGTCCAGGACTGTGAGACACGCTGGAATAACAAGGTTGAAATGCTGAAGTCTGTGAGTAAGCAGTACAGGGAAATTACTGAGCTACTTGATAAAAGGGGGCGGTCTGAGCAGATGGAAGGAATTTACCAAAACACACTCACCTCTGTGATAGATTCTTGGAGCCTTTGAAGAAAGCATCAGAACAGATGGAGGTAGAGAAGTACCCACAGTGCATTTGGTGATGCTGTAATTTCACAAGCTGGCCGCACACTGACAACTAGTGTTTGAAAACCCTGAGTACATGGTTCTGATGCACAGGTGCCCAAAAAGTTAAATTTTACAAACACACAAAAGTGCCCTCTTCCTCTGCCCCCGCTTTAACAGCCTAAAAATGATGAGTGAGACCGACAAGACAAATGTCCACAATAAGATTAGAGACATCATACACCACATGCATCCTGAAACAGCGGACACCACTGAGACTTCCAGGACTTCAGCACCATGGACAGCTACCGGCAATGATAAATGGCTGCGTAATTATCAATGATTAATGGACAAATGGTATTTAAATTTGATGCAGGTGTATGTGGTCAATGACATAAAGCCTACACCTGTCTACATCTTCCATAACCACTAACAAAACCCAGAGTCAGAAAAGACCAAGACTTGACTTCGCTGAATGGGCTGATGATTGCTGCGCTGATGTGGGCTGATGTGGGCCAAGAGGACCAAATGGAGAATTACCCGGCTGCATACTTCATGCTGGACGACTGTGACGAGGACCGTTTCTTGGAATTTTGCCAGAAGCAGACAATCTACTTCCCCTGGACTCTGTGCACTGGTAAGGAGGATGCTCTGCGTTCCTGAATCCAGTGCTAGAGACGAGGACAAATAGCCTCCACCTGGGGACTATTGACTCCATATTGTTCAACCACAGTGCAAGAAACGCTACAAATTAGTGTTCTATCAGTGTATTTACATCAGCAACTTTTCAGTCCAGGTGAAGGGGATAGGCTCTAGTTGTAAGGATAGACATAAAGACATAAATAGTGCAGTCTATTTTATTTTCTTACAAACCCAGCTTTTACATTTATCATTTGCTTACATTCTTTTATGTCACAGAGAAATGACACCTTTACGTTCCTGTTTCAAAGTTCTACTTGATTGAGTATTTGTTCATAGACATATCTATTGATTAAGCACAATTGTAGCCTCAGTCTTTGGCTCGTCTGTATTTTTGGTAGTCCAATAAGTTAAGACACACGTTAACAGACATTGTTAATAAAGAGTTTATTATTGTATTTTGCGCATGTCAGAGCTTCAATTATTCAACTATGTGACAGAATTACCAAATGCAATGTGGGAAGACCTCTATTTCAATCATTGAGATCAGGGATCTACAACCTGCGGTTCTTTCATCCTTATCCTGTGGCTCTGAGCAGCTTTGGAAAATAAATTACATTAAAAAAACATAAGTATTTAATTGAAGTTTATTTTATTTGTGTTAGTTCTTTTACAAATATTTTGTCCTAAATTGGAAGATTATTGTGATCTTGAAATCTTAAAATATTAATCAAATAAATATTTATATTTTATTGTTGTTTGGCGCTCAAAATAAATCTCATACTAGCGGAAGCAAGTGGAGTGAAGAGTCTTTGTTTGGATCAGGATAAAGGTTAAAAAAAAACATACAGTGTTCTCTTCATTTTAGATCTGATAGAACATCTTCAAAAGACTGAGGTGAACCCCCCCCCCCACACACACACACACACACACACACACACACACATACACTATGACTGAGGTGAGCCCCTGGGCATGAAAGAAAAGTTGTTGTTTTTTCAAATATTTCCACCTTTCGTTTTAATAAACATTGATTTTTTTTTTTTTTTTCATTTTTATTTTAGATGTCAAAACGTAATTGCGGCTCCCAGTGTTTTTGTTTCCATGGAAACCAGGTTCAAATGTGTCTTTGGGTGTTACAGGTTGTCGACCCCTGGTTCAGATGCTGCGTTTGCATTGATAACTTTTGAATGATGAAGCAGAACAAACATATTTATAAACATTAACTTACAAACAATGACATGGAATTTAAACACAGAAATAAATGCAGGTATGTGAGTAAGGTCAAAAGTCATGTGATGTTTAGGTATGCGAGTAAGGTCAAAGGTCATGTGATGTTCATAAAGACCATTGACTACTTTTTAAAAATGTGGGTCCAGAAGTGGGTCGGGTTTGTCCTTTTCAAATATATTTTTTTGCAGTCCGAGTTGCGGTTGGGGTAGTTAAAAAAAAGGTTGATTGCGGGTCGTAAATAACTCGACCCGCGCATCACTGGTGTCTATTCTTTAATCAACTCCTCTTCCTCATCCTCCTTTTCCTCCTCCTCTTCTTCTTCCTCCTTTTCTTCCTTGCCCCCTTCCTTCTCTTCTTCCTCCTCCTACATTTACACCAGGATGATTGTGCTTAAATACAACAGCAAATTTTCTCACAAGTGTTTTTAATTTACAAAAAGTCAATGTCGTCAGGGTGTGAACACACACTAATGTTCACATTCCTTCCACAGTGGGATGTGTTGAAGACCCTCTAGGTCATGTCTGCGTCTAAACGACAACAAAAGCACATGTTGACGTTGTGTCTTTACGTCACATATGTTCACGTCACATAAGTTCATTCATACACTGAGCAGGTAAAGAAACAAACATTTGGGACAACCTGGTCCCAACTGAACTAGCTGCTTTAGCATTAGCATTAGCAGCTCTAGTAAATGTACAGCAGTGGTTTCAGTTATTTTTATTTTTATGCACATACCATAGATCAGGGTTCCCCAATAGGCGGACACAGACTGGCCCACACCAACTTGTGAGCAAAAAGGATTCTTTTTTTTTTTTTTTTTAACTCTTGTGCGGTCCTTCGTAAAAGGCACACTGGCTGTGTCCTACAATCGGGTCTTAAAAACCCAGATTCCAAAGTTCAGTTCCATAGACTCATCACCCCACCCCCCAAGGATATATTACTGTTTTCAGTAGTAAGCAATGGCATCCTACAGTACGTATTAAAAGGTACATTTGTGAACCACCGGGTCTCTTTGACCCGAAGGACCGCACAAGGGTTAAATATTGTGACGGTGCCAAATTAGCGAGCCGTCATCTTTGCCCCATGTGTGTTTTTACTTTTTCACTGGCTGCTGTTACAGCTGTATTACTGTTGGATTTGTTCCAGTAGACTAGCAAAATATATTTTTAAAATAGTATTTAGAGTTGACTAGCTGCTGTTGTAAATCGGTCAACTTTCCAAGCAGACTGTAATAACCAAATATTTATTTTGAGTAAATGGTTGGTTCTCTTTTTTCTTTTTTTTTGTCTGCATTTGTTTTCATTGTTTAACTCCACAGAGAGGGTGTCAACATTGTTCGAGATCAATGCATTTTTTAGTCTTACAGCCAAATATATTATATACTGATGGTGCATGTGTGTGACCATCAGCGGTCCTCCCTGAAAGCTGAGCAGACATCCTTTATTAGAACTCACTATTATAAGCCAGGGAGGGCAGTGCTACACCGTTGCATTATATGCGTTCTGTGAAGCACCTTAAATTGAATCAATTGTAAGTTGGTGTTTTTAGTCATTTTAAATGTATTTTCACAGATCTAAGTCCAAAAATCAGAGTCAAAAGATTTGGTTAAGTCTTTTTCCCATTTTTGAGTTGGAAGGTGTATGGAGTGTGTCTTTGAGAGTAAACTGTACATTTTTGAGAGATTCTTTTTATTTCTTAGAGACAGTTTCACAGTATATTTAACAAATGTGGTTCTCAACCTTTGTTTCCAGATTGAAATTTGTCTTTGTGTGACCCTGACCAATAATATTCCTGAATCCCAGGCATAACTAATAAAGTAATAATGCACCATAAGTGCAGATTCAACATTATTATCTGTATTCTTACTAGAGTGGGGCTTTTGTGGTGTCCCCCTCCCTGCCACCGTGTGCCCCACAGGTGCTGTGGCCCTTGGCTTGGTGCCCAGGTCAGAATTCGGCCCTTGATGAAATCTAATTGGACTAGATGAACAGAGACGAGTGGACAATTAGAGATGTCAAAAACAGAAAAGGACATGTGGGCGGGTCTATCACAGGACTATCCAATCGTATTTCTGCTACTGTTACATCTTTGTATAAATAAGTATTTCCTGCTGAATACACTCGTCTAAACGCAGATAAAAAACTGAAGATGACACTTTAACATCTTCTATTTTCATCGTCTCTGTATAAACGTAACAACAGTGACAACAGTAGCCCATTGGTCGCTATTGAGAGAAAGTAGCTCTAAACAATTATTGGTGTGGTGGAGTGTTTTTCTTGTTTTGTTCGTTTTTTTACTTGTAGCCGTCGTAAACTCTGGACTGTTGGACTGATGCCAGATCACATCTGTTCCACTGTTCAGTGGTCAGTTAGCCATGAGCTAAACATGCTAATGCACTGACAGCTGCAGGAAATACACACACAGACACACTCTAACCTAATGTGAAAGGGCAGCATAAATAGAACAAAACTTAGGAGCATATTTTCCCCCTAAAATGCCTGTTGTCGAGTTGGGTGGAGACTGTGTGTGTGTGGGGTGGGGGGGGGTCAAGCCAAAGGGTGTGTGTGTATGTGTGTATGGGGGGGTCAAAGAGCATCAGTGCTTTCACAACATTTTAGCATCAAGCTTTGTTCCAGGGTCTGTTTGTGTGTGTGTGTGTGTGTATGTATGAGTGTGAGTGTCCGTGTGTGTGTCTGTGTTTGTGTTTGTGTGAGTGTGAGTGTGTGTGTGTGTGTGAGTGTCTGTGTGTGTGTGTGTGTGTGTGTCTGTGTGAGTGTGTGTGTGTGTCTGTGTGCATGAGTGTGAGTGTCCGTGTGTGTGTCTGTGTTTGTGTGAGTGTGAGTGTGTGTGTGTGTGAGTGTCTGTGTGTGTGAGTGTGTGTGTGTGTGTGTCTGTGTGAGTGTGTGTGTGTGTGTGTGAGTGTGTGAGTGTCTGTGTGTGTGTCTGTGTGTGAGTGAGTGTGAGAGAGAGTGTGTGAGTGTGAGTGTCCGTGTGTGTGTGTGTGAGTGTGAGTGTCCATGTGAGTGTCTGTGTGTGTGTGTGTGTGTGAGTGTGAGTGTCCGTGTGTGTGTCTGTGTTTGTGTGTGTGTGAGTGTGAGTGTGTGTGTGAGTGAGAGAGTGTCTAGTGTGTGTCTGTGTGTGTGAGTGTGTGTGTGTGAGTGTGTGTGTGTGTGTGAGTGTGTGTCTGTGTGTGTGTGAGTGTGAGTGTGTGAGTGTGTGTCTGTGTGTGTGTGAGTGTGTGTGTGAGTGTGAGCGTGACTGTGTGTCTGTGTCTGTGTGAGTGTGTGTCTGTGAGTGTGTGTCTCTGTGTGTGTCTGTGTGTGTGTGAGTGTGAGTGTGTGTCTGTGTGTGTGTGAGTGTGTGAGTGTGTGTCTGTGTGTGTGTCTGTGTGTGTGTGAGTGTGAGTGTGTGTCTGTGTGTGTGTGAGTGTGTGAGTGTGTGTGTGTGTGAGTGTGAGTGTGTGAGTGTGTCTGTGTGAGTGTGTGTCTGTGAGTGTGTGTGTGTGAGTGTGTGTGTGTGAGTGTGTGTGTGTGAGTGTGTGTCTGTGTGTGTGTGAGTGTGTGTGTGTGAGTGTGTGTATGTGAGTGTGAGTGTGTGTGTGTGTGTGTGTGAGTGTGTGTCTGTGTGTCTGTGTGTGTGTCTGTGTGTGTGTGAGTGTGTGTCTGTGAGTGTGAGTGTGAGTGTGTGTGAGTGTGTGTGTGTGTGTGTGTGTTATATTTCCTTTCCTCTATTCGAACACACTTTCACTTTTCCTGGTTTGTCAGTTGATTTTATAAAGTGATTTTGTTTAGTTTCCAAACTCAGGCGAGTATTGTTCATCATATTTATTAAAATTTCTTGTGACGGTGTAAACAGACCAAAGACTTTTAGGATGAAATGTCTGAACTGATCAATTATCAGATTTAACTGATGAACAGATTTAATATAAAATGTAAAAAAAAAAAAAAAAAAAAAGAGTTAATTGGACCAGGTTTTTCCATTTACAGATTTTTGTAACGTTATTTACATTTTATGAATTCCCAACAGTAATGAAAACATTATTATTATTATTATTATTATTATTATTATTATTATTATTATTATTATTATTATTATTATTATTATTATTATTATTATTATTGTTGTTGTTGTTGGTGTTGTTGTTATTATTATGACACATTCACACGAGTTAAACAAGGTCCATAATTTAGTGAATTAACACTGATTCACCTTCAACTGAATGAACTGAATTCACTTTTAGATCCTTTTCATTTTGATTTGTTTGTTCTTAACTGTAGTTTAGTGGGCAGGGCCACATTGCATTCAAGTCTGAAAGTAGACAGTGACATCTGAGTGTGAGATGAATGACTGGTGAATCATCGCTCCACCATCATAATAATTATATATATATATATATATATATATATATATATATATATATATATATATATATATCTGCCGGGTGTTGATTGGTGTCCACCTGTGTTAGCATGACACAAACTACTCCAGTGGTAGACTGTCTGCTCCACCTTTTTGCTTATTAATAAAATCCCAGTAAAATGTCTCCTGAACACTTCTAACTATGAGTGTTTGTTAAATTCCTAGCGTAACTTCTTCAAATCATGTCTTTTTAGGAAGAACAACAACTGACTCTGACAGTAATTAAGTCTAAAACTAAGACAAATCGACTCCAAACATGACTTTCTTTGGCGCTGGCATTAGGTATTTCCCCGTCATGTTTGGTACCGTTGGAAAGATGGGGATTCCCTCTAGACAACCCTTAAATAGAAATCTACAGAATTATAGATTTGAACCAATGGGAGGCCTCAGAACAAAGCCTTCTGCACTAAACTAAAGCCCTTGTTGCTATGGCGATGTTGAAAAACAGCCTCTGATTGGTTGAATTAGTGTCACACAAACATTTTTAATAAACTTTAGATAAATATAAAATATTAATTTATTAAATTTGACCAAAAGTGACTGTTTTTGAGGGTGACATATGCAATAAAAAAATCTAAATCATGAAATAAACCTTGGTGTCTGGGATAATGAATAATTCACCAACAAAATAGAACCAGTAAACAGGTTGATGTTTTTCTGATGAATTTACTAGAATTATAAATAAGTACCAATTTAATGACAATAATTGAAGTATTTATTAATTTATCTGTATGATTTTCGAAGTATTTATTTTTTAATTAAGAAAATGTTTGAATTTCATATGTTGAAATTATAAAAAATACTTCTAATTAGTTTTCTACTGATTTTAACCATTTAAATGAATTTCCATCATTTTCTTTAGTGTTGATTTTAAACCAGTCTCATTGAATTCACCATATGTGAAAAACTATAAAAAAAAACATTGAATTCATGTTTTTAATTCTACTGTCATAAAGTTAACTCATTCATTAAAGTTAACTCATACATTAAAGTTAACTCATTCATTAAAGATAAACCATTCACTAAAGTTAACTCATTCACTAAAGTTAACTCATTTATTAAAGATAAATCATACATTAAAGTTAACTCATTCATTAAAGTTAACTCATACATTAAAGTTAACTCATTCATTAAAGTTAACTCATTCGTTAAAGTTAACTCATTCGTGAAAGTTAACTCATTCATTAAAGTTAAGTCATTCGTAAAGTTAACTCATTTGTCAAAGTTAAGTCATTTATTAAAGTTAAGTCATTTGTTAAATTTAACTCATTCATTAAAGTTAACTCATGCATTAAAGTTAACTAATTTGTTAAAGTTAACTCTTTATTAATCTTCCACAACACTGGTTTGGTGAGATTACTGTAATCACATTGTGTGTGTGTGTGTCCACACAGACATATCATTCTATAACTCAGTGAATACTGTAGATATCACCATTAAATTACATGTTCATATACATATAGTTAATGCACATCAGATGCAATGATCCATTTGAGTAAAGGTCAAAGGTCACAATTAACTAAAAGGTCAAAATCACATTATGGTTCTAACTCCAGAACAGAGGGTCACAGAACTTTCAGATTGGTACCAAACGATGCAGAATGAAGATTTATACAATTCTAATAATTAGTGTTATCACCTATGACCAATAGTTTTTCAGATCTCTGGAGGTCAAAGGTGACATGTGTCCAAATTAACTTGTGTAACACTGTGTCAAACATAGACATATCACACTATAATTTAATCAATACTGGATATATTATCATAATATTACACACACTGACACATATATACATATAATGAAATTATCAATATTGCAAAAGGTCAAAGGTCAAGGTCACATTTAGCAGAAAGGTCAAAATCACATTATTGGCTCTAATTCGAGAACAGGTTGTTATAGAAACCGGAGATTGACACAAAATAGGGGCGGGGTTAAACATTCTCTGGGAACTTGTCAACATTAATATTAATTAAATTGTTAATTTTCCTGATGCTTCATTTTATATTTATAGATGACAGACTCAATAATCATGAAAACTTTAGAATTGACATCATTTCTAAATTCTTCTTCTATTTATCTTTTTTTTTTCCTTTTTGTGTGAATGTGGAACTATTTTTCACAGCTGAACAAGCATCACTGATCACCGTGTTTTTCATTAACAAGTGGGGTTTTTTTGTTTTGTTTTTTAAGCAAATAATAGACACATCTGCTTTGTTTTAGGTTAAAAAAAACCTGGCGTGTTGACGTTAGAATAATTCAGGTGTGTTTTTGGCGAAGCTGGTCGCTGGTTCAGCAGCGTAAACAGAATGTGTGACCTAGAAAAGAGCCATGACTGATGGAGGAGATGAACATGTTAGTCAGCAGCTTCCACTGCGTCGCCAGGACAACCAAGACACACACACACACACACACACACACACACACAATTATAGCCTTAGCCCAGGGCTGTTCACACCAAGGGACCCCCCCCCCCCCAACACACACACACACACATACACACACACACACACACACACACACACTTTTAACTGAATTCCTTTTTTATCTAGCTAATTAATGACATACTTAATTTAATTATGTATTTATTTATTTAATTTTGGCACTTTTAGTCCTCCATATGCATAAAGACCATGAATTCATTCATATAATGTTAATATATATTTTAACCTTAAATTAATTTCTATTTTATAATTAAACCTGAAATAATTAGTAATTGATAATTAATAATTGAATTTAAAAAGATAAGTGTGTCATTAATTCGTTAAAATATCAATTAATTGTGGGTAAAAATGTATACATGCTATTATTTCATTAATAATTACTTATTTAATTAAAAAATGTCAATTAAAATTGGAATTAAGTAGATAAATATGTCATTACTTCATTTCATTTGAGGTTTTATATATATATATATATATATATATATATATATATATATATAAAATATGTGTGTGCGTGCACAGATGGACACTAGGTGGTGCTAGAGCACTTGCCCCTTTGCCCGTTATCAATAAAAGTGCCCTTTTTAAACTTTGGGGGGGGGTTGTTTATTTGTTCTAATGATGATGATTATAATTATTATTATTAATACTTCAGTGGGGCCAATGTTGAAATTAATACTTTAGAAAAGCTGCACGTTTAAATCCCCGGAAATGGGCGACCTCCTCACACACGTCCGACCTTTATCTCTCTTCCGTTGTCATGTGACCTCGCTCACAGTTCATCCAATGAAATGCGCAGCAGCAGTGAAGCAGCTGGAAGCTGTCGTTAGCGTAGTATAACCGGCCGTGGACAGGTTTGTCCTCATGTCCACAACACAGTACAGCAGCTGTAGTGGTCGTAGTTTCCAACAGTAGATGCTCGATGGGAACGGCCAGGGGGCGGGGCTAACGTCCGCAGCTGCAGATGTCGTTGCTATGGCCCGAAATATGACACTCATGTCCAGCGTCAAAAACTGAATCAGGTGCACTTTTGGACATATTTCTTCGTGGCCTGTTTTTATTGTTTCTTTCATGTGAAGTGTTTGTCAAATCTAAGCACCATGACGATGGAATATAGTTTTATTTATTTATTATATTTGTCTGAACCTGATTAGAGCACTGACTCATTCGAGATATTTTTTTACTCAGTTTCCTGTTCACCAGCAAAACTAGACAGAGGAAGGCCATGGTGATGCACAGTGGCATTAAAATAAGAACATTTTGGATAATATAATATATAGACTTTATACTTTATACATATATATATATATATATATATATATATATATATATATATATATATATATATTTAATTGAATAAATATGTTATTAAATAATGAATTAAATTAGTAATTATGAGTACATTAATTAATTATTAAATTAAGTTATTGATATATTAATGAATTAATGAAACATTTACTGAATTACAATTTCTGTGTGTGTGTGTTTGTGTGTGTGTGTGTGTGTGTGTGTGTGTGTGTGTGTGTGTGTGTGTGTGTGTGTGTGTGTGTGTGTGTGTCTCTGTATGTGTGTCATTCATTTTGCTAGAAACAAATAACCAGACTTCCATCCATCAGTTGAAGGAAATGTAACCGTGTGTTTGTCTCTTGTCGGATCGCTGGAGTTGTGGTGAAAGGAAGAAATATCTGCTGTTCACTTCATATGTGAATCTGTTTGTTGGTGTTTGTGGACTGAGTCACTTCTATTAAAGCTCCTCCCATTTTATGTTAAAGCTCCTCCCATTTCCCCCCGTTGCCATGGAAATCAGCCTGTAGTTCCACACGCAGACACACAGAGCTGACTGGAGTAAAGTCTGTCTGAATGTTAAACCATGTCTCTGAACTACTGTGATTTTTGGTAAAAGTGTAAATAATTGGTGAAAACAAAGTAGATGATGAGTGACAGGAGGGTGTGAGGAACAAGTACATGTACTTTTTATGTGTGTACTGTGAAAAATAAGTGAGTTAGAACAATTTGAAAAACACTGAACTCAACATGAGACAGAAATGATTTTTCCAATAGAAGTCTATTGACAGAAATCCCTGACATCATCCCAAACAGGTTCCTGTCATTTCACTTTAAAAAGAGCTAGATCTTCAAACCCTGGTTTGTTTGAATTCTCACAACCATGGCAACATTTGTGGAAAAGATTGTTTGTCTACTATTTATGGTTTTGCCGTGAGGACGAGTTATTGAGACATTTTTCAGCTTAATTTTTTCTTCTCTCGTGCTCTAGCGATGACATCACCCACTGATAAAAAGTCAGATTTTGGTCTTTTCAGGGTGGATTTACTGAGTTCTCTATCGACAACCGTAAATCACACCCTCATGACAATCACATCCTAAAGACACCACAAAAATGACTGTGTTTGAAAGTTTCAATGAAATCCGTGCATCATAATGTCAATCCCGATATCTTTCGAGACCAGTCCACACATTTTAGCGTCAACATTTTTGGTGTATTTACAGCAGAGTCCTGCACGGGTTCAGGTACCCGTGGGTGACCCGTGGGTGACCCGTGGGTGACCCGTGGGTGACCCGTGGGTGAACCGCAAATTTTCACGAAATGGGTGAAAAATGTTGTGCTGTGTCGGATACGGGTTCGGTTCGGGTCGGACATGGGTGATCGCGGGTCTAATTTGCGGTTCATAGGCTAAAAGGTTAACAACATTTTTATTTGGCTCTGCCTTGGCTATGTCACTGTTCAGTATATTCGTGGCAATAAATGTTTGTATTTAAGTTTGGCTATCTGACATTTTCTTTCAAGTTCGGGTCGGATATCGGGTTAATTTATAGCGGGTCGGTTCGGGTGCGGATTTTTAATTTTTTTTTCGTCGGAAAACGGGTCGGATACGAGTTTGAACATGACGGGTACGGGTGGTGTCAAAATCAGAACCGTGCAGGACTCTGATTTACAGTGGTTTGGGACATATGTTTTTGCAAAGTTTTTTGTATAAGTCAGAATGTAAACCTGATCCTAATGTTACATACAAACACACTGGGAATGAGGTAGAAAGAAGGACAGAATAATTACAAGGAAGTTGGAAGAGGAATGAAATAAAAGAAAGGAAAACAGAAAAAGGAGAAGGAAAAAGTTTAAGGACAAAATGAAGGATGGGAAGAAACCAGGATGTGATTAAATCCTGAAGTTTCGTGTAAAACAGGATCAAGTGTTTTTAAAAGTGGAAGTTTGTGGTGAAAGTGTGGGGTCTGAGCTTTGACTTTGTGGGATTAACTGGGACACGTGAGCCATAAAGATGATGAGCTGGGGGTTAGCGGCGTTGGCAGTGTTAGCGTTAGCAGCGTTAGCATTCTTTCTGCGACTCCATGTGATTTATGACTGAATGTGTTTGAGCTGCACAAAGGAAACGGCTTATGAATAGAAATACATTTAAAAGGCTGATTACACACGTCAACTGTCAGTGTGTGTGTGTATGTGTGTGTTTGTGTGTGTGTTTGTGTGTGTGTGTGTGTGTGTGTGTGTGTCACAGATTAACGGTACCGTGTCCAAGGTTGGACTCGGTTCAGACTGAATGGATTCATGAGGTAGATGTTGACTCAGGCAGTTAGTTCACCTGTGCGCACACACACACACACACACACACACACACCCACACACTGTACAAAGACACACACACACACAATGCACAAAAACAGATGACACAAGTACAGACTAAGTCAACATCCACACACAAACTACACAAATGGATGCACAACAGCAAACACACTGACAGCAACACACAGAGACTAGAACTACATAAACACACACTTACACACGACATAAGCACAACAGACACACAAATGCACACAAACCAGACACATACACACATACCCATTGAGTGTTTACATGTGCGTGTATACGTGTGTCCTTTTCTGTTGTGTGTGTGTTTTTGTGTAGTGTGTGTGTGAGACTTTTTGTGTAGTGTGTCTTTTTCAGTAGTGTGTGTGTGTGTGTCTTTTCTATAGTGTGTGTGTGTGTGTGTGTCTTTTCTATAGTGTGTGTGTGTGTGTGTCTTTTTCTGTAGTGTGTGTGTGTGTGTGTCTTTTCTATAGTGTGTGTGTGTGTGCCTTTCTATAGTGTGTGTGTGTGTGTCTTTTCTATAGTGTGTGTGTGTGTGTGTGTGTCTTTTTCAGTAGTGTGTGTGCGTGTGTGTCTTTTTCTATAGTGTGTGTGTGTGTGTGTGTGTGTCTTTTTCAGTAGTGTGTGTGTGTCTTTTTCAGTAGTGTGTGTGCGTGTGTGTCTTTTCTATAGTGTGTGTGTGTGTGTCTTTTTAAGTAGTGTGTGTGTGTCTTTTTCTGTAGTGTGTGTGTGTCTTTTTCTATAGTGTGTGTGTGTGTGTGTCTTTTTCTGTAGTGTGTGTGTGTGTGTGTCTTTGTAGTGTGTGTGTGTGTGTGTGTGTCTTTTTCCGTACTGTATGTATGTGTGTGTTTGTGTCTTTTTCTATAGTGTGTGTGTGTCTTTGTAGTGTGTGTGTGTGTGTCTTTTTCTGTAGTGCGTGTGTGTGTGTCTTTTTTATAGTGTGTGTGTGTCTTTGTAGTGTGTGTATGTGTCTTTTTCTATAGTTTGTGTGTGTGTGTGTGTGTGTGTGTGTGTCTTTTTGCGTAGTGACTAAGGATCGACCGATACAGGTTTGTTAATAGCCAATACCGATTTTTTTCCATCACCCTTGGCCGATAGCCAATATGGATTGCCGATTTCCTTAAGCCGATATTTGGGGCCGATATGGGTAAAACTTTTTTTTTTATACAACAAACATTCCAGGTCTAGAGTTAAAAATAAACTGTAACAGTAACAAACAAAAAAGAATTTGAGGTAGAAGTTAAAATAATGAATTCTATTTAAAATACATAATTACATTGAAAACAATTGCAAACCAGTAACATTGTGAACATTATACTTTCCATATTTTAGGAAAGTTATTTTCACTTTTAAATTCAGTTTTGTGAACAATATGTTACTGTCACGTTTGTTGGGATTATTTTCATGTTCATGTTTGTCTTGTCTGCTTCCTGTTTTATTTTGGTAACCCTCCTCCTGTGTTCATGTCTGTTGTCTTTACTTCCTTCTGTGTCTTATCATGAAATCATCCCCACCTGTGTCTTGTTAAATCATCTGTGTCTCCCCTCCCCTTTTGTGTGTATTTAAACCCTGTGACTGGCAACGCTCTTTGCCTGTTTGTCTTAGTCCTTGTCTTGTGTAGTTCTCAGTGTTTTCATAGTCTTAGTCCTTGTCTTGTGTAGTTTTCAGTGTTTTCATAGTCTTAGTTCTTGTCTTGTGTAGTTCTCAGTGTTTTCATAGTCTTAGTTCTTGTCTTGTGTAGTTTTCAGTGTTTTCATAGTCTTGTTCTTGTCTTGTGTAGTTCTCAGTGTTTTCATAGTCTCGTTCTTGTCTTGTGTAGTTCTCAGTGTTTTCATAGTCTTAGTTCTTGTCTTGTGTACCGACCTGTTTTTGCCTTATGACCCATGATCTTGATCGCCTGTTAGCTATGACCCATTGCTTCTGCCCGAACTCTGATTTTGCCAAGACCCCCTCTGATTGTCTACCTGGAACGGACGGCTTACTTGGACCTGGACCTCTTTCTGAAATACGGTACCGAATTTTGCTTGAACCCTTTTGTACCTCTGCCACCTCTGCCAATCCGTGTACTGAACTTTTTGTCTGTTCACCTAGAGCCTGTCTTATCCCTGGTACCGTTGCTGTGTATTTCACCTGGTTTTCGACCCCTAGCCTGACTGAGACTCTGAGATTGGATTTCCCCTTTTGCCACGGACATTGCATTTATTTTCCAGTATTAATATTTATAAATAAACTTTCATTCTTTTACTCTAATCCATCTGGTTCCTCTAATTATTGGGTCCGCTCTCAAAGTTTGTCCGTGATAGTTACTTCTTTGTAACTTTGTTTTAAATATTTATTTTATGTTCTACAGGTTGTTTAAAAGCACTAAGACACTTTATTTTTGCAAAACATTACTTGATTATTAGAGTAGGTCAAAGGTCATATGTATTACTAACAGTTAAACAGTCATGAGCCAAGTTTATACTTTTTTATTTTATTGCACAGACAGTAAAAAAATAAAAAGTAAAGTAAATTTTGTTAGACGATACTGTTATGTTTTAATTGTTTGTTTAATGATGCGAATAAACACGTGTAGGAGAGTTGAATATGTACAACATTACATTTATTTACCGTCTTAGGCAGTAGAGGGCACAGTCAATGTGTGGGGTGTGAATATGACAGTCACTTCCTGGTGTTTGTGGGTTCTTGGTGCTGATTGGCTGTTTGTTTCAGCAGAAGGAGGTGATCAGCCTATCAGAGGGGAGCACTGTGGACCTGAGGAAAACTGGAGAGGAAGAGGATGAGTTCTCTGAGATGGCCGAGGAAGATATGGACCCAGACAACTGTTTCCCAGACTGTAAGGACACTAACCCAACACACAAAACCTAGTACTATTGAACCACAACCTTACAACCACAAACATAGACCCATAGAACCACAACCACCAACATAGAACCACCAAAATGGAACATAGTACCACTATCATAGAACCACAACCATAGAACCAGAACCATGGATGTTGCTGAACAGTGACTCAGTTCAAACTGATCATTTTTCAATAGTGATCTGATCCTACTAATGACCGTTAGTGCTGTGGTTTGACCTACAGACTTACCCTGGGTCACGACTTACCCTGGGTCACGACTTACCCTGGGTCACGACTTACCCTGGGTCACGACTTACCCTGGGTCACGACTTACCCTGGGTCACGACTTACCCTGGGTGATGACACACCATCTTTAATCTTTGTATGATGTTGCAAATTAATTACATTGATTATGTTGTGGGTCATTTTGACCATACTGTATAAATACACTAAAAACAGTACAAAACAAATAAATAAATAACAGGTTATACCAAAAACAAGTTTATTTTATATGACATAAATATTTAGAAAAGAGACAAAGTAAATGTTTTATTTCAATGTATTTAAGAAGTATTTTGTTACAGTTGTTCCCTTTCATAAACACATTTTATTTAATTTTTCATTCTTTTTTTTATTTGACCCATTTCCACTGGATCCTTCTCCAATTTACACATGATTATTCAGAAAAAACAATCCAAATACTAATAACAAAATAAAGTACATGGTAAAGACATGTTTATTTTGGATCTGAACAGATGACTACCCTCATTAAAGTGTCTGGGTCAAAATGGCCCACAACATTTCTTTGTATATAAACTCTGTACAGATGTTCCATTACACACCAGAGTTTTTAGATTTTACTCAACAGTTCTTGACCATAGAAGAGGAAAAGTCACAACAGTTTATAAAGAAAAAGAAAAAATAACCAGTGTTTTGGTCAAAAACTCAAATGGGTCAAATTGACCTTTAACATAATACAAGGGTTAACTATGTCATTTTCTCGTCACCTTTCCTTTCATTAATTTTTCTTCTCTTTCATTGTACCACGTCCCCCCCCCCCCCCCCCCCCACACACACACACACAAATAACACATCCTGTTATTTAGTCATTGTTATATAAATGTAATGGATCCGTTTACTGTCATTTGTTTATTTTTCACCAGGACGTGAAACTCTATGATTAAAAGCTTAAGCTCTGCCCCTTCACCCTTCAGCCCCTTCCATTAAACAATATGGCAGTGAGCGATTTAAGTAAAGCCTTTACCTAATGGGGACCAGACCATTGCCTTTAACTAATGGGGACCAGCCCACAGCCTTTACCTAATGGGGACCAGACCAAAGCAGCTCCAGTTGTGAAAACCTTCTTTAAATAAACCTTTAACTGTGTGGTTTCCCTTACTTCCACCCCCACCCTTGCCTCCTCCCATCTGCCCCCCCCACTCTTGCCTCCTCCCATGTGCCCTAAATATTTCATCACTAGATTAATGTTGCTGTAGCCACTAAACCAGGTGAAACACCAACGCCACCGTTCCTTCATCTGACGCTTCTGCCACAAACCCTAATGTAGGCGTGGCCACATACATAGGCGTGGCCACATACATAGGCGTGGCCACATACATAGGCGTGGCCACATACATAGGCGTGGCCACATACATAGGCGTGGCTACATACATAGGCGTGGCTACATACATGGACGTGGTCACATACGTAAGGGTGGCCTCAGTAACAGTGTTTGTACAAAAGCACATGCGTCAACACATCTCACCTGGCTCGTCTAAATGTTTTCTAGTGTTTTGACTCGGCAGCGTGCTGGCTCTTCAGCGGTTTGACTCAGCAGCGTGTTATCTCTTCAGCGGTTTGAAACGGCAGTGTGTTGGCTCTTCAGTGTTTTGACTCGCCAGCATTTTGGCTCTTCAGCAGTTTAACTGAGCAGCATGTTGGCTCTTCAGCATCATCAGGGGGAAAAGGCAGCGATAGAATCAGGTCAATCAGCTGGAAAAACTCCCTCCTAAAAATAAAAACAAAAACTTCCACATTCAGCTGGAGTCACAATGTTTGTTTGGATCATGTTCATGTGGTGTTTCCAGGGTGGATAATAATAAATAAATAAATAAATAATAAAAATAAATAATAATAAATAATAACAATAATAACAATCATCATCATTAAACAATAACAACAAAAATAATAGATTATATTTCTGTTTCAAACCAAAATGTGGTTTTAAGAGTTTTATTAATAAAATGTCTGATGTGATCTGGACAGAACCATGGGCAGAACCATGGAGAGAACTGTGGACAGAACCATGGGCAGAACCATGGAGAGAACTGTGGCCAGAACCATGGGCAGAACTGTGGTCATCAGAACTGTGGTCCTATACGGTCCTATACGCATGTACTCCCAATCTTCTAAAAAAATTAACGAAAGTGATTTTTTTTCTGCAGATAATCCCTGTAAATAGTCCCATAACCAGGTGCGATGCGTGAGGTGAAATTAAGAATGGGGGTGAAGAAACCACTGGTGACAGGAAGTAAAACACCACAAAGTGAACATCTACCAACGTGACAAAATAAAAGCCTGGACACTAACAATGACAGAAAAAAGGAAGACAAACAGAAAACCAACAAAACAAGACATTAAAAGTCCAGAATGAAACAAATAATACCTTTGTAACGTCTTCTTATTAATGACAAAATAACCTATTTTTTATATTTAAAAAAAAAACAACTCTAAACTTTTCTCTATATTTTAAAACACTTATTTTTCTTAAATTCCAGTTTATTTACAGTTGTTACTGAGAGTTTGTGAATGTAAACATTTCATGAAGTAATTTATCTTTTTCAGCCTGAAACAAGGACAAAAGTTTGGGGTTGACATTATCTGGAGGTTATTATGTGATTATTTCTGTCGAGGCCCAGTTTAGGTGGAATATGGGCTGAATGTGGGAGTAAAGTAAAGTGAGTGGGACACCCCTGGTCTCATAAGTGGACAATCAGGACTGTGTGCAGTGAGAAGAAGTGATCAAATCTGTAGAACTCTGGGTGTCTGAGTCGACACAGGAAGTAATGGTGGAATCCAAAACTTTTTCCAACTGGGAAAATGACAATAACTAGAACTGTAAACGGTTATAATCAGGTGCCGAGACCCTTGCTGTCAGAACCTGAGCAAGTTGGAACCCAGGGAAGTTGTCACACGTGGTGCTGTGGAACCCTATTGCATTTGTACTGATTTCTTTTTCAAATTCTTCCGTTGTTAAACTGACACTTTAGCCCAAACCATCTATTGTTTGATAGAGATCTTTGGTGGTCTGGTCAAGAATCCTGACCTTACTGTGGACACATAAATTCACACATGTACACCAGAAGGTGTCTCTATACCACAAACATGTTTGGGGCTATAACTTGCAAACCGTACATCACACATTCAAAACACACACATCCACGGATTCTCTGAAGAGAATTGAATCAAATGAGCTCTGAAACTCAATGTTGCCGGACGGGAATTTTTTGAGTAAAACTGTGATAACTGTAAAACCTTCTTTCTACTACTCCTCCTAAGGTTTTCACCCAAATTGCGTGAACTTTGGTGCACACTCTCAGCCATTCGAACTGAAAAAAAGTTATTTTATTTTCAAATTTTTAAAAATGCACCCATTTGTGCCCAACTTTTGTTCTCACTGTAATAAGCCACACCCACATTGGCCAACTGCACATCCCTTCTAAATATAGTCTCAGGAATGTCCCTTCATCATATCCACCAAGTTTCAAAAAAATACACCAACGCGTTTTAGAGATATACATTTTCAGTGTTTATAGTGCCCCCTCGAGCCCAAAACTCACCAAACTTGGACCCCTTTACTCTGGTGCACCCACAGTGACTTACCCCCGACAGTGTCCTGTGAGCCCAGTTCTGGTCTGGTTTTGGTCAAAGCCAAAGTAGTCCCGGCAGGTTTCCTGGGGTCAACAAAATAAAACCTGTTTCTTCTCAAAACAGTATGACCCCATCAGCATGGAAACTAATTCAAGTGAAATGGACATTCCTTCTTAATGGATTGGCCTTTCGTCAAAATGGGACCCGTGTCATGGGTACCCCAAAACCATATCTGTGAAAAACACGTCCCAGGGTGGGAAGATCTGGATACGCTGCCATTTCTGCACCCATCTGGATGAGAAAATGTGTGTTCACACCCACACTGGTAGAAAAAGGGATGTGGGTGCATGCGCACAACTGCTGTTATTGTTCTCTTGTATCTGGTGGGAGGGGCTTAGACTACATTTGTACTGATACAATGAAAACAGAAGATGCTAAAGTGTCATCTTCAGTTTTACATCTGCATTTAGACGAGTGTATTCAGGAGGAAATTCTTATTTATATCACATGTTCTGTGATAGACCCGCCCACACGTCCAGTGATAGACCTGCCCACACGTCCTGTGATAGACCTGCCCACACGTCCTGTGATAGACCCGCCCACATGTTCTGTGATAGACCTGCCCACATATTCTGTGATAGACCCACCCACATCTCCTGTGATAGACCCGCCCACATGTCCTTTTCTTTTTTTGACATATGTAATTGTCCACTCGTCTCTGTTCATCTATGTATGTGTGTAGTGTCTGTACAATAACTGAAACCAATGCTGTACATTTACTAGAGCTGCTAATGCTAGTGCTAATGCAGCTGGTAGATCAGTTGGGTCCAGGTTGTCCCACTTGTTTGTTTCTCTACCTGTTCAGTGTATGAATGCAAGGTCAAAGGTTATGTGATGTGAACATATGTGACATAAAGACACAATGTCAACATGTGCTTTTATTGTCATTTAGACGCAGACGTGACCTAGAGTGTCTTCAATACGTCCCACTGCGGAAGGAGTGTGAACATTAGTGTGTATTCACACCCTGATGACATCGACTTTTTGTAAATGAAAAACACTTGTGATAAAATATGCTGTTGTATTTAAGCACAATCATCCTAGTGTAAATGGACCTATAGACAGAGCTCATAGGAGAAAAGTACAAATATTTCTGTAAATGTAAAGAGTATAAAGTATATAGTGTATCGTATAAAGTATAAAGTATGTAGTATTGGAGTAAGGACTTTGTGAAGTTGTTGACAAACTAAACCTCTGGGGGGGTGGGGTCAAAACAGTTGATTACATATACTTAGCCATGCCTTGTTTTAGATACAAACCAAATACACTCCTTCCACCATTTCCCAGAATCCTTCTTGTTTGCAGTGTACAGTATCTGTGACACATGAACCAACACCTGTGTCATCTGCATACAGGGAGATAAATGTCAAGGCCTCAGGTTCCCTCAGCTCTCATTGGCTGCTTTTAGCCCAATAGCCCTCCAGTGTTCCCCAGTTTTCCTCGGCCTCGTTGCCGTGGCGTCTGTATTTGTTTCTGTGTGAGTGTGACAGAGTTAAAGACAAATGTGTAGCTGTGGGAGGTAGGAGGCTGAGTCAGGAAGGAAACCAGCTGTTTGTGTTTCACCTGGGTTAGTTGCTACGGCAACATTAATCTACTACTGAAAGTTTTAGGGCAGATGGAAGGGGGAGGGGCCACGTGTTGATGGACAGCGTCAACAGACTGTGTGAACCAGAGGTTTAGATTAGATTAGATTGGACTGAATTGGGTTAGATTAAACTAGACTAAATTGGATTAGATCCGATTAGATGAACCAAGACTGAATAGGATGGCATTAGATGAGATGAGAGTGGATTAGATTAAAGCAAACTGAATAGGATTTGATTAGATTATTTTAGGTTAGATGCAACCAGACTAAATATTGATTAGATTAGATTGCAATACATTATATTTCATTGGATTAAATTGGATTAGCCTGGATTAGATTAGTTTTAGATTAGAATAAATTGTTAGATTAGATTAGATGAACCAAGACAGAATAGGATTAGATTAAATTAAAGTAGATTATGACAAGTAGACACTGAATATGATACGATTAGATTACAACAGATTAGATTAGATGAAAGCAGAGTCAATAGGATGCCTGGTAAAGTCATTTTCTGGGAGCGTTGGTGTAGAAGGGTGTTCACATCTGATTCCTGCAGGATTTTCTCTGGATGCCAGCGCCTGCTCGGCAGCGCCTGCTCGGCAGCGCCTGCTCGGCAGCGCCTGCTCGGCAGCGCCTGCTCGGCAGCGCCTGCTCGGCAGCGCCTGCTTGGCAGCAGATGTTTTATTAGCCTTGATTCATTCAGAAGATTGATGCGTACGTCAGCAGTGTCCCACGCTCACTGCGGTTCTTCCTGACTCAGCAGCGTTCTTCACAGTGGGCCGGCGTTTGTCAACGGCTGGAGTCGCCATCAGCATCAGACACAAGAGCGATGGATGCAACAGGAAGTCTACCTTTCCCACAATGCTCCATCAGCGGAAAAGTGGAGGAGGAATTTTTTTTTTTAAATATTAATAATAATAATAATAAGGAAATGTGTGAATGCAAGATGACGAGGAAGGAGGCGGAGACTGGAAGAGGAAAGAGGAGGACGGAAAAGGAAAGATGAGTACGGACCAGGAAGGAGAATGGAAGAGGAAAGAGGATCACAGTGGCCGGTCACTGTAGTGGATCCACTAGTTGATCAAAGTAGTGGATTACAGTGGTGGATCACAGTCGTAGTACAGTAGTGGATCACAGTGGTGGCTCACATGTCCATTAAATCCACTCATGCAGTGGTGGCTCAGCAGCGTTGCCCGCATCATTAGCTGCATTGTTAGCTGCCAGTTCATTCGTTAATGTGGTGACTGTGGGAGTGGAGGTTAACTACTGTGTTCCATCTGAGTGGGAGAAGAAAAAACACTCCCACATCTTGGATCTGAAGGAGGATTTGATTCAGTTCAGTTCTTTTTATTTGAGCAGTTCATCTTAAAAATAAATAAAATGCAGAACAAGACAAAATAAGGATTTCAGAGTCACCACGAAAGGAGTAGGTTGAAGTTCAGAAGTTACAAATCTGACAATTTTATAAATTATATTTCCATCACTCATTTCATCGTTCATCTAAACTGTTTGTTTTAAAACTGAACCTCCTGCATTATTACAGCTGGTCTATTTTTATTTATGAACAAACACTTTATAAGAAAGGAAAAATGAAAACCCCGCTACTACATTTTATATATATATATATATATATATATATATATATATATATATATAAGGGCATTGACAGACACGTCGACTTACATTTGGAGGACTCGACAAGTCGCATGTTATTCTTTTTGTCTGTCTCTGTCGCGCTCTCTCTCTCTCTCTCTCGCTCTCTCTCTCTCTTTGTGTAAACACAGTCAGACCTAAACAAGATGTGGCTGCTGCTGGTAAGACACATTGTGGTGGACAGACACACATCGCATGTGTGTCTGTCACTCTCTTTTACTTCACCTTAAATGAAAAATACGGCACGGCCATCTGAAGAGGCATTCAATCGCTAATATGCATGATATTCAATTCAATTTTATTTATAAAGCCCTAAATCACAACAAAGTTGTCTCAGAGGGCTTTACAAAAACACAATCAACTACAGAAATACATGAAAAGTCCCAAGCATCCCCTGTCCTTAGACCCTCCCCCTGTCCTTAGACCCTCCTTCTCGGCAAGAAAAAACTTCCAAACCCAGTGGGAAAAAGATCCACTCCCATGGACGGACAGACTATAGATGAACGTCCATTTATAAATGAAGGGGGGGGGGCTGGTCCAGACAGGCAGGGGCGGGGGTCCGGGGTCACAGGTCGGCACAGGCAAGATACTGCAGATCCTGTTGTCCATGGCTCCCGTGCAGACACTGTCAGGAGAGCCACCACTCCCCCCGGGGGGGAGGGGGGAAAGGGGACACCAGGTGACTAGTCATGAACAGACTTGGTATGAAAGATATGTTATAAAAATGACAAAAACAGGTGTGAGAGAGAGAAAGAGAAGAAAGAACTCAGTGTCTGTACTTCCCCCAGCATTCTAACTCCTAGGGCAGCCTAGACTGAACTGTGACTCATACATCATGTATACATGATATATGAGTCACATCATTTTTAACTAACCTGACCATAGTCTTTCTCAAACAGGAATGTTTTAAGCCTAATTTTAAATGTAGAGACTGTTTCTGCGTTTTTAATATTAAAGGGAAGATGATTCCATCAGACAGTAACCATGGTAACTAAAGGCTCTAGCTCCTACTGTACTTTTACAAACCCTAGGAACTTTCAATAAACCTGCATTCTGAGAACGAAGGGTTCTATTGGGCTGGTACGGAACCAGATCATCTTTAAGATAAGAGGAGCCCATACCATTAACCCCTGACCTCTGACCCCTAACCCATACCATTAATGGTTTTATATGTAAGGAGGAGGATTTTAAATTTAATTCTAAACTCAACTGGTAGCCAGTGAAGGGTTTGGAGCACAGGGGTGATAGGGTTAGGGGTCAGGGGTCAGGGTTTGGAGCACAGGGGTGATGTGTTCTCTTCTATTTGATCCTGTTAATAATCTTGCTGCTGCATTTTGAACCAGTTGAAGCTTTTTAGGGAATATTTAGGACACGCTACAAGTAAGGAGTTACAATAATCTAATCGTGATGTAACAAATGCATGAATTAATTTTTCTGCAGTCGTTTTAGACAGAATATTCCTAATTTTGGCTAATGTTGCGCAGGTGAAAGAAGGCTGTTCTGCATGTTTGGTTAATGTGCCCTGACCTCTGACCCCTGACCCTTTGAATGAAAGATCTGGATCAAATAAAACTCCTAAATTTTTAACTGTGTCACTGGGTGTTCCACTTAAGTTGTCCAGAGTAACTATGTGGTCAGTTAGGGAGTCTGTGGCATTTTTAGGACCAATTATAACGACTTCAGTTTTTTCAGGGTTCAATAAAAGATAATTGTCACTCATCCAAGTCTTTATGTCTTGGACACATGTACTTAGTTTATCTATTTGTCTGGTCTGATCAGGTTTAATCGATGAATATAGCTGTGTGTCATCTGCATAACAATGAAAATTAATACCATGATTTGTAATGATGTTACCTAAAGGGAGCATATATAGTGTAAACAAAATAGGCCCAAGGACTGACCCTTGAGGAACGCCATAATTAACTCTGGAGAACTGTGGTGATTGTTGATTGACGTGAACAAATTGGTATGGATTAGATAAATATGATTTAAAGCAGCAGAGGGCTGCTCCTCTAATACCTATATCATATTCTAATCTGTGCACTAAGATACTGTGGTCAATGGTGTCAAAGGCTGCACTAAGGTCTAATAACACCGGGACCCATATTAATCCGATGTCAGCGGGTAATAATAAGTCATTAGTAACTTTAACTAACGCTGTTTCAGTGCTATGATGGGCACGAAAGCCAGACTGAAACTGTTCAAATAAACTATTATCCTGCAGGAATTGGCACAGCTGTTTAACTATTACTCTTTCTAAAACCTTTGACAGGAAGGGCAAATTGGATATGGGCCTATAATTGGCTAAAATGTCAGGATCTAGGGTAGGCTTTTTCAGAATTGGTTTAAGAACAGCATATTTAAATGACTGTGGCACATATCCAGTAATTAATGAAGTGTTAATTATATTTAGGACAGTGTTAATAATTAGGGGCAGAATCTCTTTAAAGAGTTTAGTTGTAATTGGATCTAAGAGGCAGGTGATGATTTGGAAGACATGATAATAGATATGACATCAGTTTGGTCTACAGTGGTGAAATTATTTAGTGTTACAGAGGGATTCATTAAAGGTCCTAGGTTTGAAACCACTGCTTTTTCTGATCTAATATTTGGGAGAAATGTGTCTATTTTCTCTCTAATAGTTGATATTTTATTGTTAAAGAACTGCAGGAAATCATCAGAATGGAGCGTGGATGGAATAACTGGTTCCACGGAGGTGTGTCTGTTTGTCAGTCTGGCTACAGTACTGAACAGGAATCTAGGATTATTCTGGTTTTCTTCTATTATGGATGAGTAATATCTAGTTTTGGCTGTACGCAAAGATGGATTATACTTTAGTCACATATTTTTCCAGCCATTGAGAGAATCTTCTAAGTTGGATCGCCGCCATTGCCTCTAATTTACGTGTTTGTTTAATGGAGCGAGTGTCAGCGTTGTACCATGGGGAGGTTAATCTAATATTAGTCGTTTTTAATTTAAGGGGGGCAACTATATCTAACGTAGTTTGTAGTGTGACCATGGTACTATCAACTAACTCATCACTTATACTGGGACTAAATGTGTCCTTTACATCCACGGTTCTCAAACTGGGGTCCGCGGACCCCTAGGGGGACGTGGTGCATGTCCAGGGGGTACGCGAAGTTATTCACGGTTTTGTTTTTTTTTTGTTTTTTTTTTTGCTGTTTTATTTTGAAATGCGGAAGTTTTATTTTGTAGCGAGCGGGCGGAAGTAACAGCGCTGTTTGACGCTAGCTTGACTAAATTGAGACGGAGCGAGTCACAGGCTATTTTTAGCCACCCTACAGCGAACATGGATTGATTTTTCAGTCCGCAAAGTTCCTCAAGAAGTGGTAAAAGAAATGACAATGAAAATGACAATGACAAAAACAAACGCCCTAACCCTAAAAAGAGAAAGTACATTGATAGTTATATTGAGTTTGGCTTCATTGAGAACAATGATGGGAGACCAAAATTCCACCAGAAGTCTTTGTCTGTCTGTCTGTCACACACACACACACGGTTTTGTGTGTCTTTTGTTCTGTTTATTATTTTAAAATTATTGAAGTGTTCATTTATATTATAATACCTGAAAATTTCCCTGGTTTGCACAAAAGCACTATTAAAAAAGGTTATCATTGTTTCATAATAATCATTGTTGAAGTGTTTTTTTTTTTTTTTATCATTTTCAGTATCGCGAGGATGAGGGGGGACATGGAAAAATTTCACCCCTCCAAGGGGGACCTGGGCCAAAAAAGTTTGAGAACCCCAGCTTTACATAATCACATGACATAGACACAATTAGTGACTGAATTAACTCTTTGTACTTTGAGACAGCACGGTCACATAGTATCCTTTTCATTTGCAAAATGAACTATGACAAAAAGGACTGGTTTTTGGTTTCTGTAGTTGGGGAAAGTAATGGATGAAACTAGACTTTCAAAGGAGTGGTAAGTGGGATTAATTTTAGGATTAATTTTAGGGCTAAGACCTAAACTGGAGTGGGATATTACTGCCACTCCTCCACCACCACCACTGGTTCTGGCTGTGTGATAGTTGACGTGAGTTGGTGGCGTGGATTCATTTAATGCAACATATTCATTAACCGAGAACAGAAAACAGGCTGTCGTCAATAAACAGGTATTGAATGACAGAGCTGAAGAAAAGTTTAAGAACATGATGCGAGCAGTGACGCCTAACAACCTAGACTGTTCTTTAAATTCCATGGTGGACACTTTTAACAACACACTATCATCTGCTTTGGATGTTGTTGCTCCTTTTAAGGGTTAAAAAAAAAGTCAAATGACAGAATGTCCCCATGGCTCAGTAACAACACTGTCAGTTAAAACAACGAACCTGTCGGAGAGCTGACAGAAAATGGAGAAACACCAAACTCACAGTTGACTCTGAGGCAAAGAAACTGGCAACTACCACCTATAATCAATCCATTCCAGTTACAAGAAAAGACTACTTCTCCAAAATGATCACAGAGAATGCTGGTAATTCCAAAACATTATTCTCGACTATCAACAAGCTACTCAACGCCCCCCCCCCCCCCCCCCAGCTCTCTGCATCCAAGTGCGAGTAGCTGGCCGTGTTTTTTGAAAACAAAATAACGTCATTCAGGTCCAGTATTAACACACATTAACAGATAGTGTCTACAGACCCTGTGCTGTTACCATGGCAACATTCACCTGCATTACATCAGCACAACTCTACACAACTGTCAGGGAATGGAACTCCTCAACCTCATGTGTCGACCCAGTACCCACTGCATTTTTAAGACAATATTTGACAGTGTCTCAGACCATTTATTACAGATTATAAACATATCTCTCCTAACTGGTATTTTTCCAGATGCTTTCAGAACAGCTGTTATTGAACCATTACTAAAGAACTCTAACCTTGACTCTAACGATTTGGCCAGTTTTCGTCCTATATCTAATCACCAGTTCATGGGCAAAGTACTAGAAAAGATATTCTCTGCTCAAATAAATAACTATCTCAAAGAGAATAACATCTTAGAGAAATTCCCATCAGCCTTCAGGGCATGTCATAGTACTGAGACCACCCTCACCAAAATAATTAGTGACCTCATAACTCTGATGCTAATAAGGTCTCAATCTTGGTCCTCATTGACCTAAACGCTGCATTTGACACAATCGATCATTACATCCTGATTAATCATCTGGAAGAGCTGGTAGGTCTCTGTGACAGTGTACTACAGTGGTTCAAAACATATATTAGATGAAGACAGTTCTACGTCAGGCTTGGAGACCACATGTCAAACAAACATGACACATGCTATGGGGTTCCACAAGGAAGCTGCCTGGGTCCGCTACTGTTCTCCTTATACATGCTACAGCTTGGAGATGTTATTAGAAACCATACTGTTAGCTTCCATAGCTACGCGGACGACACACAAATATACATCTGTGCAGAACCAATGACGTCACATCCATCCATTCTATTACAAACTGTCTTATGGCAATAAATCTATGGATGACCAGAAATTTTCTGAAATTAAATGAAGACAAAAGAGAAATTCTACTGTCAGCCCTAAAGCAAAAAGAGAAATGCTGATGAGTAGGATGCTGATGAGTCTGGTAGTCCCTCTAGACTCAGACTATAACTTGAGTCCCACATAAATAAGGTCAAAGGTCATTCTTCCTCCTCACAAACACAGCCACAGTTAAACCAGTTGTAAATCAACAGGTTCCTTAAAACCATGTGGGTTCTTTTCTCTCCAGCAGACTGGACTACTGTAATGACTGCAGCTGATCCACAACTGTGCAGCTAGGTTACTAACCAGAACCAAGAAGGTCCAGTGTTGGTTTCCATGGTTACCACTAACCTACACAAGTCATTTTCAAATACTACTGCTCACTTCTAAAGCCTTAAATGGAACAAGACCCAGTTCCATTTCAAACTCACTGAGCAGTTGTGTCCAAACTAGAACACTAAGGTCATTATAGTGACTCCCACATATATGACAAAGACAAGTGTGGACGAAGCCTTTGGTAACTATGGTAACTATGAACCAAAGTTATGGAATAGAATTACAAAAGACACTTCACTGAGTAGATTTAAAACTAAAGTAAAACCATTTTTATTTTCATCAACTTCATCTTTGAAGGAAGATAAAGAATGGAGTCACAACTCTGACCCTGTTCTTTACATTCTTTATATTTTGTGCATAATCAAATCTTAATGTATTCCATTTTATTTTATGTATCCTTTTATTTATCCAGGGTTGTCCCTTTGAGACCAAGTGTCTCTTCTTCCAGGGAGTCCTGGTCAAAATGGCAGCACATTTCAGACAGAGACACAATAACACATATCAGGGAGAAATAAACAAATATGACACATGAAGTAGACAGACTTACATCAAACTCAGTAACTGATAAACAGTTATGTGGAGTAGGTCTAAAAACAATGACAGTCCTCTGTCTATACATTATTAATTATATTACTAAAAATCTCCGATGATGGCAGAGAGTCCATAGTCAATAAAATCATTCCAGAGATATGGAGCAAAAAAAAGAAAAGCCAGTTTTCCCTAATTCAGTACGAGGGGTAGAAGACTGTAACAGCAACTTCTGTGAGGAACGTGTTCTATTTGATGAAGTGCAAAGACTGAGAAGATTACAGATGGGATGGGGAAGTTTACCCATAATGCCTTAGCAAATAAAAAATGTATCTTATTTCACTTTGTCTTAATATTGTATTTGAATTTTGAATCATTGGGAAGCACTTTGGGCTACAGTGCTATATAAATACAGTTTATTATTATTATTATTATTATTACTGTGAATACAGACTGTTACTACTGTAAACACAGACTGTTACTACTGTAAACACAGACTGTTACTAATGTAAACACATACTGTTACTAATGAGACACAGACTGTTACTAATGTAAACACATACTGTTACTACTGTAAACACATACTGTTACTACTGTAAACACATACTGTTACTACTGTAAACACAGACTGTTACTAATGTAAACACATACTGTTACTAATGAGACACAGACTGTTACTAATGTAAACACATACTGTTACTACTGTAAACACATACTGTTACTACTGTAAACACATACTGTTACTACTGTAAACACAGACTGTTACTAATGTAAACACATACTGTTACTAATGAGACACAGACTGTTACTAATGTAAACACATACTGTTACTAATGTAAACACATACTGTTACTACTGTAAACACATACTGTTACTACTGTAAACACATACTGTTACTACTGTAAACACAGACTGTTACTAATGTAAACACAGACTGTTACTACTGTAAACACATAGTGTTACTACTGTAAACACAGACTGTTACTACTGTAAACACATACTGTTACTACTGTAAACACAGACTGTTACTAATGTAAACACATACTGTTACTAATGAGACACAGACTGTTACTAATGTAAACACATACTGTTACTACTGTAAACACATACTGTTACTACTGTAAACACATACTGTTACTACTGTAAACACAGACTGTTACTACTGTAAACACAGACTGTTACTACTGTAAACACATACTGTTACTACTGTAAACACATACTGTTACTACTGTAAACACATACTGTTACTACTGTAAACACATACTGTTACTAATGTAAACACATACTGTTACTACTGTAAACACAGACTGTTACTAATGTAAACACATACTGTTACTACTGTAAACACAGACTGTTACTACTGTAAACACATACTGTTACTACTGTAAACACAGACTGTTACTACTGTAAACACAGACTGTTACTAATGAGACACATACTGTTACTACTGTAAACACAGACTGTTACTACTGTAAACACAGACTGTTACTAATGAGACACATACTGTTACTACTGTAAACACATACTGTTACTACTGTAAACACATACTGTTACTAATGTAAACACAGACTGTTACAAATGTAAACACATACTGTTACTACTGTAAACACATACTGTTACTAATGTAAACACATACTGTTACTACTGTAAACACATACTGTTACTAATGTAAACACAGACTGTTACTACTGTAAACACAGACTGTTACTAATGAGACACAGACTGTTACTAATGTAAACACAGACTGTTACTAATGTAAACACACAGACTGTTACTAATGAGACACATACTGTTACTAATGTAAACACAGACTGTTACTACTGTAAACACATACTGTTACTACTGTAAACACATACTGTTACTACTGTAAACACATACTGTTACTAATGTAAACACATACTGTTACTACTGTAAACACATACTGTTACTAATGTAAACACAGACTGTTACTACTGTAAACACAGACTGTTACTAATGAGACACAGACTGTTACTAATGTAAACACACAGACTGTTACTAATGTAAACACAGACTGTTACTACTGTAAACACATACTGTTACTAATGAGACACAGACTGTTACTAATGTAAACACACAGACTGTTACTAATGTAAACACACAGACTGTTACTAATGAGACACATACTGTTACTACTGTAAACACATACTGTTACTACTGTAAACACATACTGTTACTAATGTAAACACATACTGTTACTACTGTAAACACATACTGTTACTAATGTAAACACAGACTGTTACTACTGTAAACACAGACTGTTACTAATGAGACACATACTGTTACTAATGTAAACACAGACTGTTACTAATGTAAACACATACTGTTACTACTGTAAACACATACTGTTACTAATGTAAACACAGACTGTTACTACTGTAAACACATACTGTTACTAATGTAAACACATACTGTTACTACTGTAAACACATACTGTTACTAATGTAAACACAGACTGTTACTACTGTAAACACAGACTGTTACTAATGAGACACATACTGTTACTAATGTAAACACATACTGTTACTAATGTAAACACATACTGTTACTACTGTAAACACATACTGTTACTAATGTAAACACAGACTGTTACTAATGTAAACACAGACTGTTACTAATGTAAACACACAGACTGTTACTAATGAGACACATACTGTTACTAATGTAAACACAGACTGTTACTACTGTAAACACAGACTGTTACTAATGAGACACATACTGTTACTAATGTAAACACATACTGTTACTAATGTAAACACATACTGTTACTACTGTAAACACATACTGTTACTAATGTAAACACAGACTGTTACTAATGTAAACACAGACTGTTACTAATGTAAACACACAGACTGTTACTAATGAGACACATACTGTTACTAATGTAAACACAGACTGTTACTACTGTAAACACATACTGTTACTACTGTAAACACATACTGTTACTAATGTAAACACAGACTGTTACTAATGTAAACACAGACTGTTACTAATGTAAACACACAGACTGTTACTAATGAGACACATACTGTTACTAATGTAAACACAGACTGTTACTACTGTAAACACATACTGTTACTACTGTAAACACATACTGTTACTACTGTAAACACATACTGTTACTAATGTAAACACAGACTGTTACTAATGTAAACACAGACTGTTACTAATGTAAACACACAGACTGTTACTACTGTAAACACATACTGTTACTACTGTAAACACATACTGTTACTACTGTAAACACAGACTGTTACTAATGTAAACACATACTGTTACTAATGAGACACAGACTGTTACTAATGTAAACACATACTGTTACTACTGTAAACACATACTGTTACTACTGTAAACACATACTGTTACTACTGTAAACACAGACTGTTACTAATGTAAACACAGACTGTTACTACTGTAAACACATAGTGTTACTAATGTAAACACAGACTGTTACTACTGTAAACACATACTGTTACTACTGTAAACACAGACTGTTACTAATGTAAACACATACTGTTACTACTGTAAACACAGACTGTTACTACTGTAAACACATACTGTTACTACTGTAAACACATACTGTTACTACTGTAAACACATACTGTTACTAATGTAAACACATACTGTTACTACTGTAAACACATACTGTTACTAATGTAAACACATACTGTTACTACTGTAAACACAGACTGTTACTAATGTAAACACAGACTGTTACTAATGTAAACACATACTGTTACTACTGTAAACACAGACTGTTACTACTGTAAACACATACTGTTACTACTGTAAACACAGACTGTTACTACTGTAAACACAGACTGTTACTACTGTAAACACAGACTGTTACTAATGTAAACACATACTGTTGCTACTGTAAACACAGACTGTTGCTACTGTAAACACAGACTGTTACTACTGTAGACACAGACTGTTACTAATGTAGACACAGACTGTTACTAATGTAAACACATACTGTTACTACTGTAAACACATACTGTTACTAATGTAAACACACAGACTGTTACTACTGTAGACATAGACTGTTACTAATGTAAACACACAGACTGTTACTAATGTAGACACAGACTGTTACTAATGTAAACACATACTGTTACTACTGTAAACACATAGTGTTACTACTGTAAACACAGACTGTAAAAGAACTGACTCTGTAGACACATTCAGTTCTTTCATGACTGTTTAATGCAAATGAATCATGATTATTTGAAGTAAATCCAAATCAACTGTAATTAATAAAAATTTTAATCATTTGTCCCGTTGTTTTCGTTAGTGCTGTGGGGGGTTCACCTGAACTTTTCTGCTCTTGGTATTTAAGGAAAGGCTGTCGGGACCATCGTCTCCAACGGCTTTGGTTGATTGACAGCTGTCTGAACCAATCACGGTCCATTCTGGCCAGTACCACTCACTGGTCTGAACATCCTTAACAACTAACCCCCCCACCCCCAAAAGCCTTCCCACTCAGCACTCATCCCTGCCTTACTCAAGGGCACGTCAGCACTGCTTGCTGTCCATCCGCCGTTGGACGTCCAGCGGCGGTCCGTTGTCCCGGTCATCCTTGTAGACAGTGATTGGATTAGAAAACGGCAGTAAATGGATTCAAACGCCACAGGCGACCATGGCACCCGGAACAGAGAGCGACGGGAATCTGAATCCTCACTATTTGTGCTCAGCTTTCCCATGATGCACCAGTCAGAGACACAACAGCTGATTGGAGCTGCAGCAGAAAGGAAACACATGACCTCTGTAAACAAACTGATTCTATAGAAGAACTGGCTCTGTAAACGAACTGATTCTATAGAAGAACTGACTCTGTAAAAGAACTGATTCTATAGAAGAACTGACTCTGTAAAAGAACTGATTCTACAGAAGAACTGACTCTGTAAACAAACGATTCTGTAGAAGAACTGACTGTAAAAGAACTGATTTTTTAGAAGAACTGACTCTGGAAAAGAACTGATTCTATAGAAGAACTGACTCTGGAAAAGAAGTGACAGTAGTTGTTATTTGACATTAGGTCGTTGACTGTTGTTAGTTGACAGTACATAGTTGACTGTTGTTAATTGACTGTTGTTAGTTGAAGTTGCTAATTGACTGTTGTTAGTTGAAGTTGCTAATTGCCTGTGTTTGTTCAGTCTGTGTTGCCAGGTTGCGTTGCTGTGACGTGGACACTTCAGCAGGTGTTGGTCAGATCTGGTGGAGGTTGAGGAAAACTTGTTTCCAGATCGTTGAACACAGCTGGTTCGAGTCCTTCATCATCTTCATGATCCTGCTGAGCTCTGGAGCCCTGGTACTACAACCAACTCCAGAACCAGAACCAACACCCCAACCACCATCAGAACCATCACCGAAACAATCACTAGATTCAGAACCAGAACCAACACCAGAACCAACACCAGAACCACTATCAGAACCATCACTGAAACATTCACTACAACCAGAACCAGAACCAACACCACAACCAGAACCAACACCACAACCAACACCAGAACCAACACTAGAACCAGAACCAACACCCCAACCAACATTAGAACCATCACCAGAACAAACACCAGAAACAACACTAGAACCAGAACCATTTCCCCAACCAATACCAGAACCAGAACTAGAACTGTCGGGTTTAGATCTGGAAGAAAGAATCACAAACGAGACAGGAGAGAGGATGTTTCTTTACAAGCAAAACAAAGCAGAACAGAAACCAGGTCCATTTGTTCTACCTTACTCTGAATATTTACATGGTTCTGGTCAGTCTACGGTTTCACACGTTTCCTAGTGAGACATTTACATTGATTGTTGGGTAATCTTCAACTTCGGCTCCTGTCTCTTCATCACTTACAAATTCACCAGCGTCTTGTGAAATAGTTAAACTGCAGACATTCCCAATAAACATTAGAACCATAATATTATTACATATTACTTTAACAAGAACCAACACCAGAAGCAACACTAACATCTCTCCTCTCCCTCCTCTCTCCTCTTTCTCTCCCCTCTCTCTCCCTTCTCTCCTGTCTCTCTCCTCTACCCCTCTCTCTTCTCTCTCTTTTCTCCTCCCTCTCTCCCCTCTCTCTCTCCTATCCCCCCTCTCTCCTCTCTCTCTCCTCTCTCTTCTGTCCCTCCTCTCTCTCTTTTCTCTCCTCTCCTCTCTCTCATGTCCCTCTTCTCTCTCTCTCTCTCTCTGTCTGTCTTTCCTCTCTCTCCTTTCCCTCCCCCTTTTCTCTCCTCTCTCCACTCTCTCCTCTCCCACCCCCCCTCTCTCCCTTCTCTCCCCTCTTTCTCTCTCTCTTTCTCTCCTTCTCTCCTCTCTCTATCTCTCCCTCCTCTCTCCCTCCTCTCTCTCTCCTCTGCCCCCCCCCCCCCCAATCCCCCAGGCATTCGAGGACATCTACATCGAGCAGAGGAAGGTGGTGAAGATTGTTCTAGAATTTGCAGATAAGATCTTCACCTACATCTTCATCCTGGAGATGCTGCTCAAATGGCTGGCGTACGGTTTTAAGAAATACTTCACTAACTACTGGTGTTGGCTCGACTTCCTCATTGTCGATGTAAGTTATTGTAAGGCACGCCCCTTTTCCACATAAATGACGTATTTTGGAATGTTTTCAGGAGCAATGGTGGAGGACCAGATGAAAACTGGATTTAACTGTTCTGATGCTCTGTCCACACAGCTGCTCTTTATGCATTACTAATTTTTTTTAGTTTGAAATTATGGGTGGGGTTTCAGCTTCTGCATGATGATTGGGCAATCAGTCCAAAGGCTGAGTACCATTTTGATTGATAGGTGTTTTCACAGCTACATGTTTTTGGGTTGTTTTTTTATGTTTGGTTTAGTTTGTTTTCTGTTTGTCCTGTTTTTCTGTTTATTTGATCAGATTTCCCTCATTGTATTATTATTATTATTATTATTATTATTATTATTAGATTTTGTATTTTCAAATTTTGTACAGGCTCAGTTTTCTTATGCGGGTGTTAGGGGGTGGAGGTGGTGGAGGCTGTGTGTGTGGGGGGGGTAACAGGAGTCTCCTTTTTGCCCTGGAACTGTTTGTGCCGCCGACGTCTGAACAAAAGGCTGTAGAGACAGAAATAGACCAGAGAATAGAAACGTCCACAGCGCCTCAGGCCGACACTTCCTTGTGAACACACGCTCGCAAAAAGACAACAGCAACGACCAACTGCACACGCTCAAGAGCGTGTGCAGGCGGCCAGTTGCGGTTGGAAACCAGCGCCATCTCTGGTGTTTTGCTCCTGTCGTCCACATAAATGAAAAATAAAAGCGTGTTGTGACCATTTTATATGTAACACGTTTACAGGCGTAGTAGGCGGAGTAGTAACATGTTTACAGGCAGAGTAGTAACGTGTTTACAGGCGGAGGAATAACGTGTTTACAGGCGGAGGAATAACGTGTTTACAGGTGGAGGAATAACGTGTTTACAGGCGGAGTAGTAACATGTTTACAGGCGGAGGAATAACGTGTTTACAGGCGGAGTAGTAACGTGTTTACAGGCGGAGGAATAACGTGTTTACAGGCGGAGGAATAACGTGTTTACAGGCGGAGGAATAACGTGTTTACAGGCGGAGGAGTAACGTGTTTACAGGCAGAGTAGTAACGTGTTTACAGGCGGAGGAATAACGTGTTTACAGGCGGAGGAATAACGTGTTTAGAGGCGGAGGAGTAACGTGTTTACAGGCAGAGTAGTAACGTGTTTACAGGCGGAGGAATAACGTGTTTACAGGCGGAGGAATAACGTGTTTACAGGCGGAGGAATAACGTGTTTACAGGCGGAGGAGTAACGTGTTTACAGACGGAGGAATAACGTGTTTACAGGCGGAGGAGTAACGTGTTTACAGGCGGAGGAGTAACGTGTTTACAGACGGAGGAATAACGTGTTTACAGGCGGAGGAGTAACGTGTTTACAGGCGGAGGAATAACGTGTTTACAGGCAGAGTAGTAACGTGTTTACAGGCGGAGGAGTAACGTGTTTACAGACGGAGGAATAACGTGTTTACAGGCGGAGGAATAACGTGTTTACAGGCGGAGGAATAACGTGTTTACAGGCGGAGGAATAACGTGTTTACAGGCGGAGGAATAACGTGTTTACAGGCGGAGGAATAACGTGTTTACAGGCGGAGGAGTAACGTGTTTACAGACGGAGGAATAACGTGTTTACAGGCGGAGGAGTAACGTGTTTACAGGCGGAGGAATAACGTGTTTACAGGCGGAGGAATAACGTGTTTACAGGCGGAGGAATAACGTGTTTACAGGCGGAGGAATAACGTGTTTACAGGCGGAGGAATAACGTGTTTACAGGCGGAGGAATAACGTGTTTACAGGCGGAGGAATAACGTGTTTACAGGCGGAAGAATAACGTGTTTACAGACGGAGGAATAACATGTTTACAGGCGGAGGAATAACGTGTTTACAGGCGGAGGAATAACGTGTTTACAGACGGAGGAATAACGTGTTTACAGGCGGAGGAATAACGTGTTTACAGGCGGAGGAATAACGTGTTTACAGGCGGAAGAGTGACATGCTTTTTTGTCTTATATTGTCTCTTACTGTCTCTTTATTGTCTCTTATTGTTTCTTGCTGTCTTTTATTGTCTGTGATTGTATTCTATTGTCTTCTATTGTCCTTTATTGTCTTTTATTGTCTCTTACTGTCTCTTTATTGTCTCTTACTGTCTTTCATTGTCTTTTGCTATCTTTTATTGTCTTTTATTGTCTCTTGTTGACTTATATTGCCTCTTACTGTCTTTTATAGTTTCTTGCTATCTTTTATTCTCTGTTATTTTCTTATATTGTCTCTTACTGTCTTTTATTGTCTTTTATTGCCTCTTGCTGTCTTTTATTGTCATTCATTGTCTCTTGCTGTCTCTTTATTGTCTCTTACCGTCTTTCATTGTCTTTTATTGTCTCTTATTGTCTGTTACTGTCTCTTATTGTTTTTTGTGTCTTATTGTCTTTTATTGTCTTATTTTCTGTTATTGCCCCATATTGTTGTTTCTTGTCTTGTATTGTCTCTTACTGTCTCTTTATTTTCTCTTACTGTCTTTTATTGTCTCTTACTGTTTCTGACTGTCTCTTATTGTTTTTGGTTTTTTATTGTCTTATTTTCTGTTATTGCCTCGTATTGTCGTTTATTGTCTCGTATTGTCTCTTACTGCCTTTCATTGTCTCTTATTTACTCTTACTGTCTTTTATTATCTCTCATTGTTTTTTATTGTCTCTTGTTGTCTCTTTATTGGCTCTTATTGTCTCTTACTGTCTTTTATTGTCTCTTTTTGTATTTTATTGTCTTTTATTGTCTCTTAAAGACTTTTATTGTCTCATTGTCTTTCATTGTCTCTTGTTGTCTTTTATTGTCTCTTATTGTCTTTTATTGTCTTTTATTGTCTCTTATTGTCATTCATTGTCTCTTGCTGTCTCTTTATTGTCTCTTACTGTCTTTCATTGTCTTTTATTGTCTCTTATTGTCTGTTACTGTTTCTTGTTTTTTGTCTCTTACTGTCTCTTTATTGTCTTTTATTGTCTCTTATTGTCTTTTATTGTCTTATTGTCATTCATTGTCTCTTGCTGTCTCTTTATTGTCTCTTACTGTCTTTCATTGTCTCTTATTGTCTGTTACAGTTTCTTATTGTTTTTTGTCTCTTATTGTCTCTTATTGTCTTTTATTGTCTCTTATTGTCTTTTATTGTCTCTTATTGTCTTTTATTGTCTCTTATTGTCTTTTATTGTCTCTTATTGTCTTTTATTGTCTCTTACTGTCTTTTATTTTCTCTTATTGTCTCTTACTGTCTTTTATTGTCTATTACTGTCTCTTATTGTTTTTTGTCTTTTATTGTGTCTTATTTTCTGTTGTTGCCTCGTATTGTCGTTTATTGTCTCATATTGTCTCTTACTGCCTTTCATTGTCTTTTATTGTCTCCTATTGTCTTTTATTGTCTGATTGTCACTTACTGTCTTTTATTGTCTCTCGTTGTTTTTTATTGTATCTTATTGTCTCTTGTTGTCTCTTTACTGTCTCTTATTGTCTCTTAATATATTTTATTTTATGTCTCTTATTGTCTCTTGCTGTCTTTTATTGTCTCTTACTGGCTTTTATTGTCTTGTATTGTCTGTTATTGTCTCTTACTGGCATTAATTGTCCCTTTTTGTCTCTTATTGTCTCTTACTGTCTTTTATTTTATGTCTCTTATTGTCTCTTACTGTCTTTTATTGTCTCTTACTGATATTTATTGTCTCTTATTGTCTCTTACTGTCTTTTATTTTATGTCTCTTATTGTCTCTTACTGTCTTTTATTGTCTCTTACTGATATTTATTGTCTCTTATTGTCTCTTACTGTCTTTTATTGTCTCTTACTGTCTTTTATTGTCCCTTATTGTCTGTTACTGGTGTTAATTGTCTCTTTTTGTCTCTTATTGTCTCTTACTGTCTTTTATTTTATCTCTCTTATTGTCTCTTACTGTCTTTTATTGTCTCTTACTGATATTTATTGTCTCTTACTGTCTTTTATTGTCTCTTACTGTCTTTTATTGTCCCTTATTGTCTCTTACTGTCTTTTATTGTCCCTTATTGTCTCTTACTGTCTTTTTTTGTCCCTTATTGTCTCTTACTGTCTTTTATTGTCCATTATTGTCTCTTACTGTCTTTTATTGTCTCTTATTGTCTCTTACTGTTTCTTATTGTCTCTTACTGTCTTTTATTGTCACTTATTGTCTCCTACTGTCTTTTATTGTCTCTTATTGTCTCTTACTGTCTCTTATTGTATCTTACTGTCTTTTATTGTCTCTTATTGTCTCCTACTGTCTTTTATTGTCTCTTACTGTCTTTTATTGTCCCTTATTGTCTCTTACTGTCTTTTATTGTCTCTTATTGTCTCTTACTGTCTTTTTTTGTCCCTTATTGTCTCTTACTGTCTTTTATTGTCTCTTACTGTCTTTTTTTGTCCCTTATTGTCTCTTACTGTCTTTTATTGTCTCTTACTGTCTTTTATTGTCCCTTATTGTCTCTTACTGTCTTTTATTGTCTCTTATTGTCTCTTACTGTCTCTTATTGTCTCTTACTGTCTTTTATTGTCTCTTACTGTCTTTTTTTGTCCCTTATTGTCTCTTACTGTCTTTTATTGTCTCTTACTGTCTTTTATTGTCCCTTATTGTCTCTTACTGTCTTTTATTGTCTCTTATTGTCTCTTACTTTCTCTTATTGTCTCTTACTGTCTTTTATTTTATCTCTCTTATTGTCTCTTACTGTCTTTTATTGTCCCTTATTGTCTCTTACTGTCTTTTTTTGTCCCTTATTGTCTCTTACTGTCTTTTATTGTCTCTTACTGTCTTTTATTGTCCCTTATTGTCTCTTACTGTCTTTTATTGTCTCTTATTGTCTCTTACTGTCCCTTATTGTCTCTTACTGTCTTTTATTGTCTCTTACTGTCTTTTATTGTCCCTTATTGTCTCTTACTGTCTTTTATTGTCTCTTACTGTCTTTTTTTGTCCCTTATTGTCTCTTACTGTCTTTTATTGTCTCTTACTGTCTTTTTTTGTCCCTTATTGTCTCTTACTGTCTTTTATTGTCTCTTATTGTCTCTTACTGTCTCTTATTGTCTCTTACTGTCTTTTATTGTCTCTTATTGTCTCCTACTGTCTTTTATTGTCTATTTTTATCTATTTAATTTCAACTTTTGTTCTTTTTGTTATTGCGAGTTCATTCAAATTTTCATTTCTGTGTCACATATAGAAATACAGATAGACACATGGACAGATGGACACATGAAAACATGGACAGATGGATATATGGACAGACGGACATATGAAGACATAGACAGATGGACAGACAGACACATTGTGTATTTTCTAATCTTTTCTTACACCAGGTGTCTGTGTTTAAACTATTGTAACATTGACAAATAAACTTCTTCTGGACAAAAGGACAAAAATATTTCCAAACCTTTTACTGAGACAAAAAAGGACAATCATTTTACATTAAATAAGTAAATGTTGTAGGTTTAGTTGTAGTTGAATTTTGTCCTCCTCAGGACGACATACGCCTGCTGGACAAGGTGGGGTTTGGGTGGAGGTGGGTTTGTTTTGTCCTCCTCCTCACTAACCACACCTCCTTCTTCCAGGGTCAGTTGTCTGTCCTCTGTTGGACTGGACGCTCCTTTAACGCTATGCTTTGTTTTGTGTCTCCGCCCCCTCCACCTGTCCTACTGTGGCTCCACCCCCTCCACCTGTCATCCTGTGGCCCCACCCCCTACTCATGTGACTCCTCCCCCACCACATGTTGCTCCGCCCCTTCCGCCTGTCCTTCCTGCAGGTGTCCTTGGTCAGTTTGGTGGCCAACACTTTGGGTTATTCAGATTTTGCTGCCATCAAAAGCCTTCGGACTCTACGGGCGCTGCGGCCACTCAGAGCTCTGTCCAGATTTGAAGGCATGAGGGTAAGAGTCAGTATTAAAACAAACTCATCTGGAAACGTGCACTCACACAAATGTTCACAACAAAGGCCAACAGTAGGAGTTGTAACACGGAACAAAACACACTCTGATTCTGATAAATCAAAGTTAAAAAAAGTCCAAATTATGAGATAAAAAGTGAAAATAAGAGATAAATATCCAAATTATGCAAAAAAGTTCATATGAGATAAAAAAAAATCTAAATTATGACATAAAAAGTCAAAATTCCAAGTTGCGAAGCACAAGCAGAATTAATCCATATGTGTGACCCCCCACCACCAAACCAGGCATAAGTGGCGCTGAGCCGTTCAGAGCTACAGCCAAATTTAGGCTGGAAGGTGATTTGTTATTAGTGTTTACACCTTATCAAAAAACGGTACCTTAACACCTCTATGTTCACTTCCTGTGGTCATTACATTGAAATCCAATCAATAAAGGTGTTTATTGAGTCAATTATTTAAGCGGTGACAAAAGTTCAGGTATTGCTGAGCAAAGACAAAGACGACTTCCACCTCTTTTCGCCGAACAAAACGATCTCCGTTCCGTGGGTAAACACCCAAGTGTTTGGTACGAGGTAAAAGCTTATATTGAATGTTCTGTCCAATGGTGTAAGCCAAATGATTATAATACGTCACACTTCTGTCCTATTATTATAATATATAAAACTTCTGTGACATGTCCATCAGAGTGTCCTTTAACATCTGTCAACAATTTGTGTCAATCGGATACAAATTATTATGCGTTGCTAAGGACTTCCTACCCCAAAACAGTCCAAAACTTTAACGGACAATATCTAAAAATATGCAAATTGTAAAATATGTCCAAATGTGGATATTAAAATGATCATAACTTTGGTTCTACTTGTGATAGAAACATCATTTTTTCACCATCTTAAACCTTAGTTTCCACTCTACCAAGATACACACATAACTCTGTTTGGATTTACACACACTTATGTCTGGTTTACTGGTGGGGGGTCATATATAAGGTGCACTGTGTAACTAACACAGGCCCGGCTCTCAATCCAAATCTCCCGCTCAAAATGTGAGAGTATGGGTTTGACCTTTCAAGGTCAAAGGTCGGAGATTCGGTGCCTACATGTAGTTTTCTATCTGTCAACAATAGTACCTGAATACTTGGGGATATGTCCTTGATTTTGACCTTTTAAAGTCAAAGGTCATGATGCCATTTTTAAGCCCATGTCAGGTTTCCTATCTGTCAATAATAGTAACTAACTATCTCAACTGGTTTTTATGTTATAGTCTATTTTAGTGCCATTAGTTTTAGTTTTTTTAGGTATTGACCCAGTGACCTCTAACCTCTTGGGTCAAAAATAGGTAAAAATCTATTCACACAAGATGCAGAATTGAAAGACCAGCATTTTGGTGCTGATTTGAAGTTTGTGAGATGAATAATTCAAAAATTCTATCCAAAATGAAATGTTGACCTTTATTATGACCTTTGACCTAGAGTCTTCAAAAGTGACCTTCACAGTTCTGATGTCAATGCTCACACCAACAGTGAGAGCAAAAAGAAGCTACACGCTAAACTGAGTATACAGGAATGAAAAGGAAATTCATGACCTTTGACCTTTGATCTATAATCACTGTAATAACGCATTTTTGTTTACCTTGACCTTTGACCTTTTGTCCTACATTCACCAGAATTTAACTTAAATGATTTAATTCACCTTTCCTCAAAATATAATGGAAATTAACTTAACAGTATTGTGCTACGGCCACACCAAGCGTCAATTTTCACCTGTACGCCTGTGTCGCGCCACATAAACACCCGAGTCTGTCTGTCCTCAACTATGTCTCAGGTCAGTTGAATTGTTGCTCTGTACCTGCTCTGGAGGACCCAGATACGTGGTAGGGCCAGATGCCGTCGCTTTTGGGTTCACCTGATCCTGCAGAAGCTCCTGCTCCAGGAACTGTAGTCTGGATGACGTCCACTTTCAATGATATTTCAGGCTCAGTTTTTCTTTCTGTCACCTTCTGGGTCGGTCCCAGCGTTATTCGTCATTCTGTCACCATGTTGGCAACATCTCTTTAGTGGTCTGACGTCACGCGAATTCGCGAATTTTCAACTCGAGCATGTACCCGTATTTGTGGTCAAACGGGATGCTCAAATGCCTGGACACGCCAACACACTGATGTTCTGACGCACAGACCTTCCAATGCACCGATGCTCCAATGCACCGGAGCAACGCATCCAACATGCCGCCTGGGGTGAAACTGTGTCCAAACACGTCTGTTTTGACTTTGTATGTCATCTTGATGCATGAATGTGAAAATTTGCATTTGGTGTAGACCAGGGGTCTCCAACTCCGGTCTTCGAGAGCTATTGTCCTGCATGTTTTAGATGTTTCCCTCTTCCAGCACACCTGATTCAAATGATCAGCCTCTCATCACATGCTGCAGAAGACTGAGAATGACTGTCAGGTGTGCTGGAAGAGAGACACACAACGACACATGACAACACCTTACAACACCTGCCGACACACGACGACACCTGACCACACCTGATGACACTGATGACACCTGATGACACCTGCCGACACACGAGGACACCTGACCACACCTGATGACACTGATGACACCTGACGACACCTGACGACACCTGCCGACACACGACGACACCTGCCGACACACGACGACACCTGCCGACACACGACGACACCTGACGACACCTGCCGACACCGGACGTCACCTGACGACACCTGCGGACACCTGACTTCACCTGACGATGCCTGCCGACACACGACACCTGATGACACCTGCCAACACGCGACGACACCTGCCGACACACGACAACATTTGACGACACACGACGACACCTGACACCACCTGACGACACCTGCCAACACACGATGACACCTGCCGACACACGATGACACACGACGACACACGACGACACCTGACGATGCGTGACGACACCTGATGCTACGTGACGATTCCTGACGACAGCTGACGACACTTGACGACAAACAATGACACCTGACGACACCTGCCAACACTTGATGACACACGATGACACGTGACGACACCTGACAACACACGACGACACCTGACTACACCTGACGACACACGACGACACCTGACTTCACCTGACAACACCTGATGACACCTGCCACCACACGACACCTGATGACACCTGCCAACACCTGACGACACCTGCCAACACACGACGACACCTGCCAACACATGATGACACCTGCTGACACACGACGACACCTGGAGACACCTGGCAACACACGACACCTGACGACACACAACAACACTGGACACACGACGACACCTGCCGACACACGACACCTGATTACACCTGCCAACATACGACGACACACGACAACATCTGACGACACACGACGACATCTGACACCACCTGACGACACCTGCCGACACACGACAACACCTGGCGACACCTGGCAACACACGACAACACCTGATGACACCTGACGACACCTGACGACACACGATGACACCTGCCAACACACGACGACACCTGACGCTACCTGACGCTACCTGACTACACCTGACGACACACGACGACACCTGCCAACACACAACGACGCCTGACTCCACCTGACGACACCTGCCAACACACGACGACACCGGACTCCACCTGATGACACCTGCCAAGACACGACGACACCTGACGACACACGACAACACCTGACAACACACAACGACACCTGACGACACACGACAACACCTGCCGACACCTGACTTCACCTGACGATGCCTGCCGACACACGACACCTGATGACACCTGCCAACACACAACGACACCTGCCGACACACGACAACATCTGACGACACACGACGACACCTGACGACACCTGCCGACACACGACGACACCTGTCAACACTTGACGACACCTGTCAACACCTGACGACACCTGTCAGCACCTGCCGATATACGACAACACCTACGAACACACGACTCCTGACAACACACGACGACACCTGACGTCACCTGACGACACCTGCCAACACACGACGACGCCTGACGACACCTGCCTACACACGACAACACCTGAAGACATCAGGCAACACCTGCCGATATACGACAACACCTGCGAACACACAACACCTGCCAACACACGACGACACCTGACTCCACCTGACGACACCTGCCAAGACACGACGACACCTGACTCCACCTGACGACACCTGCCAAGACACGACGACACCTGACGACACACGACAACACCTGACAACAAACAACGACACCTGACGACACCTGCAAACACACAACAACGCGTGACGACACCTGATGACACCTGACGATACCTGACGACACCTGATGCCACGCGACAATTCCTGAAGACAGCTGACAACACTTGACGACAGACAATGATACCTGATAATACCTGACGACACTTGATGACACAAGACGACACACGATGACCCCTGACTACACCTGACGACATTTGACGACACACACCGACACCTGACAACACCTGATGACACGCGACAACACCTGATGACATGTGACGACACCTGACGACACCTGCCAACACACAACAACACCTGACGAGGTGCTGACTCTGCTGAGACATTCAGGGTCTGAGCTGCATGTGGGAAATGAGCTTCAGCTTTTCTTCTGCTGCATCTGTTTTTCTGCATGTGTGTTGATGATGATGATGATGATGATTCACGGAAAACATTAAGTTCTGCTTCTGTTTGTACAGGAAGTCCAAGAAAATGTACCGAGAATTTATTTAAAGTTCTGAAGTCATTTCATGTTAATGTTTGTCATACAGTGTTTTTAGTGGTTTTAAATGGTGTTGAATTCAAATCTTTTCCATGTCAGGCTCAAAAATGTCCCATAATGCCTCAAAATGGACAAATCCAATATGGTAGCCACAGTCAGGCCCAAATCTAATGAATGAGTTAACTTTAATGAATGTGTTTGGGTTCGGGTGGCTACTCCCTCGGGTGGTGGTCAATGCCCTTATCGGGGTTGGGGTTAGTGTTAGCATTAGCGCTCAGTGCTTGTGGCTCCTCCCTCAGGTGGTGGTCAACGCCCTTATCGGAGCCATCCCGTCCATCATGAACGTGCTGCTCGTCTGTCTCATCTTCTGGCTCATCTTCAGCATCATGGGTGTCAACCTGTTTGCCGGGAAGTTCGGTCGCTGTGTCAACCGCACCGGACACCTCTATGACTCTGGCTTCATCAACAACAAGTCGGAATGCGAGGCGCTCAACGACACTTCGCTCTACTACTGGACCAAGGTCAAGGTCAACTTTGACAATGTGGGGGCGGGCTACCTCGCTCTGCTACAAGTGGTGAGATACGAATTTATTTACCAATGTTTACAACGGTGTGTTTTTAGTAGAAGTAGCAGCAGTAGTAGAAGTAGTAATAGTAATAGTAGTAGTAGTAGCAGGAGCAGTAGTAGTAATAGCAGAAGCAGTAGTAGTAGTAATAGTCATGGTAATAGTAGGAGTAGTAGTAGTAATAGTAGTAGTAGTAGTAGTAGTAACAGTAGTAGTAATAGTAGTAGTAGTAGCAGCAGTAATAGTAGTAGTAGTAGTCGTAGTAATAGTAGTAGTAGTGGTAGTAGTAGTAATTGTAGTAGTATTGGTAGTAATTGTAGTAGTAGTAGTAGTAATAGTAGTGGTAGAGTAGTAGTAGCAGTAATAGTAGTAGTAGGAGTAGTTGTTGTAGAGTAGTAGTAGCAGTAGTAGTAGTAGTAGTAGTAATAGTAGTAGTAGAAGCAGTAATAGTAGCAGTAATAGTAGTAGTAATAGTAGTAGTAATAATAGTAGTAGTAGTAGTAATAGTAGTTAGATTAGTAGTTAGAGTAGTAGTAGCAGTAGTAATAGTAGTAGTAGAGTAGCAGTATTAGTAGCGGTAGTAGTAGCAGTAGTCGTAATAGTAGTAGTAGCAGCAGTAATAGTAGTAGTAGTAGGAGTAGTAGTAGTAGTAGTAATAGTAGAAGCAGTAGAAGCAGTAGTAGTAGTAATAGTATCAGTAGTAGTAGTAGTAGTAGTAATAATATCAGTAGTAATGGTAGTAGTAGAGTAGTAGTAATGGTAGTAGTAGAGTAGCAGTATTAGTAGCGGTAGTAGTAGTAGTAGTAGTAGTAATAGTAGAAGCAGTAGTAGTAGTAATAGTAGAAGCAGTAGTAGTAGTAATAGTATCAGTAGTAGTAGTAGTAGTAGTAGTAGTAGTAGTAGTAGTAGTAGTAGAAGCAGTAGTAGTAGTAATAGTATCAGTAGTAGTAGTAGTAGTAGTAGTAGTAGTAGTAGTAATAGTATCAGTAGTAATGGTAGTAGTAGAGTAGTAGTAGTAATAGTAGAAGTAGAGTAGCAGTATTAGTAGCGGTAGTAGTAGTAATAGTAGTAGTAGCAGGAGTAGTAGTAGTAGTAGTAATAGCAGAAGCAGTAGTAGTAGTAATAGTCATGGTAATAGTAGGAGTAGTAGTAGTAATAGTAGTAGTAGTAGTAATAGTAGTAATAGTAGTGGTAGAGTAGTAGTAGCAGTAATAGTGGTAGTAGGGGTAGTAGTGGTAGAGTAGTAGTAGCAGTAATAATAGTGGTAGAGTAGTAGTAGGAGGAGTAGTAGTAGGAGGAGTAGTAGTAGTAGCAGTAGTAGTAGTAGAAGCAGTAGTAGTAGTAGCAGCAATAGTAGTAGTAATAGTAGTAGTAGTTAGAGTAGTAGAAGCAGTAGTAGTAGTAGTAGCAGTAGTAATAGTCGGAGTAGCAGTATTAGTAGTGGTAGTAGTAGCAGTAGTAGTAATAGTAGTAATAGTAGTAGTAGTTAGAGTAGTAGAAGCAGTAGTAGTAGTAGTAGCAGCAGTAGTAGTAGGAGGAGTAATAGTAGTTATAGTAGTAGTAATAGTAGTAGTAGAAGCAGTAGTAGTAGTAATAGTAGTAGTAGTAGTAATAGTATCAGTAGTAGTAGTAGTAGTAGTAGTAATAGTAGTAGTAGTAATAGTAGTTAGAGTAGTAGTAGTAGTAGCAGTAGTAATAGTAGTAATAGAGTAGCAGTATTAGTAGCTGTAGTAGTAGCAGTAGTAGTAATAGTAGTAGTAGTAGTAGGAGTAGTAGTAGTAGTAGAAGCAGTAGTAGTAGGAGTAATAGTAGTAGTAATAGTATCAGTAGTAGCAGTAATAGTAGTGGTAGAGTAGGAGTAGTAGAAGTAGCAGTAGTAGTAGTAGTAGTAATAGTAGTAGTAGAAGCAGTAGTAGTAGTAGTAATAGTATCAGTAGTAGCAGTAGTAGTAGTAGTAATAGTAGTAGTAATAGTAGTAGTAATAGTATCAGTAGTAGTAGTAGTAGTAGTAATAGTATCAGTAGTAGTAGTAGTAGTAGTAATAGTAGTAGTAGTTAGAGTAGTAGTAGTAGTAGCAGTAATATTAGTAGTAGTAGTAGTAGTAGTCGTAGTAGCAGTAGTAATAGTAGTAGTAGTAGTAATAGTATCAGTAGTAATAGTAGTAGTAGAGCAGTAGTAGTAGTTGTAGTAATAGTAGTAGAGTAGTAGTTTTAGTTTTTGAACGTTTTAGTTTTTTTAATTTTAGTTTTTTAATGTTTTAGTTTTTTAACGTTTTAGTTTTTGAACGTTTTAGTTTTTTTAATTTTAGTTTTTTAACGTTTTAGTTTTTTAACGTTTTAGTTTTTTTAATTTTAGTTTTTTTAATTTTAGTTTTTTAACGTTTTAGTTTTTTAACGTTTTAGTTTTTTAACGTTTTAGTTTTTTTAATTTTAGTTTTTTAACGTTTTAGTTTTTTAACGTTTTAGTTTTTTAACGTTTTAGTTTTTTTAATTTTAGTTTTTTAATGTTTTAGTTTTCTAACATTTTAGTGTTTTAACATTTTAGTTTTTTTAATGTTTTAGTTTTTTTTTAACATTTTAACCTTTTAATGTTTTAATGTTTTAGCTGTTAGGGGTTAGGGTTAGTGTTGAATTTAAACAAATGAATGACACACGACATTTAAAGAGGAAATGTCTCACCTGAATAAAAAACGAAATCAATAAACCGATGTATTTAAAGAGTTTTCAGCTAAAGTCAAATCACTCGGTTGATTTGTACTCAGATAAAAGTGCAATGCATTATGGGTTATCATGTAGTTTTACAGACTGTACAGTAGAAAGTAGTGTGTAGTATGTGGTTTAAAATACATCCACAGTTTGGACCTACAGTACCAGGTCCAAAAACATCCTGTAAAAAACTGTTGTTTTTGTTTCCAGGCGACTTTTAAAGGATGGATGGAAATTATGTATGCGGCGGTGGATTCACGATCTGTAAGTTTAACTGAGTGAGTGAGTGAGTGAGTGTGTGTGTGTGTGTGTGTGTGTGTGTGTGTGTGTGTGTGTGTGTGTGTGTGTGTGTGTGTGTGTGTGTGTGTGTGTGTGTGTGTGTGTGTGTGTGTGTGTGTGTGTGTGTGTGTGTGTGTGTGTGTGTGTGTGTGTGTGTGTGTGTGTGTGTGTGTGTGTGTGTGTGTGTGTGTGTGTGTGTGTGTGTGTGTGTGTGTGTGTGTGTGTGTGTGAGTGTATTTCTATCTTTCTAGGAACATTTACACAGTCACAGTATGTGGACCAAAATTCAGGTCCCCACGAGGGTTAAATATGAATGTAGGTCCCCACTAGTAAAATATATATCTGTCTTAAGTATTCAAAGTCATGCAAATGATGTCGTTTTATAAAGTGACAGACAGTCACATAGACAGACAGTCAGACAGACAGATAGACAGACAGACAGATGTATATTATTGTTTGTTTGTTTTTTTTTTTACTTCAGGTAGAAGAACAGCCCATTAAAGAAATCAACCTGTACATGTATCTGTACTTCGTCATCTTCATCATCTTCGGCTCCTTCTTCACCCTCAACCTCTTCATCGGTGTCATCATCGATAACTTCAACCAACAGAAACGAAAGATAAGTCTTTGACATAAACCATTTCTACTTTTATTAGAAATATTACCTCCATGTGTGGATTTATTTCAGGACTATATATTGCCCCCTCTCCTCCTCTGTCTCTCTCTCCCTCACTCCCCCCCCCCCCTCTCTCTCCCCTCTTTCTTTCATACTCTCCCCTCCTTTCTCTCCCCCTCTCTACCCCCCACCGCCGTCTCTCTCTCTCTCTCTCTCTCTCTCTCTCTCTCTCTCTCCCTCTCTCTCTCTCTCTCTCTTTCTCTCCCTCTTTCACCCTTTCTCTCCTCCTCTCTCCCTCTCTCTTTCTTTCTCTCTCTCTTTCTCTCCCCTCTTTCTGTCTCTCTCTCACTCTCCCCTCTCTCTTTTTCTCTCTCTCTCTCTCCCCCTCTCTCCCTCACTCTCTCTCCCCTCTCTATCTGTCTCTCTCTCTCATTCTCTTTCACTTTCCCCCCTCTCCTCCCCGCCCCCTGTCTCTCTCTCTCTCTCTCTCTCCCCTCTGTCTCTGTCTCCCTGCTCTCACCCCTCTCTCTCTCCCCCGTCTTTCTCCCTCTCCTCTCTCTCACCCCCCATCTCTCCCTTCTTTCTTTCATTCTCTCCCCTCCCCTCTCTCCCCTTCTCTACCCACCACCGCCGTCTCTCCCTCTCTCTTTCTTTCTCTCTCTCTTTCTCTCCCCTCACTCTCTTTCGCCCTCTCTCTCTGTCTCTTTCTCACTCCCCCCTCTCTTTCTCCCTCTCTGTCTCTCTCCCCTCTCTCTCTCTCCCTCTCTCCTTCGCTCTTTCTCCCCTCTCTCTCTCTCTCTCTCTAATTATTAAAATAACCTTCAGGTTGTTGTTGTTTATACTTAGGAGGACAGGACATCTTCATGACAGAGGAACAGAAGAAATACTACAACGCTATGAAGAAACTGGGTTCGAAAAAACCTCAGAAGCCCATCCCCCGCCCCCTGGTACCAACACCACACTAACCCCTGGTAGTCAGTCTGTACTAGTCAGTCTGTGGTAGTTACTCTGTACTAGTTAGTCTGTGGTATTTAGTACTATAAAATTATTCCACAACAGAAGAACAGAGCAGTTGTTACAAAAATTAGATGGTGTAAAATAAAGGTTGTGAAATAACAGCATTAAAATGTTCTTACAGTGAACATTTTTTTTAACATACATTTTCCACAATATCAGCAAAATGACCGTAACCCTCCAAAAGTGATATTTCTGTCTCTTTTTTGGGGAGGGGGGGGGCTGGGTCTTCAATCAGGGGTATAGTACCACCAAGTACCCCCTCTAATTCCACCTATGTTTAAGAGTTAAAACCACAAATGTTCAGAGCCTGAGATATTCCAAAAACGAGTTTAATGGCAGCCATTTTTAATTAATCGATATGGCTGGCATATAAACATCTGGAGAAATGTAAACGTTGATTTTCTGATTCTATAAACAATAACATTTACAAAATATATAGTTTATCTAATCCTCCAAAAAATCCCACTGATGCTAAAATGTGAACATCATGAACTGGACTATCATGTTAATGTAGCCAATGAGAACAGCAGACAGATGGATGATGCTAATGCTAATGCTAAGGCCTTCCCTGTGTGTACAGAACCCTCTGCAGGGCTTCTTCTTTGACCTGGTGGGGAAGCAGGCCTTCGACATCATCATCATGGTGCTCATCCTCTTCAACATGATCACCATGATGGTGGAGACAGACGAGCAGTCGCCGCAGATGGAGTACATCCTCAACAACATCAACCTGGCCTTCATTGTAGTCTTCACAAGCGAGTGCCTCATTAAGATCATAGCTCTGCGCTGCTACTTCTTCACCGTGGGATGGAACATCTTTGACTTTGTGGTCGTCATTCTCTCCATCGTCGGTGAGTTTGGCTGCATTGGAGGACAGTAGTGTTGGGTTACTCCATCAGGTTCAGAAGTTTAAGGTGTCACCATGGCAGCAGAAATAATCAAGTAGTTTACAGACATACTTTCTTTCTTGATATTTATTTTTTTTTTTTACAGAAATGACTGTACTTTTTATAGGATGAATTCACTTTAGCAGAATTTAAAACATGTTGAAATGTTTCCATTCGAGTCAACACTTTCATTTGAATGAATATTGATGAATAACTAGCCCAGCTTAAGCGTCATTTCCTGTACTATTGCTAATATAACTAATCTAGTTTACCTTAATTTCCTGTACTAGTGCTAATATAACTTGCCTAGCTTTAGCTTAATTTCCTGTACTACTGCTAATATAACTAGCCTAGCTTAAGCTTCATTTCCTCTACTATTGCATATAACTAGCCTAGCTGTAGCTTAATTTCCTCTACTAGTGCTAATATAAGTATATGTCATATAACGTGTGCAGTGGATGGTTTTATAGACTTAAAACATTTACATTACATACAGTGGACAGGTGAGCTTCCAGTGGACAGGCTAGTGTCCAGATGACAGGCTAGCATCCAGATGACACGTTAGCATCCAGATGACAGGTTAGCATCCAGTGGACAGGTTAGCATCCAGTGGACAGGTTAGCGTCCAGTGGACAGACGAGTGTCTAGTGGACAGGTTAGCGTCCAGATGACAGGCTAGCATCTAGTGGACCTGTCACCTGTCAGTATCTGTCAAACAACTGTCCGTCTGCCCTGGCCTTGTGTTTACTCAAGGTCCACACACACACACACACACACACACACACACACACACTAGTTTCCATGTCTCATGAGGACCATGTTTGTCATTGGGTAGTGAATGTAAACACATTTTTTTTAATTAAAAATAAATAAATTATATATATATATATATATATATATATATATATATATATATACATAGCTTAAGCTACATTTCCTCTACTAGTGCATATAACTAGCCATATAAGTAGCCTAGCTTTAGCTTCATTTCCTCTACTCATGCTATATATATAGCTTCCAGTGTACAGTTTAGTGTCCACTGGACAGGTTAGCATCCAGATGACAAGTTAGCGTCCAGATGACAGGTTAGCATCCACTGGACAGGTTATCGTCCAGATGGCAAGCTAGCTTCCAGATGACAGGTTAGCATCCAGATGACAGGTTAGCGTTCAGTGGATGGGCTAGCGCCTCATAGACAGTTTAGCATCCAGTAGACAGGCTAGTGTCCAGATGACAGGCTAGCTTCCAGATGACACATTAGCATCCAGATGACAGGTTAGCATCCAGTGGACAGGTTAGGGTCTAGATGACAGGCTGGCATCCAGATGACAGGTTAGCGTCTAGTGGACATGTCACCTGTCAGTATTTGTCAAACAACTGACCATCTGCCCTGGCCTTGTGTTTACTCAAGGTCCACAAACACACAAACACACACATACACACGCACACACTAGTTTCCATGTCTCATCAGGACCATGTTTGTCATTGGGTAGTGAATGTAAACGCATTTTTTAAAATTTAAAAAAAATAAATATATATATATATATATATATATATATATATATATATATATATATATATATATATATATATATATATATATATATAACTAATTAGAGCATTTAATTAAATAAAACAAAATTAAAAATGGATGAATAAATAAATGAAATATTAATATCTAAAAATAAATACGTACTTGAAATAAATCATTTTAAAAATGCATGAAAATTAATGTTTATTATTAATAACATAATAATGTTTATTATTAATATCCCATATAATAATATATATATATATATAATATATAATATAATTATTATTTTTTACTAACCACATCTTCAAACCTTTGAAAAATATGTTTCACTTTACACCTGTTTCCCTCATGCTTAATGGGGACTTCCAGAAAAAAATTATTCTTGTATTTATAGGGCCACAACATTTCTATTTTACTAGTGGGGACTTTAATTCACATTTAACCCTAATGGGGGTCCTGAATTTTGGTCCCCTTAGTGTCATAGGTCCCCATGGTGTAAGTCTGTAAACATATTTGTCTTCATAAAGACTGAAATACACACACATACTCATTCACATGTCTCATGAGGACCAACTTTGTAATCAATTAACCATTGGATAGTGAGTGTAAACATGTGTTCTTTTTTTCAATTCAATTTTATTTATAAAGCTCCAAATCACAACAAAGTCATCTCACAGGGTTTTACAGGAACACAATCAACTACAGATATATGAAAAGTCCCAAGCATCCCCTCTCTTTAGACCCTCCCCCTCTCCTTAGTCCCTCCCCCTCTCCTTAGACCCTCCCACTGTCCTTAGACCATCCCCCCTGTCCTTAGACCCTCCCCTCTGTCCTTAGACCCTCCCCATGTCCTTAGACCCTCCCCCCTGTCCTTAGACCCTTCCCATGTCCTTAGACCCTCCCCCCTGTCCTTAGACCCTCCCCCCTGTCCTTAGACCCTCCCCCTGTCCTTAGACCCTCCTCAGCAGTAAAAACTTCCAAACCCAGTGTGGTTCACCCCCATGGATGGACAGGGTATAGATGAACATCCATTTATAAATGAAGGAGGGGGGGCGGGTCCATCCAACAGACAGGTGAGGGAGGAGGTCCGGGTTCACAGGTCAGCACACGCGAGTCACTGCAGATCCTGTCGTCCATGGCTCCCACACAGACACTGTCAAGAGAGCCACCACTCCCCTCAGGGGGGGGACACCAGGTGACTAGATATGAACAGACTTGGTATGAAACATAGGTTATAAAAATGACAAAAAACAGATGAGAGAGAGAGAGAGGGAGAAAGGGAGAGAGAGAGAGAAAGAAAGAACTCAGTGTCTGTACTTCCCCCAGCATTCTATCTCTTAGTGCAGCTTAGACTGAACTGTGACTTCAGTCTGTTTTTAACTAACCTGACCATAATTTTTATCAAACACAAATGTTTTCAACCTAATTTTAAATGTAGAGACTGTGTCGACCTCTTTAATATTAAAGGGAAGATGATTCCATCAGACAGTAACCATGGTAACTAAAGGCTCTAGCTCCTACTGTACTTTTACAAACTCTAGGAACTTTCAATAAACCTTCATTCTGAGAACGAAGGGTTCTATTGGGTTGGTACGGAACCAGATCATCTTTAAGATAAGAGGGGCCCATACCATTAACCCCTGACCTCTGACCCCTAACCCTAACCCATACCATTAATGGTTTTATATGTAAGGAGGAGGATTTTAAATTTAATTCTAAACTCAACTGGAAGCCAGTGAAGGGTTTGGAGCACAGGGGTGATAGGGTTAGGGGTCATTTCTAGACAGAATATTCCTAATTTTGGCTAATGTTGCACAAGTGAAAAAAGGCTGTTCTGCATGTTTGGTTAATGGGTAAACCCTTTGAATGAAAGATGTGGATCAAATAAAACTCCTAAATGTTTAACTGTGTCACTGGGTGTTACACTTAAGTTGTCTACGGTAACTATCTGGTCAGTTAGGGAGTCTCTCACATTTTTATGGCCTATTATAATGACTTCCGTTTTTTCAGGGTTCAATAAAAGATAATTGTCACTCATCCAAATCTTTATGTCTTGGACACATGTACTTAGTTTATCTATTTGTCTGGTCTGATCAGGTTTAATTGATAAATATAGCTGTGTGTCATCTGCATAACAATGAAAATTAATGCCATGATTTCTAATGATGTTACCTAAAGGTAGCATATATAGTGTAAACAAAATAGGCCCAAGGACTGACCCTTGAGGAACGCCATAATTAACTCTGGAGGACTGCGATGATTGTTGATTAATGTTAACAAATTGGTCCATTAATGGAAGAGATCCTGGATTGTGGATCTCTTTGAATTGTATTCTCCATTTACCACAATGTAAAATGTCAAAGGGATCCAAAATCCAGGATCTCTTCCGGATCACCACCAAAATTGAATAATTTATTCCTTGTGACAGTCCTAACAAATCCTGAACATTTCATCAAGATATGTACATATGTTTTGAGTTATCTTGCTAACTAACAGACAGACAAACCTCTGTGGTGTACCTCTCTTCATTCAAAGGGGGAGGTCTGCCTTGGTGGAGGTTTGCTCAGTGAGTGCTTTTCTTGTTTATATTTAACCCTCGTGGGAACAGGAAATTTTGTCCCCATAGTGTTAGAGGTCCCCATGATGTGACTCTGTAAACATATCAATGTCCCCATAAAGATAGGAATACACACACACACACAGAGTAGTCCTAAGTAGGTTGTTTCATATTTCCTGTGCGTAACTTCTCCTGCTTGAAAACATAACATTTGCATATGTAACTGAATGTGTTGTGTGAGCGGCGGGATGGTGCTGCCTGCGGGAGGTGAAGGTAACGCTACCAATCATAGCTGCCACAGGGCCGTCCCCACAATCAAACATGATTGACCTGTTAGCATCAGCCACTGGGGGGGTATTAGAGACATCCAGGTGGGGGAGGGGCCTAGCCTGTGTGTTAGACAGAGACATCTAGGTGGGGGAGGGGCCGGGTGTGTGACATAGACTACATTTATACAGAGATTATGAAAATAGAAGACGCTAAAGTGTCTTCTTCGCACACATGTCCTGTGATACATCCGCCCACATGTTCTGTGATAGACCCGCATACATGATCTGATAGACCCGCACACATGTCCTGTGATTGACCCGCATACATGATCTGATAGACCCGCACACATGTCCTGTGATACATCCGCCCACATGTTCTGTGATAGACCCGCATACATGATCTGATAGACCCGCACACATGTCCTGTGATTGACCCGCATACATGATCTGATAGACCCGCACACATGTCCTGTGATACATCCGCCCACATGTTCTGTGATAGACCCGCATACATGATCTGATAGACCCGCACACATGTCCTGTGATTGACCCGCCCACATGTTCTGTGATAGACCCGCACACATGATCTGTGATAGACCCGCACACATGTCCTGTGATTGACCCGCACACATGATCTGTGATAGACCCGCACACATGATCTGTGATAGACCCGCACACATGATCTGTGATAGACCCGCACACATGATCTGTGATAGACCCGCCCACATGTCCTGTGATAGACCCGCACACATGATCTGTGATTGACCCGCACACATGTCCTGTGATAGACCTGCCCACATGTCCTGTGATTGACCCGCACACATGTCCTGTGATTATGTATGTATGTATGTGTGTAGTGTCTGTACAATAACTGAAACCACTGCTGTACATTTACCAGAGCTGCTAATGCTAGTGCTAATGCAGCTGGTATATTAGTTGGGTTCGGGTTGTCCCACATGTTTGTTTCTTTACCTGCTCAGTGTATGAATGTAAGATCAAAGATTATGTGACGTGAACATATGTGATGTAAAGACACAACGTCAACATGTGCTTTTGTTGTCGTTTAGACACAGACATGACCTAGAGGGTCTTCAATACGTCCCACTGTGGAAGGAGTGTGAACATTAGTGTGTGTTCACACCCTGACGACATCGACTTTTTGTAAATGAAAAACACTTGTGATAAAATATGCTGTTGTATTTAAGCACAATCGTCCTGGTGTATTAGACAGAGACGTCCAAGTGGGGGAGGGGGCTGTAGGACTGATGTACAGCCTGATGGTGATTTCTTCTCTACTCCCCCCACTTATCCCTTCCATCACCTATAACTCACACACAGTGAGACCGATGGTGGGTAGTAATGTATGTGTCTGGGGTGGGGGTGACAGGCCACCCCTTCCTTGAGTTTATCATCCCTGGATAACAAGGAAAAGATGAATTCCAGTGTTGTCCTGGAGGGTGGAGGTAGAAGACAGCTCCACCTGCACAACCATCACTCTTATCAGTGTTCACATGATGGAGCTCAGCAGCGCTCTGAGTAACTGAGCATATATGTTACAACTGTAACATTGGAGATGATTCATTCTACACACACACATGCCCATAAGGACTGAGCCCTTATGTGGGTGTTCTCTACTTCCGCTTATGTGGGTATATTTAAGGGGTGGTGCAGCGGTTAGCGTTAGCATTAGCACTGGTGCCTCAGACACAGAAGGTTGTTGGTTCTATTCCCACGCCAGACGTTTGTGTGTGGAATTTATATGTTCTACTGGTGTCTGTGGGTTTACTCTGGCTCCTCCCACCATCCAAACACATGCACTGATAGGTTATCTGGTTAACTGGTTAATTAGTTAATTGGTTAATCTAAATCACCCATAGGTGTGAATGTAAGAGTGATTGTCTATACAAGTTCAGGCCTCAGATGAACTGGAGACTCATACAGGGTGACCTCTGACCCCACCTTCACCTGCTGGAGCTGGATTAGACCCCCTGTGACCCCCAGTAACCCCAGTGACCCCTGTGACCCTAGTGACAATGAAGCAGGTTGAGACAATAAATGAATGGTGACATATTTCACTAGTTATTTAACAATGTATTTATATATTTATTTTATTTGGTCACTTTTAGTCCTTCATAATATAAGACATTAATATAAATATAAATTATTGGGCTGTTATTGGATGTTTTTTAATCTCTGTCTTTCCTTGTTAAATCAAAAGAATATATATATATATATATATATATATATATATATATATATATATATATATATATATATATATATATATATATATATATATATATATATATATATAAAAATGAAAATAATAACTAGAAAAACAACCTGTGCCAAGGCAGACCCCCCAGAATGAAAAGAGGTCCACCAAGGAGGTTTTGTTTTTTACTGGAGTTTGTCTGTTTGAGTTATCTTGCTAAATAACAGACAAACAAACAGTATGGACGGATCTTTACATTTTCAGGGTTGTTATTGGACAGATCTGGAAATGATTCGATTTTGGTGATAATCGGGAACAGATCCTGGATCACTGTGAAATTTATTCTCCATTTACCGCAATGTAAAATTTCAAACTGACCCAGAATCCAGGATCTCTTCCAGATCACCACCAAAATGTAGTCATTTCCAGATCTGCCCATTAACCTACCCTGAAAATGTCATAGAACAAAATATCTACTTTATTGTCACAAATATCCACCATAGTTGCACATTCAGTGAAATTTCAATGCAGACGCTCGCCATTGGACATAAAAAAATAAAAATAGTCCAATCAAAAATAACAGTCCAATAAATACTTCAAAACTATACTAAAACTACAATATGTACACATGTCGACCACCACATCTATATCCATCCACTCTGCAGACATATACATCAAGATCCGTCCATAATGTTTTGAGTTATCTTGCTAAATAACAGACAAACAAACTCTGGTAAAATCTTAACCTCCTTGGCAGAGGTGATAAATAATAATAAATAAATAAGAAGAAGAAGAAGAAGTAAACACATCTTCAAACATTTGAAAAATACATATTTGGCTTTTCACCTGTAAAAATAAAATCAGGTATTTATATGGCCACATCATTTGCATACATTTGCATATTTGACACAGATTTAGAGTTTACTAGTGAGGACCTGAATGTATATTTAACCCTGTGGGGACCTGAGTACTGGTCCCCATAGTGTGACTGTGTAAACAGATCAATGTGTTCATTTTCCACTTAAGGATGAGTAAAGTCTGTGTGTATTTGTGTGTACTTGTGTGGTATTTGTGGGGACTTGGATGCTGTGTTTCATGGGCCAATCAGCAGCTGAGGGGTGAGTCATGCTGGATTCACCCACGCCTGCTGTTTCTGTGGTTAAATGATTGTGACGGCTGCACAGAGTGAACATCAACTGCAGCTTTTCACAGAAAACACACCTCACTTCTGTCCAGTGTTAAAGGTTTTTGTTTTTATTTAGAATATTACAAACAAATACACAAACATAAAGATTCAATAAAATAAATGAAAAATGATGCTACAAGACTGACGGCAGTAATGTATACTTTTATACTACAACACTGAGGTGATAATAATAATTATTATTATTATTTTATTTATATATTTTTATGTAGTATATTTTAGGGTTTTTTTTTCATTGGAATGAATTTCTTCTCCCAAAATGTGTCACTATGAAAATAACAGAACATTACCGTTAGAATTAAGATAATTAAATGATTATATTTTTTCCATTCCCCTTGTATAGGCTATTTTCAAAGATTAATGTAATAGTTTCCACAATGTTGTCGAATTTTTATGAAGTTGATTCTTTGTCTTTTTTTTTGTAGGTATCGTTCTGGCTGACATCATCGAGAAGTACTTTGTGTCGCCGACCCTGTTCAGAGTGATCCGATTGGCCCGTATAGGACGCATTCTGCGTCTCATTCGAGGGGCCAAAGGCATCCGGACGTTACTGTTTGCCCTTATGATGTCCCTTCCCGCACTCTTCAACATTGGACTGCTCCTCTTCCTCGTCATGTTCATCTACGCCATTTTTGGCATGGCCAACTTCGCCTACGTTAAAAGACAGGCGGGTATTGATGACATGTTCAACTTTGAGACTTTTGGGAACAGCATGATCTGCTTGTTCCAGATTACCACGTCGGCGGGCTGGGACAGCCTGCTGAGCCCCATCCTCAACAACTCCCCAGAGGAGTGCAACCCCAACATCCCCCACACTGGCACCGCCGTCCGAGGGAACTGCGGAAACCCATCAGTGGGCATCACCTTCTTCGTCACCTACATCATCATCTCCTTCCTTATCGTGGTGAACATGTACATCGCCATCATCTTGGAGAACTTCAGCGTTGCCACGGAGGAGAGCACCGAGCCGCTCAGCGAGGATGACTTCGAGATGTTCTATGAAGTTTGGGAGAAGTTCGACCCGGAGGCCACCCAATTCATCGAATACGCCAAGCTGTCCGATTTCGCTGACTCCCTGTTGGAGCCGCTGCGCATCGCCAAGCCGAACAAGATCAAGCTGATCTCCATGGATCTGCCCATGGTCAGCGGGGACAAGATCCACTGCCTGGACATCCTTTTTGCCTTCACCAAGCGTGTCCTGGGAGAGTCGGGCGAGATGGACGCCCTCAAGCAGCAGATGGAGGAGAAGTTTATGATGGCCAATCCATCTAAGATCTCTTATGAGCCAATCACGACAACCCTGAGGCGCAAGCAGGAGGAAGTATCTGCCACGGTAATCCAGAGGTGCTACCGTAGACACCTGGTGAGGCGGCAGATGAAGGCGGCCTCGTACTTGTATCGCCAGATCACCACCCCTCGACACGCGGGAGTTGAAGCCAAGGAGGGTGAGGCGGTTTTTGGAGAGGAAGCGCCTGAGAAAGAAGGGTTGATCGCCGCCATGATGAGGGAGAATTATGGCTCGAGTTTGTTAGGAATTGAGCATTCGGAGACGACCTCCTCCACTTCCTCCCCGCCGTCGTACGACAGCGTTACGCGAGCCACATCAGAAATCCTACACCCGCTCCCTGTGATGACCGAAGCAGTGGCTGTGGTAGTGGCACCGGTGGAGAATGTGGTGTGCAGCGAAGCAACTGAACCGTTGCCATCAGTGGAGGACCCTGACAAAGAGCAGGAGAGGGTACCCTAGCAGGATCTAAAAAGCAAAAAAAATCAACAATTGAGGATTTACTTGTCATGGGTTAAAGCCTGTTTGTTCACTGTTTACTGAATGTACCATAGCTGAGGAACGCTGAAGAGGCGGCCAGGAGAAGCTATGGAGGAGTAAGAGGAGGAGGCACAAGAAGGGCGAACACAGCTGAAAATTTACTACCTTTAATGGGTTTTTTCTGTTTCCCACAGAGAATCCTGAACTAAATTCACCAGATATTTTTGAAGTTTCTTTAAAAGGAGGCAGAAAAACTGAAAGCAGTGGGGTGGGGGGTGGGGGGGGCATCTGCCAACTCATCTCTGCCTTTTGCCAGAGTAAAAGACAGGAACGTCTCAGAAGAACCAGTGTCTTGAATTCATTGGACCTTATGGGTCTGTGGTGTCAACACTTATGACCTTTGACCTCAGATGCAGGAGGTCCCAACAACTATATCCGTCATTTATAGGCCTGGGGGGTTTGTGCCTTCCCACAGTTGATCAATATTCTCAGTGTACGCCTAGCTAACAGCAATGCCCGGTGGTGTTTCTGAGTAACTAAGACTTGAGACACGAGGGCAAATAATGACAGTGATTAAAAAAAAAAGTTTTCGTAGTCAAAGTATAACTTTGTTGATGTTACAAGTCTTTTAATAGCAGTATGATTATTACAATTTTTATATTTTTAGAGTAAGTTGATAAAAAAAAACAAAAAAACCTAAGCAGTCCCTCTTTCAACTTTAGAGCAGAACTGGCGAATGAAAAGTGTCCGATGGATCCCCACCACGATTTAATAGATGAGAACGAGAGGATGTTGTTGGGGAAACCCCCCGACCCACCCCCCAGGTCAAAGTGAATGTGTCCCCACAATCCCCAGAGTTGAATAAGTGTGTGGAAGTGTTTTCATGGCGACTCAGACATCGTCCGAACATTTCTGCACTGACCACAGTTTGGTTTGGTGATGTAGCTGCAGGAGAGACACCCAAAGATTTATTTACAGTCCTACCTAAACTTACCAAATCAATTTGTTCCAGAAGTTTTTTTCATGTTGTGAATTTTTCAGAAATAGTCTCATGTAAAAGGTCTGATTGGTTCCAAGGCCCCCAATACCACCCCCTAAACCACCAATACTACCCCCTAAACCTTTTAAAATGATAAAAGTATAGGAACTTAGTATAAATGTGTTTTCAGTTTTATAAACAGTATATATTAGATGTAATTTATTGTTGTCAGTTGGTAAATGTGTCTTTACTGACTGAACATTAAACCATTCAAATGAACCAGACATGTGGGTCATTTTCATACCAGACATGTGGGTCATTTTCATAGCAGACATGTGGGTTCTTTTCATCCCATTGGGTTTGTTTTGTCACTTTCACCTTCGGTGGTGTTTGTCGACAGACGTTTGGTAAAATATTGATCCAAACACGATTGACTTTGAGCACTTTTCATAATCTTCCTAAAATGCACATAACGTACGTCGTCAAAGTGAGCGATAGCACGACTCCTCAACATTTTTACAGGATGTTTTTTTTCTTTCCAGGAATTGAGAAAGGTGATGAAATGTGCCCAGCATGTCTTTTATTGGTGCTAATGGAATGATGACTGAGATAAAAAGTCAAAAGCATCATGGGTAGCTCCCTCATAGCCAATGGTACAGTGTGTATTTATGTCTCTGGGGTTTAGGTTTCATTTCATAAATTGAATTTTCCTTCGTATTCAGACACATAACTCTGATTATTGGTTACGTTACATTAACATTGAGTGTAAATGATGGTGGAACTCGATGCGCTGGGTTTGACTTGATCAAATCAGTTTGGGAATTAGTTTCCGGTTCGGAAGAACACAGCCAATGCACACACCAGTGGGAGAGAATTTCCCACAGGAGGGGGTTTCCAAGATGTTTGTCGACTATTGACCTAACTGATTTGACCAAGTCATTTCAAAAGTTTTTTATTGTGAATATTATTTCAGAAATATTCCACATTGTACATATTCAGAGTTTTGTTTTAAGGAGGAGATAACAACAACAAAGAAAAAACAAACAAACATATAAGAACATAAAACAAATAAAGTCCACCCTGAGACTTCCTGAACTATTACATTGTTTAGTAAATCAGATATTAATATGGATTAACAACAACAAAAAATCTTGACAGTCAATGAATGTGTTGGGGACGATGAAATTAAATATTCTATCATTTATCCAGTCTGTTCCATAACACATACACTGTAAACACAAACTAGTTGACTTTACTCACGAATGCCATAGAAAACAATTACATTAACAATCTGTGATTTTTTTCTATAATTCATTGAAACTAGAAATATTTAGTTTTCAACTTAAAACATCAATTTGCTTTAACTGATGTTTTTTTAGGATAAACTAAACCCTTTACTTCAATAATAACAGATAAAAATTTTACTTTGAAATAAAAAAGAAATTAAGAATCCATTTGTCAAGTTTTTATGAATGAACAAGTTCTGACATAAAACAAACATTTATAAAGTGACATGAGTGAAGACTGAATAAGAAACTGTGAGAACATAAGCTTTTATTTCGACAGTTAACAACGAAATACACTGAAAAAAGTAAAACATTGAATCAACTTAAAAATTATTCTTCAATTTTGACTTTTTATCCGAGAAAAATTATTTTACAAAGAGAGTTAATGGTCTGTTCCCAGATGTGAGCAGACGTGAGAAGCATTCACACATCTGCAGTCAATCAGGTTTGAAACGTTTAGAACAAATTATCTGTGAAGCAGAGAAGTTTCATCTGACAAACATTTGTCACACAGTGATTTGACCAAATCAAATCCAGGGCATTCAAGTTCCACTGTAATTTACACTGGATGTGAACATCCTGCCCTAACCCTAATCCCAGGGGTGGAGCATTCGGTTCACTGTAGGGGGGGCACTGACCTGTAGTGGTCCCTTTATATATTCCTAGTATATATAATGTTAGTGTTTATTTATTTATATATTCCTAGGATATATAATGTTAGTGTTTATTTATTTATATAGTCCTAGTATATATAATGTTAGTGTTTATTTATTTATATATTCCTAGTATATATAATGTTAGTGTTTATTCTTTATATATTCCTAGTATATATAATGTTAGTGTTTATTTATTTATATATTCCTAGTATATATAATGTTAGTGTTTATTTATTTATATATTCCTAGTATATATAATGTTAGTGTTTGTTTATTTATTTATATAGTCCTAGTATATATAATGTTAGTGTTTATTTATTTATATAGTCCTAGTATATATAATGTTAGTCTTGTGTGTTTATGTTTTCAGATTGTTTCTATATAAAAGTAGACTATAGACTCTTCACAGTTCACATCATTCAAACATTAGAGGAAGTGTCGTGCACAGACTGGACTAAAAACCTTCATGTAAACACAGTTGTTTATATAGATGACAGACCTACAGCAGAACTACAAATGTCTAGTTGTTGTCATTTGTCACAATCGTTACAAGGACAGAATTAAACTGGATAGAATTCCATCTGGATCTGACCCATTCAACAAAAAAAAATTGACAACATCTATGTTTACAAAGATCCAGTGTGTGGACTGGGATGAGAGGACGATCAGGAATGTCCGTTTGTCTGTCCTTCCTATTCTAACCACAATCTGGACCTTGAATAAAACTGCTGCAGCAGCATGACCCAAACATACAATGAAGAACAGAGTGAAAATAAAATAAAGATATGGTAGATAAGTGATGAACCTGGTAAATTAACCAAGAGGAAGTGATGAACCTGCTAACAGATTAGCCTGCTAACAGATTAGCCTGTTAGCTTTGTCTATTTAAGACAATAATGACTCCAGCCTCTTGTGTTATTAACACCACCTCTAGGTTAACTTACCCAGGCTTACCCCCCCCCCCCCCCCCCCCCAAACCCCCCTGTCATACATGTGCAGTTCTGTGTCTAAACAGAACCATCCAGTTTATGCTAAAGCACTCAGTCTTCGTACGTAGGAACCTTCTGGACCTGACCATGACTTGGTCAAATGTTTAAGTTGAGTCACAGAAGTTTACGTCTATGTGTAAAACATGTTTGACACATGCTCACACATAACAGTCGGATGTGTCTAAACACTGGAGGTGTGAAGCTTTTCATCAGTCTACATAGAAGGTCTGTTCATTAACTATATGTCAGACTATTGTATACTAGGAAACTTAGCCACATGGTCCGTCCACTCTTTTATCCAGTACAGATCCAGGAGGTGTAACTATTTATTTATTTATGGAACATTCTAGATCTGGAACAGATAGATGTATCATAGACTGACAGCTCATACTGTCGGTCTACAGACAGTCCTGGCTGCACACGCATCCTAGCAGCATTCTGTTAGTTTACAAACATGTCAGTTAGGGTGTGCGTGAGGCAATGTGCGTTCACAAACCGTGGGAATTTTAATTAGCCAGGGTACAGGTGGTGACTGTTACTTTGTAGCAAAAGTGAAGCATGAGATTAACTTTAGGAACTCAACAAACCAGGACACATTTACAGTTATTTAATTTTTCCATGCAATCAGGAAAGATTTATAAGCATTTATAAATATATATATATATATATATATATATATATATATATATATATATATATATATATATATATATATAAAAAAAGTTCCCCTCGCCCCACCTGGGCGGTGTCTCCTTCAGACTCGGGTCCTCTACCAGAGGCCCCTCCCACCTGGGCGGTGTCTCCTTCAGACTCGGGTCCTCTACCAGAGGCCCCTCCCACCTGGGCGGTGTCTCCTTCAGACTCGGGTCCTCTACCAGAGGTCTGGGAGCCTGAGGGTTCTGCGCAGGATCTTAGCTGTTCCTAACAATGTTCTCTTTTGGACACAGATCTCTGATGTTGTTCCTGGTATCTGCTGGAGACATTGTCCCAGCTTGGGGGTCACTGCCCCTAGTGCCCCCATCACTACTGGTACCACTGTTGCCTTCACACTCCACATTTTCTCTAACTCCTCTTTCAGCCCTTGGTATTTCTCTTCTCTTCTCATGTTCTTTCTTTCTCATGTTGCTATCACTGGGGACTGCTACATCTATCACCACCACTGTCTTCTCATGTTTATCCACCACCACTATGTCAGGCTGATTGGCCATCACCATCTGGTCTGGATCTGGAAGTCCCACAGGATCTTGGCCTGTTTGTTCTCTGTCACCTTTGGGGGGTTCTCCCATCTTGACCCTGGGACCTCCAGTCCATACTCTTTACAGATGTTCCTGTACAGTATGTCCTCTACCTGGTTATGTCTCTCCATGTATGCCTTACCTGCCACCATCTTACACCCTGCTGTGATGTGCTGGACTGTTTCAGGGGCTTCTCTACACAGCCTACACCTGGGGTCCTGTCTGATGTGGTAGACCCCGGCCTCCATTGCTCTGGTGTTCAGGGCTTGTTCTTGTGCAGCCATGAGTAGTGCCTCTGTGCTGTCCTTTAGTCCAGCCTTTTCCAGACACTGGTATGTCTTTTCCATATCAGACACTTCCTCAATTTGTCGATGGTACACGCCATGCAAGGGTTTGTCCTTCCATGATAGCCCCTCTGGTTCCTCGACCTTACTGGGCTTTTGTTGCCTAAGGCATTCACTTAGCAGTTGGTCATTGGGGGCCATTTTCTTGATGTATTCCTGGAGGTTCGCCGTTTCCTCCTGGACAGTAGTTCTGACACTTACTAGTCCTCGGCCCCCTTCCTTTCGCTTAGTGTACAGCCTCAGAACACTGGACTTGGGGTGGAACCCTCCATGCATGGTAAGGAGTTTCCTTGTCTTGATATCAGTGGCTTGTATCTCTTCCAGTGGCCAGGATATTATCCCAGCTGGGTATCTGATTACTGGCAGGGCATAGGTGTTAATGGCCTGGATCTTATTTTTGCCGTTCAGCTGACTTTTCAGGACCTGTCTTACCCTCTGTAGGTATTTGGCTGTGGCTGACTTCCCAGCTGCCTCCTCATGATTACCATTTGTCTGTGGGATCCCTAGGTATTTGTAACTTTCCTGCACATCTGTGATATTCCCTTCAGGTAGGTCAACCTCTTCAGTTGTGATCACCTTTCCTCTTCTAGATATCATCCGCCCACATTTATCTAGTCCCAATGACATCCCAATGTCTTTGCTGTAGATCCAAGTGAAGTGGATTAGGGAATCAAAGTCATATTCACCTTATTCTCTGCAGTTACTAGGGTGGCGCCATATTGCTTACTCTGTATTAGAACTTCCGGTGGAGTAGTGGAAGTCATTGAAAGTCATTGGTGAGCGTACAGATCTCAGGCGAAAAGCAGCAAGGCTGAAATCAGAGACGGTTCAAAAAAACTATCCAATATCCTTGGAAAAATGACCAGAATCATTTGTGCAGTCCGCGGTTGCCACAATAATTGGGAAAAAGAGTATTTTACTCACGGGAGAAGAAGACCTTTAACCTGCATCCGACTCCTCCCGGTGAAGAGGACCGCCGACTTTGGCTGAGGGCGCTCAACTTAAAAAACCCACCGAAAAAGCCCTACGTCTGCTCCTTTCATTTTGTGGATGGGAAACCGACAATCCAGCACCCATATCCCGAGAAATGGCTTGGCTATGAGGCTCTCGAGTGATGTCTGCGACGACAGCTTATGAGGCGAACAAGTAAAAAAGTTTACTGCTACTCTGCCCTATTGCGAGTCTGCTAAGTTAATGCTAACTACATTTGCTGCGTTACTGATTGGTTAACATACAGTTTAAAAGATTTAACAATGATGAAGTTTAGGATTAAATACATATAAATACTAATAACCAGTGTTGGACAGTAGCTCACAGCAGCATATCTTCCATCTAAGAACCATGAAACATGCCACATTTAAACTCTGAACGTACTGATACACCATCTACGCCCACAAACAAAACCATATACATCATATCATCAGCCCACTCTGCAATTAGTTTTGGGTGAGGGATTACTTCACCGGCGCTACTACAAACGACATCACTAGTTTCTACCTAGGTAACATCCATCTTTAAATGCCTTAAACTAGCTAACCGGAACTAGCTGACCGGATGTTCCTACACAAAAAGAAAGAAAATCAACAGTTAAAAGGGGTGGGGCGAAATAAGGTGAATATATATACATATATATAATATATATATATATATATATATATATATATATATATATATATATATATATATATATATACACACTTATTTTTTATACTTTTTTTTTTTACAAATCAGATAGTTGTGGCTTAAGTCCATGTGGGCCCCTGATTCGTGTGGGCCCGGAGCGACCACACCCCCCGGTCGCTCCGCTAGTGCCTAACCCTAACCCCACTCCTCTAACACATAGTAACTATAAAGAAAATCAAATAAATGAATTGACATTGGCTTTAATCTTTGGGTGTCTGTGTCAGACTGATGTTACGTCGCCAAACCAAACTGTGTTCAGACCATGTTTGAATCGCCATGGAAACGCTTCCACACACTTATTCAACTTTGGGGACTGTGGGAACACACTCAACTTGACCTGGGGGGGAGTATCCCTTTAAGAAACTACTAAGTCAATTTTCGTTGGTAACATTGCACTTTTTTATTTTATTTTTTTAGTTTACACTTTTACTTCAGCAAAACAAACACACTGGAAGAACATGTGGGGACACATTTATTTTTCCTCTGAAAACCTTTTGAAATAAAACAAAAAACTATGACAAGTCCACAATCACATGTTCTACACAGACCCAGAGTCCTGCAGAGGTCAACATCGTTATGTCAGAGGTCAACATCGTTATGTCAGAGGTCAACATCGTTATGTCAGAGGTCAACATCATTATGTCTGTTAGTTTTTAGGCCAGTGGGTGATTTGTTGATGTTTTCCTGAAAAAACCCCACAGGAGTAAGGTCAGGTTTATGATGAAAAATTAATGCTTTACTGAAGTGGATGTTATAATTTCTTACAGGAAGTCCTCGGGTTACGCCGTAATCGACCTACGCTGTTTCCACATTACAATGTCCAAGTCTCATCTGCCATTTTGTCTCCAGTTGTCCAATAGTATAGAGTGTCTGCAAACTGTAGTCTGGGTCCACACGGGCAGAAGGCTGGTAGCTAATGACTAACAGATGGCTAGCAACTAACAGAAGGCTAGCAGCTAACAATGAACAGAAGGCAAGCAGCTAACAATGAACAGAAGGCTAGCAGCTAACTGAAGGCTCGCAACTAACATATGGCTAGCAGCTAACAACTAACAGAAGGCTAACAGCTAACATAAGGCTAGCGGCTTCTAAGGGTTGTGGGCGGGACCAAAACCATTGTTGTTCAAACTGTCCGTGCGTTTTCTCAGTGGGAGGCAAACTAATGTGGAGATAAACCAAGAACATCATCCGACCTAGCCCCGCCCCAAAGACTCACACCAGGGAAATAAAAACCTTGTTTTGTGATTGGTTGGCTGGGTTAGCAGGCGTGGGTAATGCTAGGTTTAGCCAGTCCAGACCAACCTGCCAGGGTTAGGGGTAGGTGACTTCGCCTAGTTTATGTAGTTAAAGCGTCTGTGTTAGAGCATCTTTGTTAGAGCGTCTGTTGGTGCTCCATAATTTTCTCAGTATCCATATCTTCGTGGTGACATCACTTCACCCAGTTACGCATGCCGCCATTTTAAAAGGGTAAAACAACAGTGTATCAACCACTGTCTGAACTGCACTGCACCGTCCTGCAGCCTTAAAACCCTTATTTATTTATTTAATTAATTAATTATTTGTTTGTTTGTTTGTTTTCTGTTTGGTTGCTTCATTCTATTTTATTTATGAATAATTATTTATTTGTTTTATGTTTGCATGTTTAAGCTGCGTCCTTGAGGAGAATCGAGGCCAAACAAGTCAACTCTTTATCTATTTTGCACAGAGAAACAAACAGACAAAACAAAAACCAAGCAATCTGCGTTTAGCAATAACATTTTGCCGATAACTCCCACGGAATGAACGCTGTGAATGCACAGTAATTGAACAGCGTTTTGTCGTTGCTATTAAAAAGCAAATGTTTTTGTTTGTTTGTTTGTTTGTCTTCTTACGATGAAGCATCAAAAGTGTGCGTTGACGATGTATCGTTCGGTCCAAGTTGATTTGGTGATTTTTTTTTTTTACAACAACCTCTCTCTCTCTTTCTGTTTCTCTGTGTCTGTTGTCGTGGTTACCAGAGGGATCTTTAATAAATAAATGCTTTATTAGAACAAATTTATGGAAGAAAAGGAAAAAACAAACACTTTTACTGTCTGGATAAATAAAAGTACCACAATTAATTAAATAAATAAATATATATATATATATAAATATATATATATATATATATATATATATATATATATATATATATATATATATATATATCATTAAATAATTAAATGTGTCACTAATTCATTAAAATTTTAATTATATATGTAAACATGTTATTAAATGTGTCATTAATTCATTAAAATTAAAATTCATTTGACTTAAAAAACAAAATAATCGATAAAATTAAACACAAAGAAACAAAATCATCAATAAAATGTCAAACCCGTCCAGCAGTCGGTGAATGAAATGAAAAGAAACAAAATAATGAACAAAATGAGCAAAATATTGAACTAAATCAAACAAAGTCGAACAAAATAATAAAATGACCAAAATAATAAAATCAAACAAACAATATCATCAATAAAATGTCAAACTCGTCCATCATAGTCAGTGGGCGGGGCTAAAGTGAATCTAGTCCAATCCAGTCCATTGGGAGTGTCGGAGCTAGACTCTAGATTTTCATCAATTGTCAATAAAGTTTATTTTCCTAAAGTATCCATCCTAAAGATCACCCAGTGTATGGGAATGTATTCAAGATTAAATTAAAATAAAGAAAATACTGAACAAAATGACCAAAATAATAAAAAATTAACTAATCAATCAACACAATGACCAAAATATTAAACAATGTTCAACAAAATCGAATTTTATTTCCAATTTTAATGAATTAATGACACATTTAATAATACATATATTATCATTGTTGTTATTATTATTATTATTATTATTATTATTATTATTATTATTATTATTATTATTATTATTATATATTTCCTTCCAATGTTAATGAGTTAATGACATGTTCAATGATATATTTATTGATTTAATATTGGTACTTTTCTTGCTGCATATATTTCTACTAGAATATTTAACCATATATAAACTAGGTCAATATTTAAGACCAGGCATATTTCAGGTTGCAGTTGTGCTGAAGGGCTGTTTTCAGTAGCAATAGACCCAGAGTGTGCCTGCCACATTTAACTTCTACACTCCAAGCCATGCTTTTCCATTGGTTGGTTGATTGATTGATTGATATATTGATTGATTGACTCTTTGATTTGTCAACTGGTGGAGGATTGACTTTTTGGAGAAAAAATACCAAGGTTCACCAACCCACAACCCCCCACCCCCACCCCCACCCCTGTCGCTGTTGGGCGTGACGAACAAACGGCGCAGAGAGCTGCCTGGCCCCTTTCTGAAGTGGTTCAGATTCACTAAGATAAGAAAATGGACTAAGTGGGAACAGTTTGGCTCAGAACACGCCTAGGCCACCTTGTTTAAAAACCTCCATAATTAGAGTTCTTCATATAGTACTTTTTTATCCACTCAGAGCACTTTACATTAGTGACCCATTATTCATTCACTCTCATATTCTCACTCTCGTGGTAGTAAACGACGTATGTATCCACACTTTAATTAAGAAAGTTGTGAGAGTTTCATAATCGATACAGGTATGAGTAAAGAAAAAAAAATGAAATAAAATTCTGTTAAAAATTCAAAATCTGATGAAACAGACTTTCTTCCAGACGGAGACGGTTTAAAAAACAGATTTATTGATTATCAACATCTTAATTTGTGCATTTTAATGTTTTGCAGCTCAATTTTTTTGGTTTTATTAAAAATGTATGAAGAAAATTGAATTCAGGGACAAAGAATTATCATACATTTCATTTCAATGCAATAATTTAGGTGCAAAAAAATGTGCATTAAAAATTCAATGTCTTTTAACCCTTTAAACTTCCACTGACTCCTACTGTTCTGAAGTGTACAAACAAATGCACAAAAAAGCCTGATGGTGTAAAGTTAGTGAATCTGGACCAAGCACAAGTGGATCTTTTGGAATGGATGGTCTGTTGCCATAAATTTACCGTGAAATAAACGTGTCCCAGCAGCAAAATGCACACATGTCGTGATCGCCCTTCCCCTTCAACCACCCCCATCCCGTGTCACATGCTTCACGTACGCCTTGCGCTTGGTAATGACTTACCTAAAGGGCTCTGCATGCTCTCAGTGCAAAATGTTGCAGTTAGCTTGTCCCAGATATTTGTAATTTATGCTAAATTTGGCATCGTGGGAAGTACATGGCGTGTGCAAAGTTATTTACTGCCACAGTGCGAGGGTCACTCTCAGGAACTCGTTAGGATTTCCCAACTGGATCGTCGCTCCTTTTCCACATCAGATCCTTTCGTTGTCGAACAAATGTATCTCACTGATTCTTTCACTTCCTCACGCACTCGGCTGAATCCACCTTCAAATGAGTTGTTTTCCAACAATGGCGTTCATGTTCAAAAACAAGACGCAAAAGTAGAGAAGAGGAAGTGCCGATGAAGAATGGACCAATCAGAGGCCTCTTTTCTGGTCTTCTCTGCGACACTGTCTGCGGTGGGTTATTTTTTTTGGGAGGTCCGCACAAGTTTCTACGATGGGGGGGGGCTAAATTCTTTCCTATGTACCTGCGATACTTCCTGGACAACTTGGCTCCTGAGCATAAATTGGCAATGTTTTCGAGTGAATCTGATCGTATTTATCGTTTCGGCCTTGCGTTGGTACCGGTGTTTACGGGTGTTTCGGGTGACCCACACCGATATTGTTTGACAACAGGCTCTTTAGGGACACCCCCCCCTCTCTCCCTCCCTTACCCCATGTGATGTCATGTGCTTTGCATACGCCTTCGGCTTGGTCATGAGTCGCCTAAGCTGGAGTTGTTTATGGGAAATTTAATGTGGAAAGTGTCTTTTTAAATTTGTGAACTTTGCGAGCTAACGGCACTCACCAGAGTTGGCTAAGTGCGACAACACCAGAAGTAAGGAGGCGCTGGAACTGAGGCGAGGAGGTGCTGTGAGTCGACGGGAAGAACCTGATCCTACGACAGTCGTTACAATTTTCAACTCTGAAGCCAAAACAGACTTTTGTGACAGAAGGAAACTGTAGTGGGTCAGTCTATGTGGTGCTACAGGTGGGGGGTGGGGTGGGGGGGACTCTGCTTCTTCCTTCTTCATTTCAAAGACCAAAAGCTGCTTTGTCATCGTTGCACCAATGTGGAGGAAAATGCAGAGAAAACAAGTGGTTCCATTGTTTATTATTATTATTGTTACTATTAACTGTGTGATAAATGCAATACAACAGTTGTGACGCTGTATCTTCTTTACAGAACAAACCATCTTTACTGATAATATTGTCCTTTTTTCCTCCTCGTCATGGACTTTGCTTTTTCCAGGCGTCCTCTCACTGGCTACGTTTACATGATTTTTTTTATTCAGAATTATTCATTCTGAATGCAATAATTCAGAGTGAAATCCATTTCCTTCAGGTTTTACACGACATGTTAGTTCTGTATAAATGTTTCCATGGAGACGGGTGTGTTCTGCTCTAGTTAATTGTTTTTTCAGAGCTAAAGGTACCAAGGTTTCTGATTGGACAGGACAACCGCTTAACGTCTGGAAGAAAACCACAACGTCCACTTCCAGTTTGGCGTTGTTTTCAACTATCAACATGTTAGAGCAAATATTACATGTGTTCACTTAGCCACACTAGCTCCTCCTAGCATCAGTAAATCTGTTTTATTGTAGTAGCCTAGCCACACTAGCTCTTCCTAGCATCAGTAAATCTAATGTTCTATCGTAGTAGCCTAGCCACACTAGCTCCTCCTAGTGTCAGTAAATCTAATGTTCTATCGTAGTAGCCTAGCCACACTAGCTCCTCCTAGCATCAGTAAATCTAATGTTCTATCGTAGTAGCCTAGCCACACTAGCTCCTCCTAGCATCATTAAATCTAATGTTCTATCGTAGTAGCCTAGCCACACTAGCTCCTCCTAGCATCAGTAAATCTAATGTTCTATCGTAGTAGCCTAGCCACACTAGCTCCTCCTAGCGTCAGTAAATCTAATGTTCTATCGTAGTAGCCTAGCCACACTAGCTCCTCCTAGCGTCAGTAAATCTAATGTTCTATCGTAGTAGCCTAGCCACACTAGCTCCTCCTAGCATCAGTAAATCTAATGTTCTATCGTAGTAGCCTAGCCACACTAGCTCCTCCTAGCATCAGTAAATCTAATGTTCTATCATAGTAGCCTAGCCACACTAGCTCCTCCTAGCATCAGTAAATCTAATGTTCTATCGTAGTAGTCTAGTTTCACTCAATGTAACTTTTGTCTAGATTTCCCTGAAACTGGTCGACCAATCACAGTGAAGTATAGAGTCAGAGGGTGGGACTAACAAAGTGACGCTGCGATGACTGGGAGAGAAACAAGCGTAAACAACCATAGAAGAAGAACAACAACAGGTGTAGATTTCCTTTTATCACAGATGAGTGAAGAATGTGAGAAAACGTCAACAATCTTTAAATTTTTTTTACAGAAGCGACAACAGTCGTTCAGCTCCATAATCCACCATTTTGTTTAGTCATTCCTAACTTTCTCCAGACTCCTCCGTCAACTTTCAGTCGCTCTAACTACGTCATCCTAAAGATTACACTGGTAAATTGGTTGTAGTACCGTCCTATTGCATACAGAGGATTTGGAAGACAACCTTTTAGCCCCGCCTCCTCTGACTATGAAGCACCACTAGACCCATACATGGAATGAATAGAGATAGCACTGCTAGGCTAGGCTAGGCTATAATGAACCTTTATTCTGAATAAAAAGGGGAGTAAAAACTCATGCAAACGTAGCCACTGCTTCGACCACCGTCGCCCCATTTACACCTTTGACTGGTTTCACGGCGGGTGTCCAACTGGTTTTTCGACAGCTCTCCAGCGTCATATCAGGGGCACGAAACCTCAAGAAAGTTGCCTTTTTCAGGAGCGAAAGGGAAGAATAGTTTGAATTTTTCCCTCCTGACACGTCATTTATTGCTTTTTATATATGTCTCACGAAAGGAGGAAAAATGAAGGTTTGTCTTATTTTTGATGTCAAAAACAAACAGGGCTGATGACAAGTCCTTCACCTTTGAAAACAAGAACCATTAAAGTGGAGATCAGAGGTTTCTTTACACAGGTTTATTGTGTTTTGGCTGGAACAAGTGGAGTGAAGACGACACGGTGTCCGGAGGATGAAAACCATGGAACACTGATGCTGTAAAGAAAGCGTTAATGACATGAGAAACTGTAATGTTAACAATAGCCTGTTCTCAACAATAAGGTGAATTAAGAGAAAATAAACAGTCACAATAACTGCCAACCTCGTTGAGCTGTAGCACGGAACAAAACACACTCTTATTTTGCTCAATCAAACTTTTAAAAACTCTAAATTATGAGATAAAAAGTCACAATTATTAAATCAAAAGTCAGACACAACCAAAATTATAAGTTTTATTGTCGTTTTTGGAGAAAATACAAGTGTTTTAAATGCTCCTTATATTCTAAAAAATATGGTAAAAAGACATTTCAGTCAAAAATGGTTCTCATTGATTCATACATCAACAAATGCTGCTTTATTTTTCTTAAAAAAATTAACCAAACACAATCCTGACTTTAAAAACGTGAGCATTAAAAACTGGTTCTGGTAAAACAAAAAGACCAATTCTAAACAGTTTCTTATTAAATTCAGACACAGGAGATGAAATTGATGAAAGTGATGTCATGTGACTGAAACATCGTTCCATGGTTTGTCCTCTTACGTGTCACAGCTGTGGTTGGTGAAACCTGGGTGTAAAGTGGGCGGAGCCTCAGTGTCCCCGCCCTTGTGTTTAGAGACAATAATAATTACAAATATGAATACACACACACACACACATATATATATATATATATATATATATATATATATATATATATATATATATACTTTGTAGTACTTTGAGTTGAAATACTTTTTAGTATTTTGTCTGTATATAAAATCCCTCCTGTAATAAAGAAGAAATAATTTAATAAACAATGTGTTTGTGTTTTTAAAAACTTACCAAATCTGTCTATCTGTTTATGTGTGTGTCTGTTTGTCATATCTTTATGGGGACATTAATTGTAATAGTTTACACTTGTATTCATATCCTTATGGGGACATGAACACACACTCAAATGTTCAAACATAAATCTTTATAAATCTTTATTTTATTTTTCTAAAACTGGTGAAAAGTCAAACATGGATTTTTCAAAGGTTTAAAGATTTTATTATTTCTTCATTTTAAACCAAACATTGAAAAAAAACTCATGACTCACGTTTTATTTTTTCCTCCTTGTTAAAGTCTCCTCCTCTTCTTCCTCTTCTTCCTCCTCTTTCTCCTCCTCTTCATCTTCATCTTCCTCCTCCTCCTCTTTCTCCTCTTCCTCCTCTTCAGCTTCCTCCTCCTCTTCTTCCTACTCTTTCTCCTCCTCTCAGGTGGTTGCCATGGTAACCCTAACTCTGGTAATAATCAGTAATGATGAACCTTAACTCTGACAGCATCATATCATCCTTTCACCAAACACACGCTGCCCTACATCTCCAGCTGCCCTTGAGCAAGGCACTGAAGTCAGATCGTGTGTCAGCATGGGTCTTAGCCTGTTCTGACTCGTTTGTTCAATTACGTAATGACGTCTCCAGCCGCAGACGAACATGAGGTGCCAGAGTTCCTCAGCATATGTTAAACCATCTGTCGCCGTTCTCACCCAAAATGCGAATAAACACGTTATTAACTCTACAGAGTCCAGGGTTCAACTCTGGACAAAAGAAGAAACAAAATGGACTAAAAATCAACATAATCGTCTAGAAAATCATCCAAATAAATAACAAAAACACACAAGGAAAAACTAGAAGTAAAAAATAACAAAATAAGGAAATATTGAAGGAAAAAGAATAAAACTAGAAAAGCACTCTGAGAGCACAGACCTCTGCCAAGGTAGACCCTCCCCACCCCGATCACCCCCAAAATGAAATCAGTTCTTCCTGTTCCCATTTCCAACATATCCTGAAAATTTCATGAAAATCTGTCCATAAGTTTTCGAGTTATCTTGAACACAGACAGACTTGGTGGAGGTAATACTCAAAAATAAGATGAAAATGAATAAAAAATGACATTAAAATTGATGAAACGTGTTGGGGACCTCTGACACTATGAGGACCAAAATTCAGGTTTGTATGAGGTTTAAATATAAATGAAGGTCCCCACGAGTAAAATATAAATGATGAGGCCCAATAATTACATTAATGTTTTTTTTCTAGAAGTACCCATGATGTGTATACTGTATTTTGTCTTTTAAAATGTATTTATTTTTCTATATTTTTAGAATTTTTTTTATTTATATACTGTTTAAAAATTATCATTATTAAGACATTTTATTGATTTTTATTTATTTGTATGTATTTATTTTCCTTTTAAAATTATTGTTTTTATTTATTGATGTTAATTTTTTTATTTCACTTAATTTTCTAATTTATTATTTATTAAATTTTCAAATTTATTTTTTTATTTTTTAAAGGATGTTTACACTCAATACCCAATGGCTATTTGATTATAAACATGGTCCCCATTAGACATGGAAACATGTGTGTGTGTCAATTCATTTAAAATTAGGTTGAAAACAGTTGTGTTTGATAAAAACTGAAGACTGAAGTCACAGTTCAGTCTAAGCTGCACTAGGAGATAGAATGATGGAGGAAGTACAGACACTGAGTTCTCTCTCTCTCCCTCCCTCTCTCTCTCTCTCCCCCTTTCTCCCTCCCTCCCTTTCTCTCTCCCTCACTCTGTCTCTCCCTCGCTCTGTCTCTCTCTCTCTCTCCCTCTCCTGTATTTTATAACCTATCTTACATACCAACTTTACTTTTCTACGTTTATATATCTCTGTAGTTGATTGTGTTTCTGTAAAACCCTGTCAGATAATTTTGTTGTGATTTGAGGCTTTATAAATTAAATTGAATTGATTTGTGGGTTTCATGCCTGTGTGTGTCTACATGTGCGTGTGTGTGTGTGTGTTATCATCAGAATGTGTCACCAGTTAAACACTCACTCTAAGTTTATGCAGGACAGAGCTGATGCAGCAAAAAGACACGATGGGGACGTCAGTCACTGCTTTATTGGTTTAATCACCACAAACACACACACATACAAACACGCACGCACACACACACACGCACACACACACATACACACACACATGCACAATGAAGCTGCTCAAAAACTAGACTGATACTGCCTCACCCTTTTTAGTATTAAGGAGTCCCCAGAGAGTAGCATGAATGTGTGTGTTTGTGTGTGTGTGCTTTATCGCATTGGCAGTGAGGTGTTTATAATGTCCCCAGACGGTCATTGGGGAAACAATGAACTTCATAAACTTCAAACAGAGACAAATATCTGAGATTCAGCCAAAAAAATCACTTTACAGTCATTTTAAAAATAAACAAAAGAAGCTGAGAAACATTTCAAATGGTTCCATCATGTACAGAACCAGTAAAATTATCTAGAACAATTAAAAGTATCATCATTAGGGTGGCACCCAGGCCCGATACCCGTAATAGGGCTTTGTGGGGGACCCTCTGACTGGTGGGTGCATTAGACTCCTGTGTTTCCATATGGGTCATGTGGGTTGTGTTTCCACATGGGTCAGGTGGGTTGTGTTACCAGAGTGTTCAGGTAGGTTGTGTTTCCAGATGGGTCATGTGGGTTGTGTTTCCATATGGGTCAGGTGGGTTGTGTTTCCATATGGGTCAGGTGGTTTGTGTTTCCAGATAGGCCAGGTGGGTTGTGTTTCAAGATGGGTCAGGTGGGTTGTGTTTCCAGATGGGTCATGTGGGTTGTGTTCCCACATGGGTCAGGTGCGTTGCATTTCCAGATGGGCCATGTGGGTTGAGTTTCCAGGTGGGTTGCTGTAAAACTCATCATGAAGCACCTTTGACACCTGACCGTTCATGGCCCACCTGGAGCAGGTTTCGGTGCTGCGGAAATGTGCCCAGTAGGGCCACAAGACAGACCTGGGGGGAGGTCCCACAAGGGGATCCTTTCAACAGCGACTGAAGCAGACCCACTGAAGTTGAATCCCTCAGGTGGACTGTGCAGACTCCACCCCTTTACCTCTTAACAGTTTCACTTCCTCCTGAACTCTGTGTTCAAAGTTCTGTTAAACTTTACCTTCAGGTAGATAGATGATAGATAGATACTTTATTGATCTCCAAGGACAAATTTACAGCACCATCAGCTCAAAGAGTTGAAACATAAGGGCATGCAAGTCGACAAGTAGTAAAAATAAAAATAAAATCAAGTACTACAAGCTGAAAATAAAAGCAAAACCGGAGGTAGTGATGGTAGGGGGAACAAAGTGAGTAAAGACATGACCATGGTATTCTAAAACGAACACCTGGCAGTTCACTGTGCGGCATGAAAGTTAAAGTGTAAACAGTGCGGGGGAAAGTGCAATGTGCAATGTTGCTGTGCAGTGTCCATAAATCTGTTAAGTGTTTCTATGGGAGTTGAAGAGTCTGATGGCGTGGGGGAGGAACAATTTCCTCAGTCTGTCGGTGGAGCAGGACAGTGACAGCAGTCTGTCACTGAAGCTGCTCCTCTGTGTGGAGATGGTGCTGTGCAGTGGATTGTCTGGATTGTCCATGATGGACAGGATGCTGTTCAGTGTCCTCCGCTCTGCCACAGATGTTACACTGTCCAGCTCTGTGCCGACTACAGAGCCTGCCTTCCTCACCAGTTTTTCCAGGCGTGCTGCATCCTTCTTCTTCAGGGCGCCCCCCCAGCACACGACTGCGTACATGAAGGCACCCGCTACTACAGACTGATAGAAGATCTGTCGTAGCTCCCTGCAGATGTTGAAGGATGCCAGCCTTCTGAGGAAGTACAGGCGGCTGTCCCTTTCCTGCACAGTGCATCAGTGTTGGCAGTCCAGTCCAGTTTATCATCCAACTGCACTCCCAGGTATTTGTAGGTGCTGACCACCTCCACACAGTCCCCTTTGATGGTAACAGGTTGTAGATGTGGCCTGGTCCTCCTGAAGTCCACTACCATCTCCCTTGTCTTGGTGGTGTTGAGGAGTAGGTGGTTGGAGTCGCACCACGTGACAAAGTCCTGGATTAGATTCCTGTACTCATCCTCCTGACCACCCCTGATACAGCCCACAATGGCTGTATCGTCCGCAAACTTCTGCAGATGGCAGAGGTCCGAGTTGTACTGGAAGTCGGACGTGTACAGGGTGAACAGGACAGGAGACAGCACAGTTCCCTGCAGTGCTCCAGTGCTGCTGGCCACAGTGTCGGACCTGCAGTCCCCCAGCCTCACGTACTGAGGTCTGCCAGTCAGATAGTTTGTAATCCACGCAACCAGGTCTGATTCCACTCCCATCTCTGTCAGTTTGTCCCTGAGGAGCAGTGGCTGGATGGTGTTAAAGGCGCTGGAGAAGTCCAAGAATGTAATCCTCACGGCACCACTTCCTCTGTCCAGGTGAGAGAGAGATCGGTGGAGCAGGAAGTTGATGGCATCTTCCACTCCAATCTTCTCCCGGTAGGCAAACTGCAGAGGGTCGTGGGCGTGGTGCGTCTGTGGCCTCAGGTGGCGGAGCAGCAGTCGTTCCATGGTCTTCATAATGTGCGACATCAGGGCAACCGGTCTGAAATCATTCAGCTCCCTCGGATGTGGTTTCTTTGGGACTGGGATGATGCAGGACGTCTTCCACAGCTGGGGGACCCTCCCCTGTCCCAAGCTTAGGTTGTAGATGCATTGGAGGGGGTGTCCGAGCTCCCTCGCGCAGGCTTTCAGCAGTCTTGGTGAGACTCCGTCTGGGCCTGCTGCTTTGCGGGGGCGCAGCCTCTTCAGCTCTCCACAGACCTGAGCTGCAGTGATTGTTTTGGGAGGTGTGGTGGGTGAAGGGGTGCAGGGAGAGATGCTGGTCGTTGGAGGTGTGGTGGGGGGAGGGGTGGGGGGAGAGATGTTTGTCCTTGGAGGTGCGTTGGGGGGAGGGGTGGTGCCGTTGTCTTTGTTGGTGATGGCTTGTAGAGGTGGGGGGTAGGGGGCTGCTGGTAATGGGTTGGGGTGATCAAACCTGTTAAAGAAGCTGTTCAGCTGGTTTGCCCTTCCCACATCCCCCTCAATGGGTGCACCTCTTTTGTTGCTGCAGCCAGTGATGGTCTTCATCCCCTGCCACACCTCTCTCATGTTATTGTTCTGCATCTTACTTTCTATTTTCCTGCTGTACTGCTCTTTCGCCTCCCTGAGCTGGACCCGGAGTTCCCTCTGTACCCGCTTGAGCTCCTGCGTGTCACCATCTTTAAAGGCCTTCTTCTTCTGGTTCAGAAGGCCTTTGATGTCACTCGTTATCCAGGGCTTGTTGTTGGCAAAGCAGCGTACAGATCTTGCTGGAACCACAGTGTCCATACAGAAGTTGATATAGTCTGTCGTGCAGTCGACCATCTTCTCAATGTCCTCGCCGTGACACCCCTGCAGTGCTTCCCAGTCAGTGGTCTCAAAGCAGCCTATCAAAGCCTGCTCGGCTTCAGGAGACCACTTCCTGAAAGAGCGTGTGGTTGGTGGTAGTCTCCTCACTCTAGGTGTGTAGTGAAGTTTGAGTAGAACCAGGTTGTGGTCTGCTTTCCCCAGTACCGGCAGGGGGGTGGCACTGTATGCATCCTTCACGTTTGCATACATCAGATCTAGTGTCCTCATCCCTCTGGTGTTACAGTCCATGTACTGGTGAAAAGCAGTTAGTGTCTTGTCCAAAATGACGTGATTAAAGTCCCCAGAGATAAGCACAAGAGCCTCAGGATGCTGTGTTTGTAAACTCGCAACGGCGCTGTTGATGACGTCACACGCTGCCTCCGCATCGGCTCGCGGGGGAATGTAAACAATGACAACAATGGCATGGCTGAACTCCCTGGGCAAGTAGTAGGGATGTAAACTTACAGCCATAAGTTCAGTATCTCTGCTACAGGTGGAAATCTTGATGTTTACATGCCCAGGATTGCACCATCGCTTGCTTACATACAGCGCAAGTCCTCCTCCTTTGCGCTTTCCACAGGCTCTTGTGTCTCTGTCCGCCCTGACTACGCTAAAGTCCGGTAGCTCCACGTAAGCATCTGCTATGCTATCTGTTAGCCACGTCTCAGTGAGACACAGCAAACTGCACTCCCTGAAGGTCTTCTGGTTCTTTGTCAGCGCAGCCAGTTCGTCAATCTTATTTGGCAGTAAGTTTACGTTCCCCATGATCATAGAAGGCACCACTTCTTTGCTAGCCGCTTAGCTTTTAGCATAGCGCCGGCTCTGCATCCCCGGTACGGCTTCCTTACCTCCACAGGTAAACACGGAACTACACCGGTGCGGGACTTTGCTCTCATAGTGCGTAAAAAGTTCCTTGAGTAGACGAGTCTCGATGTAGAGTCAATATCCATTGGATATAATAATACTTTTCCCAGAAACTAGTCGGGAAAAACAGGGAAAAAGTGCGGAAAGAAAGAAAAACACACGGAGCTGCTGGAAGGGCTGCCACTCGCGTCGCCGCCGGAAGTAACTACTTGTTGACTATCGGACTATGTCTTTTGTTTACGCCGCCATGACTCCCCGATGCTCCTGCCCCCGGTGCAGAAAAAAATCTAAGAAGAAACACTGGATATATATAATGGATATATATATACATATTATTAATAATCAGAATCAGAATCATAAAAATTATAATAATAATCATAATAAAAAAGTTTAAGTGTGATGTGTTCTGTCCATTATTTACTCACATTTAGTGAGTAGTCAGATTGGCTTAAGCCAATAATATTAATCAGATTACCTCATTCAGATTAGTTTAATCAGTTGAGTGGAATCAGATTAGTTTTTTTCACGTTAGTTTAATCAAATTAATTTAATCAGATTACTTTATTCATATTAGTTTGATCAGATTAGTTCCAGGTGATTCTGTCTGATTTTAATTTGGTCACATGTTTATACCATAGAAATTAAAGTAAAACATTTGAATTCCGATTTTTTTTTCGTGTGACATTTGTTCGTCCTTTGAATTGTCTTCCACTTTTTGACATAAACTCTTTTCTGACAATGCTGAATAACAACAACAACAACACATGTGTGATATGATGACTGAGCTGTGTCCGCCGCCGTCATAAGGACTATTTCCACCACATAAAAAAAACACAAGAAAAAAAGAAGACAAAATCCTATAATGAAGAAAAAGAAGAAGAGAAAAATAAAGTCAGTAATAAAACAGAGCAGTTAAATGTCAAAGTCGCACTAATTGTTTCTATTTTAGATGAAGCTGGTTTAGACGAGAGTGACTGAACAAATGACCTAAAAACAAAGAGAGAGGGAGAGAGAGAGAGGGAGAGACAGAGGGGGAGAGAGAGAGGGACAGAGGGAGAGGGGGGGGGGCAGAGGGAGCGAGAGAGAGGGAGGGAGGGAGAGAGAGAGACAGAGGGAGAGACACAGAAAGAGAGAGGGGGAGGGCAGAGGGAGAGAGAGAGAGAGAAAGGGACAGAGGGAGAAAGAGAGAGATGGGGGGACAGAGGGAGAGAGAGAGAGAGAGAGAGGGACAGAGAGAGACAGAGGGAGAGAGAGAGAGAGAGAGAAAGAGGGAGAGAGGGGGGGCAGAGGGAGAGAGAGAGAGAGAGAGGGAGAAACAGAGAGGGGGGACAGAGGGAGAGAGAGAGAGAGAGAGAGAGGGACAGAGGGAGAGATAGAGGGAGAGAGAGAAAGGGACAGAGGGAGAGATAGAGGGAGAGAGAGAAAGGGACAGAGGGAGAGAGAAAGAGGGAAAGAGAGAGGGGGCAGAGGGAGAGAGTGGGGGGGGGGACAGAGGGAGAGAGAGAGGGACAGAGGCAGAGAGAAAGAGAGAGGGACAGAGGGAGAGAGAGAGCGAGAGAGAGAGAGGGGGACAGAGGGAGAGAGAGAAAGAGAGAGAGAGAGAAAGAGGTGGGGGGACAGAGAGAGAGATACAGAGCAGCTGAGGCTGGATGATAACACAATCTAACAAAACACGCACGGACAAGAATAACATCCCATAATTACAGCTTTGAGGAGACAAAAGGAAAAGGTGGAAACTCCAAAGGTCAAAGGTCAACACCACACGTGAATGAGACACAACTTCAAACTTTAATGCTTTACTCCTGCAGGAGTCCCACCAGACCTGACGCAAAGCAGTGTGGTGCAGGACATATTAGAAAAGTCACTGTGGATGGGAGAGGGAGGGACAGGGGGATGGGCAGTGATAGACGACAGTCCCTTTAACTAAAAACACATTTATAGCTAGTATTCAGAGAATGTTTAACCCCATCCCTATTCTAACCTGGTTTCTATGACAACCTGTTCTTGAATTAGAGCCAGTAATGTGATTTTGACCTTTCTGCGAAATGTTGGAATGTCAGAACAATGTGTTCTGGCCTCTCTGATGACCTCCAGCAAATCCACGATGCCAGGAAAACGGCCATCATTGACTGTGAGCTGTCCAAATGCAAGGTCGACATTTCCGCCCTTCAGGAGACGCGCCTCCCTGCAAGTGGCAGTCTCAAGGAGAAGGACTGCACCTTTTTCTGTCAGGGACTCGAGCCAGAAGAGTGCTGCCTCTACGGGGTTGGATTTACAGTGCACAACACCCTCCTGTCTTCAACAGAGCCTCCCTCTCAGGGGACCGCAAGGATTCTCTCTCTCGGCCTCCTGACCCCCTCTGGATCAGCAAACATCTTCAGCGTCTATGCCCCCACACTCTGCGCTACAGCCGAGGCTAAGGATGCATTCTACGAGGAGCTTGAAGCCAAGATCAGAGAGATCCCACAGAAAGAAGACCTGTTCATACTTGGAGACTTCAACACCCGGGTAGGCTCAGACCACAACTCATGGCCCCGATGCATAGGACACTTTGGAGTGGGCAAGCTTAACAAAAACGGATAGCGGCTTCTTGAACTCTGCACTTTCCACCATCTGTGCATCACCAACACTTTCTTCTCCACCAAACTGTAGCACAGAGTGTCCTGGAGACACCTAAGATCCAAGCATTGGCACCAGTTGGACTTCGTCATCACCAGGAGGTCCCTTCTCAACCACGTGCTCATCACTCGTACCTACCACAGTGCCGACTGCGACACGGACCACTCCCTGGTGAATCTCCAGCCCAAGCGCATTCATCGCTCCAAACAGCAAGGACGGCCCTGTATTAGCACAACCAGAGTTTCACTCCCAGGACCGCGTGAGCGCTTTGCTGAAACCATGGAGAAAGCCTTGGAGGACTGCCCCACTGACAGTGCCACAGCGTGATGGAACTACATCCGAGACACCATGTACAAGGCAGCCTCAGATGCCTTCGGAATGCGGAAGAGAAAAAGTGAAGACTGGTTCGAGGCGTGGATCAAGGAGATGGAGCCTGCCATCACTGCCAAGAGCACTGCACTCCTCAAGCACAAGAAACAGCCCTCCAAGGTAACACTGGCTGCCTACAGAGCTGCCCGCAACAACGTCAAGAGGATCATTCGCAAGTGTGCAAATGACTACTGGCTTGACCTGTGTCACAGTATCCAAATCGCCTCGGACTGTGGCAACATCCGTGCCATGTATGAGCGCATGAAGAAAGCCTTCGGCCCTAGTGCCATCAAGATTGCTCCCCTCAAGTCCACCACAGGCGAGATCATCACAGAGCACAGCAAACAGATGGAGAGATGGGCGGAGCTTTACCAGGAGCTGTACTCTAGGGAAATCACTGTCACCAACACCGCCATCGAGAACACCACCCTACCCACCATGGAAGAGCTTGACACACCACCCACAGTCGACGAGCTGAGGAAAGCCATCAAGTCCCTTGCCAGCGGCAAAGCACCAGGCAGTGATTGCCTTCCCCCCAAGATTGTCAAGCTAGCAAGTGAGAGTTCTCTTCTCGGCCACCTGCATGATCTCCTGCTCCAATGCTGGGAGGAGGGCACGATACCCCAGGACATGCGGGATGCAAAGATTGTCACACTCTACAAGAACAAGGGGCGAACGCAGCGATTGCAACAATTATCGTGGGATATTTCTGCTCAGCATCGTAGGAAAGGCCTTTGCTCACGTCGTGCTTAGCAAACTGCAGTTGCTGGCTGACTGCGTTTACCCAGAGTCGCAATGTGGGTTCCGTGCAGAGAGATCGACAATCGACATGGTATTCCCCCTCAGACAGCTTCAGGAGGTGCCGTGAACAGAGACGCCCACTTTACCTTGCCTTCATTGACCTGACCAAGACCTTCGACTTGGCAGAAACGGTCTCTTTGCCCTTTTGGAAAGAATTGGGTGTCTGCCAAATCTCCTGAAGATGATCACATCCTTCCACGATGGCAGGAACGGTACAGTCCAGTTTGACGGATCATCCTCAAACCCCTTTCCAATCAAGAATGGCATGAAGCAAGGATGTGTCCTGGCCCCAACACTTTTCGGTGTGTTCTTTCCCTTCTCTTGTGCTATGCCTTCCACAAATCTGAAGATGGCATCTTCCTCCACACTAGGAGTGACCGGAACCTCTTCAACTTGGCCTGCTTCTGTGCTAAGACCAAGGTGCGCAGAGTTCTCATCAGGGAAATGTTGTTTGTGAATGATGCGGCCCTCACCACCCACACCGAGGAGACACTGCAGCGGATCATCATACGCTTTGCGGAAGCCTGTCATGAGTTTGGCCTAACTATCAGCCTGAAAAAGACTAGCATCATGGGCCAAGGTGTCAGCGTCACCCCATACATTACCATTGGTGAGCACGCCTTAGAGGTAGTCGATAACTTCACCTACCTTGGCTCCCGTATCTCCAGCAACCTATCCCTGGACTCCGAGCTCAATGTTCGGATAGGAAAAACAGCAACGGTAATGGCTCGACTCGAAAAGAGAGTTTGGGACAATCCCCTGTTGACCACCAAAACAAAAATGAAGGTGTACCAAGCCTGCGTACTGAGCACCCTTCTCTGTGGTAACGAGACATGGAGTTCACCAAGAACACAGGTTGAATGCCTTTCACATGCGCTGCCTTAGACGACTCCTTGGCATCACCTGGCAAGACCGCAACACAAATGCAGTGGCCTTATCACAGGCAGGTCTACCAAGCATGTATGCCATGCTGACCCAGAGGCGACTACGCTAGCTTGGCCATGTATGCAGAATGGATGATGGACGCATCCCTAAGGACATCATGTACGGTGAGCTTGCCACAGGGACGCGGCCAACAGGACGACCAACTCTGCGCTACAAGGATGTCTGCAAGCGTGACTTGAAGACCTGCAACATCAGCCCTGGAAAGCTTGAGTGAGCAACAGTGGACCGTACACTCTGGCAATCAACTGTCAAGGCCGGCGTCAAACAAGCCAAGTTGAAGAGGGATAGCCAGTGGGAGGTGAAGAGGACTCGCAGGCGACAGAGGCTTCAGTCTGCCCCCATTCAACCAACCCCCACAAACGATTTTACCTGCACAAAATGCCAGCGGGTCTGTGGCTTCCGTATTGGGCTTTACAGCCATAGCTGGTGGTACAGCTCGACGTGATTTTACTTCTTAGGTGCAGATTTCTATTGTCTTCCAAGACAGTCAGAAGCCAACAATGTGATTTTGACCTTTCTGCGAAATGCGACCTTGACCTTTGACCTTTTGCAATGTTGATAATTTTGTTATATGTATATATGTGTCAGTGTGTGTAATATTATGATAATATATCCACTATTGATTAAGTTATAGAGTGATATGTCTATGTTTTACACAAGTTAATTTGGACACATGTCACGTTTGACCTCCAGAGATCTGAAAAACTATTGGTCGTAGGTGATAACAACAACTATTAGAATTGGAAAAATCTTCATTCTGCATCATTTGGTACCAAGCTGAAAGTTCTGTGACCCTCTGTTCTGGAGTTAAAGCCAATAATGTGATTTTGACCTTTTAGTTCATTGTGACCTTGACCTTTGACCTTTACTCAAATGGATCATTTCACACACACACACACACTTTTTTCTTTAAGTATCTGGATTATTCAATGTTACTGAGTGAATTAGAAAGTTTCCAAATAGAGATTGTGATTGACATTTCTACAAAGAACCATCAATTCTACTGAATTACCAATTCTACTGTCTATATATATATATATATATATATATATATATATATATATATATATATATATATATATATATATATAAATGTTCCTCTTGCCCCATCTGGGCGGTGTCTCCTTCAGACTCAGGTCCTCTACCAGAGGCCTGGGAGCCTGAGGGTTCTGCGCAGGATCTTAGCTGTTCCTAGTTCCTCTTCTCTTCTCATGTTCTTTCTTTCTCATGTTGCTATCACTGGGGACTGCTACATCTATCACCACCACTGTCTTCTCATGTTTATCCACCACCACTATGTCAGGCTGATTGGCCATCACCATCTTGTCAGTCTGGATCTGGAAGTCCCACAGGATCTTGGCCTGTTTGTTCTCTGTCACCTTTGGGGGGTTCTCCCATCTTGACCCTTGACCTCCAGTCCATACTCTTTACAGATGTTCCTGTACAGTATGTCCTCTACCTGGTTATGCCTCTCCATGTATGCCTTACCTGCCACCATCTTACACCTGCTGTGATGTGCTGGACTGTTTCAGGGGCTTCTCTACACAGCCTACACCTGGGGTCCTGTCTGATGTGGTAGACCCCGGCCTCTATTACTCTGGTGTTCAGGGCTTGTTCTTGTGCAGCCATTAGTAGCGCCTCTGTGCTGTCCTTTAGTCATATATATATATGTATATATATATATATATATATATATATATATATATATATATATATATATATATATACTGTATATTTTGTAATTATTATTAATTAACTAATTTATTTTAATTGTTTGAAATAATTTTATAAATATTAGTATTAATGATAATATTCCCAATCCCATTTCCTGAAAAAATAAATAAATATTAACACCTAAAACAGTTTGTTATTACAGTAAAATATTGTTTTGTTGTGAAAAAAAAACATATTTTTTAAAGTCATTTATTTTAATATGTTCAATATAGCAGTTAAAGTATAACTTTCTGGTCTTAAATGTTAATTATTATTGTTTTTAAAACTGCTTTTAAACATTACATCTATTAGTTTGTGTGTTTAGATAGATAGATAGATAGATAGATAGATAGATAGATAGATAGATAGATAGATAGATAGATAGATAGATAGATAGATAGATAGATAGATAGTACAGTATCAAAACAAAAATACAGATGTGGAATATTTTTTGTTTTTCACTGAGTCAGATTGATGTTATTGTGGAGTCACAGCTCCACCTGCTGGACTGAACTGGTTCTGGTGTGGTACTGAACTACCACTACAAACCACTGAGTTACTATTATTATTATTATTATTAATAATAATAATCCAAAAATAAATAATAATAATAATAATAATAGTTAGATAAGTCGTAAGGTGAGACAATGAGCTGGGGTTGTTCTCAGAAGGGTGGAGGGTTTCCTTTGCTGCTGGTCCTCACACATGCCAGTCTGAAACAACAGCAAAAACAGAGAATGAATATATATAGACCACAACCATAATGATATAGTTGGACGATAGGTGTGTTGGAGCATCAGGGCGTTGGAGTAATGAGTAAAAGCTCCTCTATATCCAGGGTTAAATGAAGGCATTTTCTTTAGACAATATGTGGATAGATTTTTTATTTACATATATGCTTTCGTGGTTTTTCTTTGTTGAATATGTTATTTGATGAGTGAGGCGTCCTGCTGATCACTCTACAGATGACTGATTGGTAGTCCCACATGCACACCTGAAGACAATTAGATAGGTGTTGCTTTTCAATTTTAGTTTGGTCACTCCAGACACTCTTTACTTCCTGACAGAGGCTTGTAGCTGAAACATGTAGTAGCATCTGCCCATAAAATAAAGGTACAATGGTACCTCTACTTACGAAATTAGTTAATTTCAGTAGTATTTTCGCATTTTAAAAGATTTGGTTGGTTCCAAGGCCCCCAATACTACCCCCTAAACCCCCAATACTATCCCCTAAACCCTTTAAAAATGATAAAAGTATAGACATTTAGTATAAATGTGTTTTCAGTGTGTTTCAGTATATTTTAGATGTAATTTATTGGTGTTAGTGGGTAAATGTGTCTTCACTGACTGAACATTAAACCATTCAAATGAACCAGTCATTTTCATACCAGACATGTGGGGCAATTTCATACCATTGGGTTTGTTTTGTCACTTTCACATTCAGTGGTGTGTGTTGACAGACCTTTGGTGGGTGCAGATTCAGGGACCATTGACTTTGACGGCTTTTCATGGTCGTCCTGGGGTGGGCGGGGTGTATGCGTCGTGTGGCGATGACACGACTCATGGACATTTTTTCGGCGTGCTTTTTTTGTGGATTCTGGGGGTTGGTGGGGTTTCGTCAGCATGTCTTTTGTTGGTGCTGGTGCACTGATGGCTCCTCCTCCTTTTTTATCATCTCCTGTTTCACTTCTGTGGGTGTACGAGGGTCACTTTCTTTGGGCTGGTAGTGGGTGGTGGGTGTGTGCTGTGGGGGGGTTTTAGTGGACGCCCTCGGGGGACCTCGAGGGGCAGCAGTGGCTCTGTCCTTTATGGATGTATGGTTAGAACTCTGTGATGAATGAGGGTCAAAGGTCACCAAAAGCATCATGGGTAGCTCCCTCATAGCGAATGCGATGATACGTACATAAGGTACATGACGTATTTACATACATGACTTATTTACGTACATGACGTATTAACGTACATGACGTATTAACGTACATGACGTATTAACGTACAAGACGTATTTACGTACATGACGTATTTACGTACAAGACGTATTAACGTACAAGACGTATTTACGTACATGACGTATTTACGTACATGACGTATTAACGTACATGACGTATTTACGTACATGACGTATTAACGTACATGACGTATTAACGTACATGACGTATTAACGTACAAGACGTATTTACGTACATGACGTATTTACGTACATGACGTATTAACGTACATGACGTATTTACGTACATGACGTATTAACGTACAAGACGTATTTACGTACATGACGTATTTACGTACATGACGTATTTACGTACATGACGTATTTACGTACATGACGTATTTACGTACATGACTTAATTACGTACATGACGTATTTACGTACATGACGTATTTACGTACATGACGTATTTACGTACATGACGTATTAACGTACATGACGTATTAACGTACATGACTTAATTACGTACATGACGTATTTACGTACATGACGTATCTACGTACATGACGTATTTACGTACATGACGTAGTTACGTACATGACGTATTAACGTACATGACGTATTAACGTACATGACGTATTAACGTACATGACGTATTAACGTACAAGACGTATTTACGTACATGACGTATTTACGTACATGACGTATTTACGTACATGACGTATTAACGTACATGACGTATTTACGTACATGACGTATTAACGTACATGACGTATTTACGTACATGACGTATTTACGTACATGACGTATTAACGTACATGACTTATTTACGTACATGACGTATTTACGTACATGACGTATTTACGTACATGACGTATTTACGTACATGACGTATTTACGTACATGACGTAGTTACGTACATGACTTATTTACGTACATGACGTATTTACGTACATGACGTATTTACGTACATGACGTAGTTACGTACATGACGTATTTACGTACACGACGTATTTACGTACATGACATATTAACGTACACGACTTATTTACGTACACGACGTAGTTACGTACATGACGTAGTTACGTACACGACGTATTCACGTACACGACGTATTCACGTACACGACATATTTACGTACATTAACGCTTATTTTTTTAACCATCCCCACATGTTTTTGTCAGTTAGGGTTAGGGAATTGTTTCCTTTATGGCAAAAATGTTTTTATTTTTAAATATAGATCATATTTAAAAATAAAAAATTACAACTTCTCAATTATAATAAAAGTACAACAGTAAAAAATTTTAATACAATTTTTACTTTTTAATTGATTTTAAAGAGAAATTGTACTTTTTTCTGTTATTTAAATAAAGAAATTGAATCAGTAATTATACTGTTACAATAGTATTTTTTTCACACAAGTAGCTGTACTTCTAGTTCAGTACAGAATGGCAGTACTTTTACTGTGTGAATACATGTAAATTACATAACTCTACTGCAATATGTGTTCATGTGACTCACCTGAACTTTTGCCTTTGACAAACCATTGATCCACTTCTGAATGTGATCCAGTTCTGAAAATCACTTTTCCTGTATGTTCTTCATCTCATGTTGAACTTTGCCTCTGAAATAAGAATAACACAGAATATTTATTAGACTGACTTCCTTCTAACCTTGATGATGTCACAGAAACAGCCCCGCCCACGAACAAACAAAATCTCTATCTTTACAAGCATGTATGCATATATATATATATATATATATATATATATATATATATATATATATATATATATATATATATATATATATATATATATATATATGTATATATATGAAACCAAATTATCAATATTGCAAAAGGTCAAATGTCAAGGTCACATTTAGCAGAAAGGTCAAAATCACATTAGTGGCTCTTATTCAAGAACAGGTTGTTATAGAAACTGGAGATTGGAACAAAATAGGGGCAGGGTTAAACATTATGTGAACACTATTTGTTTTTGTTGTTGTCACTAGCTGTGTTTCCATTACAGTTTTTCACAAAACAATAGCAATATTCCTACAATTTTCACACGGTATATTTCTGTTTTGAAGGTGTTTCCATTGACGGTTGTTCTAGGGTTAGGGGTCAAAGGCTAAAGTTGTTGTCGGCAGGAGCATCGTAACTCTCGTCAAATATCATCCCTCCATATTTTACTGCTGGAACATGACCTTTTCATGTGCTTGATATCACGCTGCATTTCTCTGCAGTTTTCTGTCTCTAAAATGACGCTGATATTTTTCTACTGAATTATTTCTGAAAATGTCTTTGTCTCCTCCTCTGTCCATGTGTATCCAACCATTTTCACCCCCAGAGAAGTGATCATGTGACCATGTACATCACATCCTGTCTCGTACGATTACAGAAAAAGTGTTTCCATTGTGCTTTTGCGATATATTAGAATATGGAAACGTCTGAAAAATTACCTGAGTTTTTATTGATATTTAAGTGTTTTTTCCAAATTCAGGTGTTTCCATGAACAGTTTTTATAGTGATATTTACATTTTGTGAATTTCCAAGGGTAATGGAAATGCTGTTAATGTCTTTGTAGATCTGACTCATAATGCACATCTAGAAAGGATAAGTTGAGGCACAATATTGTTAAAATTGCAATTAACTTTGTTAAGAATTTTTTTTTCAGGTCATTAACAATTTTATTTATGAAGCGCTTTCAAACAAAGTGCTGTACAGCCAAAAAATTAAATCAGTCACAAACAATAAAGCATAAAAACATAGGCACAGTAAAACAAATCAAGACATAAAACCCAAAGTGAACAAGCTTTGCTTTAAAAACATCCACAGATCATGCCTTATGTCCAGAGGGAGACTGTTCCACAGCGTTGGTGAAGGAAATGAAAAAGCTTGTTCAACAACCGTCTGTTTTCTGACTTTAGTCACAGTCCCTTTAGAGCGGAGGGGACGAGAAGGTGCATATAATGAGACCAAGTCATTTAAATAAAAAGGTGCTGCTCCATTTAAAATTTTATAAGTCAATAAAAGCACTTTAAAATCAGCAAAAACATAACATGAAAGCCAGTGAACATCAGCACTGGGGTCATGTGATCATATGTTCAGCTCCAGTCAGAACCAGAGCCGCAGAATTTTGCACCATCTGTAAAACTTTTTTGGGTAGTTCTGACAGAAGAGCATTACGGTAGTCCAATCAAGATGATACGGAGGCATGGATGAGGACTTGAGCATCCTTGTCACTGAGGATTGGCTAGATCTTAACAATCCTTTGAAGATGAAAAATGCTGTTTTAGTCACCTCCCTTATGTGTTTATCAAAAGAAAGTGTCTGGTCCAATATAACACCAAGGTTTTTCATCTGGTCTCTATCCAGAACAACACAGTCATCATTTCAGTCTTTGCAGAATTTAGGAAAAGGACATTTTCAGAGAGCCAATTTCTGACAGCTGAAAGACAACCCTCCATTTTTGACAGGTTAGACCCATCTTCACATGTTATAGGCATATATAATTGAGGGCCGAGAACAGAACCCTGAGGAACTCCATGTTTTACTGTGCAAGGCTCAGACAAGACATTATTAAAAAAAACACATTGACATCTGTCTGAAAGATACAATTTTAGCCATGACAGCACCTTGCCCGAAATACCAAAATAATATTCAAGTCTTCCAATTAAAATACGGTGATCAACCATATCGAACGCAGCACTAAGATCCAACAAAAATAAAACTGAAGTACAATCAGAGTCAGTGCTCAACAACAAATCATTAAGCACCTTTGTCAGTGCAGTCTCAGTGGAGTGACTGAAGAGGTTCAAACACATTATTTTCTGTTAGATAGTGGAGCAGCTGCTTTGAGGCCACTTTTTCAAACACGTTTGATAAAAAAAGCAAGGTTTAATAACGGTTTTACCACTGCTAATTTAAAACACACAAAAAAAAACCCAAAGACAAAGAATAATTTAAAATGGATTGGATGCATTCACATATAAGTTTTTTTAAATTAAGTATTTTCATAATTTAATCAAGTTTGTTTCTATTGAAACAAAGAAAACATTTGAATTTGTTGTCATATATAGGTTATCATCTTATTATTTTAAAGGTCCGATCCACTGGAGATTAAATCAGTTTGAATGTGACCCCTGAAATAAAATAAGTTTGAGAACCTTGTTTTAGATTCTTGTAAACAGACACATTTTGCATTTTTTCCTGCTTTGCACATTCTTGTCATTCCCGTCATGAGGACGTCACCTGGAATATTTTCCAACAGCCTTGAACTACTTCCAGTCATGCAGAATGTTTGTTAGTCATCTAATGCAGGGCCGCTGCTAAGGTTTTGGAGGCTTTAAACCACAGGTGTTAAAACATAACAGGGTCCAATCTGGCCTCAACAATGAAGATATTAACAGTGTAAAAATGATTTGAATTCAGATTCTGCATACACATTAATTAGATCTACACTGGGTCAGAGCAGTAAAAGATGATCATCATTACCTGTAAATAATGAAAATGTAAAAAGTAATCAATCAATCAATCAATAAATAAATGTAAAACACGCACACGTATTTAAAACACGTAATTAATTAATCAATCAATTAATTAATTAATATAAAAATTACACTAAATCATCATTTTAGTGGAGGTTAAATAACATATAAATCCTCACAAGTCACATTTTTTCTCTTTGCAAATGTAAATGTTTTAATTTAGTCACACCAAAAGTATAATTTCACACACAAAAAAAATCTGTAGAAGTGAAAGAAATATGAACAACCTGAAATGACTTAAGTAAGTACAATTTTAATAATATTCCACTTATTATTAAATGTTTGAAGCTATAATATACACATGTGAATGTGAAAGGTGCTGTCATGCTAAGTATTTTTTCAGTTTGTTCATGCTCTTTACATTGTTTAAAAGGATATTTTAAAGATGTAAACATTTCCTTAATTGAATTTGAAAATGGTTTGCTGTAAAACATGGACAATATTTTATGGTTGATTATTATTCATATATTATATGAATTTATTTGACTGGTTGGATCCACTTCTGATCAGATGGAGCTGAATGTGGTCCCTGAGCTGGTTAACATGCTTCACACCACAGGGACAACAAGAGGAGCTGCAAGTGCGCATGCGTCTCAGAGTAGTCGTAACGGAAGCAGCTCTGGGGCGCTAACACACAGACACACACACACTGACCGACACTGAATGAGAACGTACTGATTTCATCTCCAAAATGCTGAAGTTCCTACCCAAACTACTGCTGCTTGTCCTCTTAGCTTTCCCTGCGACCCTCCTCACAAGGGGTAAGTATGTGCTACTGCCGCTGACCGCAGCGAACCGGGAAACTATGGCGTTTGGTTAGCTTGAACATGCTAATGTTAGCCGCTAGCAACAGGGAGAAGTGGGAAGGCCGCTGTCCGTTTGACATGTGCCAGTTAGCTTCAATTACCTTCATAATTACACACAGATCTGAGGTAAATCATATATTTGTCAACATATTCACCCATTCTCATGTGGAATTTCTTTAGTATGTTCTATTTCCACGAGCTACATGTCTGCACTTCGTACTCCAGTTTACACTGACGTGTCCTTAGCCGTTAGCCTGCTAGGCTAATGTGCTAAATATCAGTTTTAAATCCAGTGATCTTTATTATGAAGTGTGCACAGAGGTGGGAAGTAACTAAGTAAAAGTACTTAATTACTGTATTTTGGTTGACTTTTTAGGTATCTGTACTTGACTATTTATTTTTCTGCCAACTTTTTACTTTTACTCCCTACATTTTTGTATAAATATCTGTACTTTATACTCTTTATATTTATATAAATATCTGTACTTTATACTCTTTATATTTATATAAATATCTGTACTTTATACTCTTTATATTTATAGAAATATCTGTACTTTATACTCTTTATATTAATAGAAATATCTGTACTTTATACTCTTTATATTTATAGAAATATCTGTACTTTATACTCTTTATATTAATAGAAATATCTGTACTTTATACTCTTTATATTAATAGAAATATCTGTACTTTATACTCTTTACATTTCTATAAATATCTGTACTTTGTACTCTTTACATTTCTATAAATATCTGTACTTTGTACTCTTTACATTCTCAGAAGAAAGTCTTTACTTTTTCAAACTAAGCAGTGTGTTAAATCAGTGCAGAGAAATAGCTGGGTTTCAGTCATGTGGTTCTGATGGTGGCGCGAAATTTGAGTGGAGGTCGGAAGTAAACACGGAGGAGATGCAAGAGAGCCAGGAGAGCAGCTATTGTTCCACTTTAGACCCAGTTTCTCAGGAGAGGTATAAACAGCTTATGGAAAAATATATCGCACATGATCCGTATTCAATGAAAATGTCCGAATACACAACTGATTTCAACTATCTGCCAACTATCAAAGCTGTGGATATCACAAATTACTTAGTCCTCCAGACTTCTTACTACACTAGGCAGCAAATTAAAGCCTTTAAGAGTATTGAGGCGTACAATTTTTTTTGTCAGTGGGTGGGTTCACAACCTTGGAATAAAACGTCTCCGTGATGGTGTTTGCTAGGGTGAGTGTTTGTTCTTATATTTATATCTTAAACATGCTAACAGTTAGCGGTAGCAGCTTTAACGTCAACAAACACAGCAGCTGTGGTTCAGGGTTCTCCATCGTCCACGTCAGATCTAGAATCAAATGTGGGCTCTCAGTTGTCTGTTTCAGATCCAAAATCACCTTTACACATTTGTAAACGTTGATGTTGTTCTGTCTTAAGCTTCATCCTTTTCTCACGTTTGACAGCAGATTCTGATTTTGGCTTTCGTTTGTAACCAATCAATCATCATCCCAATCAAGTCAACATTAGACTAGTGGTAACTTTAAATCACTAAGTACAAGATAATTTAACGACAATCTAATGCTAATAAGTTTGTTTGTAAACACAATGTTACCTCTGACGTGGTCGCTGCAGACACGAGCATTGAGGGACTCTGCTCCTCCGGATTGAAGACGGAGATTTAAAATCCATTTTTTCCGACGTTTTTCTGTAAGCTTCCGCCATTTTTCTCCTCTTCGTTTGGTGATTTTTGGTACCCTAAAATACCGTTTGTCGGTTTCCCAGCTCGATCTACTGGAGCATCCATAAACACAACAATACATAAGCATTTAATACTTTGACTAGGCTTTGTCTTTGTGATTATCTTTCTCACTTCCGACCTCCACTCATTTTTCGCGCCTTACGTTGACGTCACGTCTACATCAAACGAAACCCAGCTATTGTGACTTTCTATCATAATTATGACTTATAATTTCAACACTTTTTCCTCATAATTATTCTTTTTTTTTAATCTCACGTATAACCTTTGTCTTATTATGATGTTTCATCTAAATTTAGATACTCTTGAAACTTGTATCCTAACCGAACACTAACCCTAATCCTACCCCCCCCTCCCATCCCTAAAAATAAATTCATTTATAAATAAATTAAAAACCTTTTCTATAAAGCTGTGTGTGTGTGTGTGTGTGTGTGTGTGTGTGTGTGTGTGTGTGTGTGTGTGTGTGTAGGTTTAGCCACATTAGGAAAAAAAAACAGCTCTTCGTGCTGGGGTGTGTATGTGAGAAATGAAGAGTTAATTATAGTCATAATTGGCCATTTTCATTAAAGTTGTGTCAGTGCAGCTCTTCATTGTCCTGCAGTCACACGCAGCTGTTTATAGAAGGGAAAGGGGCGGGGCCTGGGCATGACAAAAATCACTGCTGAAAGAAATCAGACAAATAAGATACATTTCGATATCTACCAAAACCGTACATTGGCTTTCGAAACTTTTTGGCCATGCGCCTTCTGCTCATTCTTGTGATTCATATGGTATGTCATTTGTTGGGGAAAAATAAATTTTTAATTGAGTGTTGAACTTTGCCACTTGCATGGCCTCTAAAATAAACAGTAAAATAGTTATTAAAAAATTATTTACAACTTTTGGGTTTCTAGCTTCTACATTTGGTACTATTTATAAGTACCAGGATTTCCATTCAAAGGCATATTGTGAACTTTCTATCGGAGATACCGAACTACAAGTGTATGATTTTTTTCGTACGGATGCAAGGACATTTTTGGCATTGGTTTGATGTTTCTAACCCAAACCGTTCAGGATTTAGATTTGAGGATTTTATTTGAAAGGCAGATTATGAACTTCCTGTCCAAGATAGGTGTGTGACATTAGTGTATGAAATGTCAAAAATAAGTATTTGAACAGCTGATAAAATGAATGTTAATATTTGCTACAGTATCTTTGTTTGTTATTCCAGAAGTCAAAGGTTTCCTGTAGTTTTTCAGCAGGTTTACACTCACTGTAGGAGGGGTCTTGGCCCACTCCTCCACACAGATCTTCTCTAGATCAGTCAGGTTTCTGGGCTGTCGCTGACAAACAGAGTTTGAGCTCCCTGCAAAGATTTTGGATTGGGTTCAGGTGTGGAGCCTGGCCGGGCCATGCTAGAACCTTGATATGCTTCTTACGGAACCACCCCCAAAGCATGATGCTACCACCCCCATGCTTCACAGTAGGGATGGTGTTCTTCACAATGTACTCTTCATTCTTCTTCCTCCAAACACACTTAGTGGAATTATGATCAAAAAGTTCTATTTTGGTTTCATCTGACCACAAAACCTTCTCCCATGACTCCTCTGTATCATCCAAATGGTCATATGTAAACTTAAGATGGGCTGGTTTAAGCAGGGGAACCTTTGGTGCTATGAACAGGCCTCTACAGTGCACCCATTTCACTCGCATTTGTGAGCAAATATTTCATCATGCGAACGAGGAAAACAAAACAGTCTCACATGTGTGAGTGTTTGTTACAGCAACAATAAGACACACAGACCTGAGGAGTTAATGAAAACCTACTAGAAATGAATGAAAAGTGTGTGAACAGCTCCACATAGAGACGAACACGGCACATATTGAAAGGATTAACCCTTTAACTCATGATGCGTCAGCGCTGACACGTTCTGAGTGGATGGTTTAGTTTAAAAATTCAGACAAATTCAAGTGTTTTTTTAACTGTTATTTTACTGAGAATTTAGTTCATGGAACTGATGTACAGGTGTCGAAAAGCAAGTGATTAAGAAAAAGAAAAAGCCCAAACTAAAACTACTGGAACCAAATTACAACACTAGTTATTTATTCCTTTTTTTTTTTACTTCATTTTGGGTTTTGTGGGTTTTTGTTTTTTGCCTTTTTTCCACGTTATTTCTTATTTTGTGAATATATATTAGTTTCTGTTGATGTTGTTTATTTTGTTTATTTTTCTGTTTTTTTATTTTATTATTTTTCTTTAATTGGGTTCTGTTAGTGTCTTACTTTGTTCATGTTACATATTATTTTGTTGGTTTATTATTCATTTTTGTTCATTTTACTGATCACTTTGACTGTTTTTTGTTCATTGTGTTGCTTATTTTATCTTATTTTATTTTTTACTGTGTCTCAGTCTCAGGAGTTAAAGGGTTAATCATTCTAAAATGGATCTAATAATAATAATAATAATAATAATAATACATTTTATTTGTACCGCACTTT
>CM035802.1:40091986-40199486 GCA_020466265.1 Siphamia tubifer | reverse complement strand
CATAAGGAACACAATGAACAAATTCATAATCTTGATATTTTGTTGCTATAGATAACAGAGGGAAAATGGTAAATTAATAAGTGAAGGAAAATATTAAGGGAACCAAATTAACAACCATCAAAATGAGAACCCATACAAAAATAAACTGCAAAATTAGTGAGAATTTTACAAAATAAGACAATTAGTTGAACAGACGAGGCACAAAAATGGACAAGACTCAATATAGATTTTTTAAAATGATCAAATTAACCAAAAAAGTAAAGAAAAACAAAACAATGAACAAATTTTATAAAAAAAAAAATCAGATTTAAAAAATGAAGAAACTGAACTACTTAAAATCTGACACTTTTGTTTAGTTGTCTATAGACAAGTTTATGCCACAAACCCTGGGCGGTGCCATTACCTTCTAGATATTGTTATTTCCGCTGGAAGTCAGGTTAGCAGTGTTTGCTAATGTGAACAGACTTCGATTGCTAACTGTTTGTGAGCTATAATGTCCTGGGAACATAGTTTTAGTACGTTGTCTGGAGATGGAGTTATTATCCCCCACCCGAATGTGGTGCAGACCTGGAGGATAATATGACCACGACACCCAACGTAACGAACGAAAAGATTTGTGCGTATTTCGTGGATTCCATTGGAATAGACAGAAAATCTATGGACAATCTGACAACCTCTGAGGATCAATATCTGCAAATAAAGAACTAATATAGAAGAATAAAGTATACACACGCACACACACACACACACACACACACACACAGACAGATAGAACTGCCAACTCCATGAGGGTAAAATAAGGGACACTATGTCAAATCCCATCAGATTCACAGACCTCTGATTTTTTTTTATATAATCATCAATGGAAAAATAAGAATTTCGTCTCCTTTGGAGTTCAGTTCAATACTGGACGTAAGTTTGTTTTTAATTTGGGACGATTCCGTCTTTAAGGGTCATTTGACAACCCTACACACAGACACTGTAGGCGACCTGTCAATCAAACAAACACATCCAGCTCTACTGTCTATGAACATTAGCTTAGATGCTAATCAGCTGTTTTAGCAAAACACCGGTGCTAACGTTAGTGTATGACAACTTGACAATTAACAGTATTAACAGTTTCATAACTAAAGCTAAAGTTGATGAACTTAGCATCAGATGGAAGTTTAAGTGTCTTTGTGGAGATAATAGTCCGCTGGGTGAGTTGTAGCCTCTTTGGCTGTCAAGACGGTGTGTCCCAAAAGTAACTCTACAAACGGGTTATGATTGGTTGGTCTTTTGTCCACAAAGTGATGGGGACACACAAAAACACTGCAGGGTGGATACTTTAAATTTAATGTCTGTGATTCAGAGGCTTGTGAAAAAATGAAAACAGAGGTCATGAACATTGTCTCTTTGTGGCAGGTTTGTGGTTAAAACATTCTATCTACCCACTCGTTCAGCTGTTTTCTTCAGTTTTTATAACTGACAGCACACGTAGGTCCACAACCACTTTTCTTCTTGTAGATGTCTATAATTTTTCTCACTGAATCACTGCGTTTATATCAGAGTTAACTAGTAAAATCAACCGGAGGAGCCAGACAGGAAGTGAAGAGGATAATCAGGAAGTAAAGCGGACATGGGTCAAAAACTTATCTATAGCACCAACCAGAAGTATGCTAATGCTAAAGAGTGTGTAGTGCCATCTAGTGTCTGGGAGCGGAACAATAATTCAGATTTTTCTTCCTGACATGACATTTGAATTTAATTAGAATGTTATATAAAAAAAGAGATGTTAAAATGAATATTAGGCAGCTCTTAATATTCTAACTTGTATATGGCATCATTAGGTCTTTTAGGGTTTTTTTTGTTTTAGTTTAGTCATTTTATTTTGAATATCCCAAACACAAAAACATTTTATCTTTCAAAAGCCAATAATTGATAAGATAACAAGAGAAAGACAATATAGCATAAGATAAAAAAATAAGAAGGCAAGTAACATATTCGAAAGGGAGTGGGAAGAAGTGAAAAAAAAATGTGACCACCGTTAGTGTTTATACAGGCAGTGATGCACTGACACATGCTCCTCACTAGGCGCCGTATTCTGTACTGGGGGATCTGGAGCCAACCCTCCTGCAGTGCCTGGATCAGTTGTTGCCTATTCTGAGGCTGGGGAACCCGATTGGCCACTTGCCTACCAAGTTGATTCCATAGATCTATCTGATTTTTGTCAGAATCGTGCAGCCCTAATGTTCAGCAGTATTTTAAACCTCCATGTTGTTTCCAGACTTCCCAGCCAATAACATCGTCAAGTTCCTGCTCGGCTTCACCAATAAGGGATCGGAAAACTTCATCGTGGAGTCTCTCGATGCTTCTTTCCGTTACCCACAGGTAATAAAGATACGATGGAATGGAACGTAGTACGACAAATGGGCTTTTTACAGTAGAACGTAGTACGCCAAATGTGCCTTTTACAATACAAATGTAAATCTGCAGTAGGCGCAGGTGGAGGTAGGCCTGGACGATTTTTATCAAGTATTTTGTTGCAACCAATTTAAACAAATGTTTAAATAAAATTTTATTTAAATAAATATACAAACGAGAGGTTTTTTTTTTCTTTCCTCCTCTTTCTACTGCAGAATTTCTGGAACTCCCACCACTTTATCCTCCTTCCCTGCTCATGCTTCCAGAATACTGGCATGTACAGCGCTCTTGAGGATTTGTGCACGCTGTACAGCAATAGTTTGAGTCTTGCCGTTTCGAGGTCTGATTCAAGCACAGGATACGATACATACTCGGACCCATACCCCAGCTACAGTAGTACCGGAGTACTAGTCATACTACTGGAGCTCTGGGGTATGAGCCAGAGTTGGTATCGGATCCCAAGCTCAAAATGGCAATGCTCGAACTCTTGCTGTACAACGTGTGTGAATCCTCAGGTACAATCCTTGCGCATGCTGATATTCTGGAAGCATAAGGATGGGCTAAAGGGGCAGGAGGTCCTGGAAGTTCCCAAGCGCAGCAGAAAGAGGAGAATTGGGGGTGGGGGGGTTAACTTGGTCACAAGAACAAGGTTGAGTTAATCGATGTATCACCCACACCTGTGTTCCATATGTTGATGGTTTATATAGTTCTTATTGGTCACTGATAGAAGTCATACTTTGATTGACTTGAGTTCTTATCCAGTGAAAGTCCTGTCCACTTCTATTGGAGATGGACAGGAACATGGAACCCAACCTGACAAATTTAACTGGGGAAGGATTGTGATAGAACATGATGGTGAGATACAGCAATGTCGGTTCCAGTTTTGGGGATGGAACCAAGTGATTATATTTCACTTAATTTCAGTGGGGATTATTTAATTTGTAAAACATGTAAATCACAACCCAAATGTGGTCATGGTACTAATTACACTCGTACTGCGAAGGTTCCACTGTACAATAGAATAAAATGACTTGATTCAAACTCCACCTCATGCCTCCTTCAGGATTACCAGTTCTACATCCAGAACTTCACTGCACTGCAGCTCAGCACCGTGGTTCCTCCCAGCAGACAGGCCACCTTCGAGTACTCCTTCGTCCCTGCTGAGCCCATGGGGGGGCGGCCTTTCGGACTCGTTGTTAACCTCAACTACAAGGACGGCAGTGTGAGTATCCACTCCCATCGTTCCTGTGGTTCCACGCCTCCTTTGACCATTTATCCTCTTTTTCTTTCTACATCCCCTTTTTATTCACGTGATATTTTTGTTTTTGTACTTTTGCTCTGTAGGGAAACGTTTTCCAGGATGCAGTTTTTAACCAGACTGTCACCATCACAGAGAAAGAGGATGGACTTGACGGAGAGACGTAAGTGCCTGACATTCCCTTTGACATGAGTTATGACCCGTCCCCTCGGGGTGCATGATATGAGCACATTTATCTTTCTCATAAATATGGTCTGACATTTCTTTCTTTCCTTTTTTTCCCTACAAAACATTTTGTATAGCTACTTGCTTACAAAGACATCTATGGACTTCAGAACAAGTCTTGTTTGTTTTTGCTGTACTTCTTACATCACTGACACATATTCCAAGAAAGATGCAAAAATTTTTCAGTGAACTTTACATCCTAACACAGGAGGTCCTTGGGTTACATGGTAGTCAACCTATGCTGTTTAGACTTTACGTTGCCTGAGTCTCGTCCGCCATTTTGTCTCCAGTTGTTCCATAGTGTAGAGCAGGGGTAGTGAACCCTGGTCCTCAAGAGCCGCTATCCTGCATAATTTGGATATATCCTTCTTCCAACTTCTTGATGGGTGGCCATGGCTCAGTTGGTAGAGTGGGTTGTCCATTAACCAAAGGGAAGGTGGTTCAAATCCCACTCTGTTCTAGTCAGTCCCTTGTGTTCTTGGGCTAAGAAACTTCACCCTCCTGTCTCCAGTGTCACTCACACTGGTGTGTGTTTGGTAGTGGTCAGAAGGACTGTAGGTGGAAATGATCAGCCGTGCTTCTGTCAGTCTGCTCCAGGGCAACTGTGGATACATATGTAGTTTACCACCACCAGAGGGAGCATGTGAGAGTGAATGAATAATGGTCACTAATGTGAAGCACTTTTGCACTATAATGATTTAATACATTATTTTTATTATTGTTATGAACCTGAGTCAAATGGTCGGCCAATCTTCAAGCTCTGCAGAAGACCCATAACTGTCAGATGTGCTGGAAGAAGGAAACATGGACAACCTACAAGAGAGCAGTGCTCCAGGACCAGGGTTCCCTACCCCTGGCATCGTGTCTGCGTTTGTGCTCTATCATTTTCTTGGTATCTTCGCCTTTTTCACATCATGGCTCCAAAAAAGAAAGCAGGAACTTCTAGTGATGTTGGTTCAGCCAAGACGAAAACGATTACCTTGGAAACAAAGCTGGATATCGTCAAAAGGTCTGAGAAAGGCGAGAGACACTGACGAATGATGGTAAACAGACATCGTTATTAAAGGATTCATTCCGACCTTTCTGGAAATTCAGGTTACATCGCCAGTGTAGGAATGGAACTTGTTCGTAAACCCGAGGACCTCCTGTTTTTGCTAATATAATTAGTCTAGCTCTAGTTCCATTTCCTCTACCAGAGAAAAACATTGGAAAAAATCGTGAATTAAATTATTTTGTGAAAAAAAGACAAAAAAAACCCTGAGATTTTATTTGTAAGCCGTATCGTCCAGCCCTAATCCAGACTCGTGCTATGTCCACACGTCCCTGCTACTACCGCTACTCTGGTGTCCAGCATGACGGACGCCATGCTACTACCGCTACTCTAGTGTCCAGCATGACGGACGCCATGCTACTACCGCTACTCTAGTGTCCAGCATGACGGACGCCATGCTACTACCGCTACTCTAGTGTCCAGCATGACGGACGCCATGCTACTACCGCTACTCTGGTGTCCAGCATGACGGATGCCCTGCTACTACCGCTACTCTGGTGTCCACCATGACAGACGCCTTGCTACTACCACTACTCTGGTGTCCACCATGACCAGGGCCGGCCCAAGCCTTACTGGGGCCCTAAGCGATATTTCATTTGGGCCCCCCCCCCCATACCAGTCTCCTCAGCATCCGAAGCTTTCATCGTATAGGCTACACACTATGTGTACAAAACATATCCACTACCATTACCATCATTTATAAAGTGCTTAAAATATGCCATTGTCATCCTGACTCTTTAAACTTTACTTATGAAGCAAACTCGCATCATATGAATGTGTTCATTGAATTATTTTCACTATTTGTAAAATCAGCAACAACACAATGAATTTCAAAGTCGAACAGTTTAATTTTGCTTCTTTTTAAAATGCAAAAGAGATGTGCAAAATGTCTCACAACAAATGTAAACCAAGTGACAAAATAGAAAATACAAATAATAAATAAGACAAATAAAAATAAATAATAAGAATAACAAATATGATTACTAATATCAATAATAACACATTTGTGTGTGTTTGGCTAAAATGCTCTCAAGTGACCAAATTGTACTATTTTATTACTAATTTATTAATTAATTGTTGTACAAACCTGAAATTTTACACAGTAAATGTTCACAGATGGACAGATTCATAATTTACAGTGTCACGGTGAAATGACATCTTGTGGGTCTAAATTGACTTTAAAGTTTTATTTTCAATCTAGGCAGATTTTTCCCCCTTTTTCTGCTTTGTATTTGTTATTTGGTAACAAATATATAATTTGATTTGATATGAGTTGATTTACAAACTTTAAGGTGATATCTACACACATGACTGTGGTCTTTGTGGTTGCAGAGCAATAGATGTTTTAATTTGGGCATGTATTTAAGGTGGAATTTACCTCTAAACCCCCACGGGGTGGAAGTGGTTCAGAATGAATATTCAATATAATGATATTTTAAAGTAAACTGAAGAAAAGAGAATAACAGCCCTGTAAACTGACCTGGAACAGCATCTGGTGTTGTTGGTGACTGCTCCTCTGTCTGGTCATGTTCTGGTACTGGTACCTGCTGAACTGCCTGATGTGTTGGTACTGGTACCTGCTGAACTGCCTGATGTGTTGGTACTGGTACCAGCTGAACTGCCTGATGTTCTGGTACTGGTACCAGCTGAACTGCCTGATGTGCTGGTGACTGTTCCTCTCTCACATGTGTTGGTGACGTTTGTTGCATTGTTTTATTTGAAATTACAACAAGGAGGAGGATTTTGCTGCGAGAAACTTCATCAATGACCCAGTAAAATATTACACAAGTATGTCATAGACCAAAGTAATGACTTAACTTTACTATAATTCACACAAAGAAGGAATTGACAATTTTCTCTGAAAGTCACATTGTATAAGTAACAAGTAATTAATAAAATAATAATTTTAAGGAGATAGTACTAATACTAGTACAATATAGTAACTAATACTAGTACAATATAGTAACTAATATAGTACAATATTGATTTTAAATAGTGAAAAACAAGACCCATAGTAATTTAATTAAGTTTAGGTCTGGTTAATACGCCTTCAAATGTCTTCCTGTCTAACCATAGGTAGTTGGTGCGCTTTCCATATATTGCTAAATAGCTATTTAGCTACCTCGGCAAAGGCTTGTCTATTAATGACAAAATACTGTCATTGAAAAGGAGAGCGTGAGGTTGTCTCCAGGATTAGATTTAGAGTGGCAAGGTGTGGTTGTGGTTCCGATTAGAGAACACGGAATACAGATGTCCTTATTAAATGTTTATTCACTGCGGTCTGCAACAATACAGAGCAACACTCAGTACAACAAACACACACATACAATCACAAATTAACCAGGACCGATTATACGACTATAAACTATATGAATGACTCAGATATACTACATAGGTGATTAAACACACGAATCACCTCATGGAATTTACCGATGACAGCTAGCATACTATCATATTAGCCTTCAACAGTACACCGGCGCTAACATCTACCCGAACTGCACTGCTAGTTATCTCACCTTGTGGCATCTACACACAGCGATAAACCAGGAACAGATCAATAACAAAGGAGAAAAGAAGCCGAGATGGCAAATTTAGCATGGTTACTGAGCAACAACACAGCGGATAATAATAGCACGGACTACGTTCTTAACCGTTACGGCGTCAGTGGTGCGTTCAACAGCGTGGACATTTGACAACTTACAGAATAAACAATTAAACCATGTGGGCTTTCTAACAGCCATGTTGAACATGCAAAAACGCCAACCTACCTTTGTCTTGGTGTTTTTATCCTCTTCCAGCTTCTTCTTTTTTCCAGACAGATAATTTCTTTTTTGAGACATGACAGTCGGAGAATCGACGATGCCCGATGGGGTGATCCGTCTGGCTCTGGATTGGTTGCGCATGCGCACTGGGTGGTACTCAATATTCGTTTAACAGCACCTTAAATGGCCGTAATAACGTTCCACGACCACCAGGTGGCAGTGCAGCGCTGCCAATCGCTTTCAGTGCTTCAGCATGCGCTGTGTTGAGCTGTGTTGAACTCCTCTCGTGGCCCCCAACAGCGTGTGGGCCCTAAGCGGTTGCATATCTTGCAAAGCGGTCGGGCCAGCCGTGACCATGACAAACGTCCTGCTACTACCGCTACTGTGGTGTACACAATGACGGATGCCCTGGTACAACCACCTCTGTGGTGTCCACCATGATGGATGCCCTGCTACTACCACTACTCTGGTGTCCACCATGACGGACAACCTTCTACTACCACTACTCTGGTGTCCACCATGACGGACGACCTTCTACTACTGCTACTGTGGTGTCCACCATGATGCTCTTTCTTGTTTGTGAATGAATGTTGTGTGCAGTTATTTGTTCTGGTCGTGTGGTTGTGACGACAATGCTAGGTGTAAATCAGTGGTCCCCGAACTACGGCCCACCTCCACATTAGGTCCGGCCCCCTGAACAATACCAGAGACCATTTAGACTTTTTTTTTATATGTGTGTATTTGTATTTAATAATAAAGTTGTACTTTTACAATAAAATGTTCCTTAGTTCTGAACTATTTTCATTATTAATGAAGCAGAGAGTGTGGGGTTGTCTCCAGGATTTGGTTCAGAGTGACAAGGTGTGGGTTGTGGTTCTGATTAAAGAACACAGATACAGATGTCCTCATTAAAGGTTTATTTACTGTGGTCTGTAATAATACAGTAACACTCACTATAACAATATATACATACAATAATAAATGAACTAAGACCCACTATATGAGTCACTCACATGTATTACATGGGTCATAGAACACACACATCACTCACAGAAATCACACATGACAGCTAGCAATGCTAGCTGCTAGCATATTATGGTATTAGCTTCAACAACACACCGGTGCTAAACAGCATTAGCTTATACAGTACAACATGCTAACATCTACCTGAACTGTACTGTGTTATTTATCTGACCATGTGGCATCTACACACAGTAATAAACCAGGAATAGATGAATAAAAAAGAGAAAAAGAAGCAGAGATGGTGAAGTCAGAGATTCTGCTCTGACAACTAAGATGAACTTTGACCTGTTAAGATGAAGAAGTTTATGTTCTATGGACCTTTGTTCTGTGAAGAACCCACAGAGGGTTATTTGATTGTGGCTTTGTGGAAAACATAAATGTGTACATTTATCCACTCCTGCATTAGTCACACTTTTTCTGCTACAAACTGACCCCGGCCCCTTATCTGAGAAGGGAAAGGTTATGTGGCCCTCACAGGAAATAGTTTGGGGACCCCTGGTGTAAATAAATCCGCTCTACTTGTCCAGATGACAACATACCAGCGACGGATCTTTCCACTCTCAAACCTGTTCTCAAAAAATACTGAAAACAGTTTGCTTAAGGAGCGCTACCTGGACTCAAAATAAGTAATAATAATTAGAGGTGCTCTATTGGATAGGAAAAAACAGAAAAAAGAAAAATTCCAAGGCACTCTCTTAAAAGTGAAGAATAAAAAGCCTTTATTAAACTGGCCTGGTTACAAAAACCTATAAAAACATATAAAAACCCCAACACGTTTCGGCATAAATGGCCTTCATCAGGGAGTCAGTGATGAAGGCCAAAAAATACTGCTTTGGCTTTATCCAGACACAGACTCGTGCAAATTTCCTCCATGTGAGAACATGTTCTGTTTTGGTGCTGTCGAGTCAACACCGGACAGAATCAATTAGCTTCTGAGGTGAGCGAGCGTTTGGCCAATGGGGACTTAGACGCGCCAAGGCACTGCCCATTTGTTTTGGTTTCCAGGTGGTGTGAATATCATCAAATCAACACTGACGATGTTTTGACCACACCCATTTATCGCCTGCTCATTTGTTCCGTCTCCTTCCGTCCCTTTCCCCTCTCTCTCTCTGTCAGGATCTTCATGTACGTTTTCCTGTCGGGCCTCGGCCTGCTCGTCATCGTCGGCCTTCATCAGCTCCTGGAGTCCAGAAAGGTACGATAACCCCAACGTCCACCTGAGGAACACCGTTTTTGTTCAGTTAGGTCTGACGCTAATTATTAAAACCATTTCTGTTCTTTTTTTGAGTTTTTTGTGAATTTTAGTAGATTTGAACATATTTTGTATATTTTTTCTTTTAGGGTTTTCTTATGTATTTTGTAAGCAATTTGAGTAAAAAAAAAAAAAAGACCAAACCGTTGACTGACGGTGTTTTGCTCATGATTAATCTAACAATACTGTGATTAATCTTATTACAAATTTTAACAATTAATTCCACATATATATATATATATATATATATATATTTTATTTTTATTTTTTTTATTTTTAATTTTTTTTCAAATTTTTCTGTTTTTGTTCATATTTTTAAATCTTCATTTGTTTTGTAAACTTTAGCAGTTTTCATTTTATTTATTTTCTTCTGCATTTTTGTGTTTTAGTGTATTTTTGGTAAATTTAGTGGGAAATTTAAGTAAAAAAGTAAACAAACCCTGAGGCGGAACAGTGGACCAACGTCGAGTGTTTGATCAGCATGACTCTATTTTCTGCCTTATAAAGGCCCACTGTCAAGGTTTTATTTAAAAAAAAATTTTTTCATATATAAGGAGCATTAAACAAAGTTAAACAGTAACAATAACTCCAAACCTTATTGAAAACCAAACACTCTTATTCTGCTAAATCGAACTTTAAAGAAAAGTCCAAATCATGAGATCAAAAATTCAAAATGATGAGATAAAAAGTCCAAATTCCCAGTCATTAAGCACAACCAGATTTAATCCATATAAGTCACTCTGTTGTTTTTGGAGAAAATGAAAGTCTTTGAAGTGTCACCTTATAGTAACCCTAACCCAGTAATGTTTGGTATGTTAGTCATGTGACAGGGGGGTTTTGTCCGCTGAAATCTAAAGGCTTCCACCTGTTTGTGCAGAGACGGCGTCCTCCTCCCAAGGTGGAAATGGGAACGTCCAGCCACAACGACGTGGACCTGAGCTGGATCCCCCAGGAGACGCTCAACCAGATCAGTACGTAGCTCCGCCCTCGTAGCCTCGACCGCCGCAGCTTTTTTCCCTTTTGTGTCCGTTTTCCTCCTGCTTCAGCTGAATGACCTTTAACCTCCACGGTGCATGGGGTGACTCACTTTTCTCTCTTTTTCCCCTCTGCCTTCCTCGCCGTCACGTCTTCAGTGCAGAGTCGCAGAGGTGAGGTCTTTCCTGTCTGGACGCTTCACACTATTTTAATTCCATTTGGTTGTGGTTGAAGTGACGCACTCCTACAGACTTTAGTTTTAAAACTAACAGGTGTCGGTGCTGCATGTTCCAGCTATTTCCTTCTTCCACATGATTCAGTTTAACCCTTTAACTCCTGACCCTTTAGAAGTTCCACAGCAAAAAAATACAGAAATAAAATGAACAAAAATAACCAAAGTCATCAATAAAAACAAAAATGAATAAAATAATTAGAAGAATAAAGACACAAATGGAACAAAACTAAAGAAAAAATAATAAACAGTTTGTACATTTTGAAAAACCTTGAATGTCCAGGTTTTGTCGTCAGTATTTTCTAGAACTGAACACAGTTGAAGATGGTCAGAGCTGTGGTTTATATTTTACTAGTAATGGACTCATACATACTGATTTATTTACATTAATATGACATCGGTCTGCGGCCATGTTTGGACGGTTGTTTATTTTCTGTCAAATGAAAACAGCTGTCACAAACCATAAATGTGACATTTTCTTTTTTCTTTTTTTCACCTCTTCTCTTTTCCTTGTTTTTCTTTTTCCCTCTTTTTCTTCCGTCACTAAATCATGACAGAACTTAAGACATTGATTCTTTTTATTGTTTCCAAATGTTTTTGAACAACTTAATTTGAAGAAAATCCAGAATGAAATCAAAATTACAATGTCATAAAAATCTAAAATTTTCCTTCACGTATACAAAGTTGTAAACATCACATGTTCGTTTAATGCTGCAGTTGTTCCTCAAGTGTTTTCATACCGTGAATTTTTCATAAATGGTTGCAGGTCTGATTCAATTCAATTCAATTCAATTTTATTTATAAAGCCCTAAATCACAACAACGTCGTCTCAGAGGGCTTTACAAAAACATAATCAACTACAGAAATACATGAAAAGTCCCAGGCATCCCCTGTCCTTAGACCCTCCTTCTCGGCAAGAAAAAACTTCCAAACCCAGTGGGAAAAAGAAGAAATCTTGAGGAGAACCACAATGAAGGAGAGATCCACTCCCATGGACGGACAGGCTATAGATGAACGTCTATGTATAAATGAAGGGGGGGGGGGGGGGGGGGGCTGGTCCAGACAGGCAGGGGCGGTGGTCCGGGGTCACAGGTCGGCACAGGTGAGATACTGCAGATCCTGTCGTCCATGGCTCCCGTGCAGACACTGTCAGGAGAGCCACCACTCCCCCCAGGGGGAGGGGGGAAAGGGGACACCAGGTGACTAGTCATGAACAGACTTGGTATGAAAGATATGTTATAAAAATGACAGAAACAGGTGTGAGAGAGAAAGAGAAGAAAGAACTCAGTGTCTGTACTTCCCCCAGCATTCTAACTCCTAGGGCAGCCTAGACTGAACTGTGACTCATACATCATGTATACATGATATATGAGTCACATCATTTTTAACTAACCTGACCCTAGTCTTTCTCAAACAGGAATGTTTTAAGCCTAATTTTAAATGTAGAGACTGTTTCTGCGTCTTTAATATTAAAGGGAAGATGATTCCATAACACAGTAACCATGGTAACTAAAGGCTCTAGCTCCTACTGTACTTTTAGAAACCTTAGGAACTTTCAGTAAACCTGCATTCTGAGAACGAAGGGTTCTATTGGGTTGGTACGGAACCAGATCATCTTTAAGATAAGAGGGGCCCATACCATTAACCCCTGACCTCTGACCCCTAACCCTAACCCATACCATTAATGGTTTTATATGTAAGGAGGAGGATTTTAAATTTAATTCTAGACTCAACTGGTAGCCAATGAAGGGTTTGGAGCACAGGGGTGATAGGGTTAGGGGTCAGGGGTCAGGGTTTGGAGCACAGGGGTGATGTGTTCTCTTCTATTTGATCCTGTTAATAATCTTGCTGCATTTTGAACCAGTTGAAGCTTTTTAGGGAATATTTAGGACACGCTACAAGTAAGGAGTTACAATAATCTAATCGTGATGTAACAAATGCATGAATTAATTTTTCTGCAGTCGTTTTAGACAGAATATTCCTAATTTTGGCTAATGTTGCGCAGGTGAAAAAAGGGCTGTTCTGCATGTTTGGTTAATGTGCCCTGACCTCTGACCCCTGACCCTTTGAATGAAAGATGTGGATCAAATAAAACTCCTAAATTTTTAACTGTGTCACTGGGTGTTCCACTTAAGTTGTCCAGAGTAACTATGTGGTCAGGTAGGGAGTCTGTGGCATTTTTAGGACCTATTATAATGACTTCAGTTTTTTCAGGGTTCAATAAAAGATAATTGTCACTCATCCAAGTTTTTATGTCTTGGACACATGTACTTAGTTTATCTATTTGTCTGGTCTGATCAGGTTTAATCGATAAATATAGCTGTGTGTCATCTGCATAACAATGAAAATTAATGCCATGATTTCTAATGATGTTACCTAAAGGGAGCATATATAGTGTAAACAAAATAGGCCCAAGGACTGACCCTTGAGGAACGCCATAATTAACTCTGGAGGACTGCGATGATTGTTGATTAATGTTAACAAATTGTTATGGATTAGATAAATATGATTTAAAGCAGCAGAGGGCTGCTCCTCTAATACCTATATCATATTCTAATCTGTGCACTAAGATACTGTGGTCAATGGTGTCAAAGGCTGCACTAAGGTCTAATAACACCAGGACCCATATTAATCCCATGTCAGCGGCTAATAATAAGTCATTAGTAACTTTAACTAACGCTGTTTCAGTGCTATGATGGGCACGAAAGCCAGACTGAAACTGTTCAAATAAACTATTATCCTGCAGGAATTGGCACAGCTGTTTAACTATTACTCGTTCTAAAACCTTTGACAGGAAGGGCAGATTAGATATAGACCTATAATTGGCTAAAATGTCAGGATCTACGGTAGGCTTTTTCAGAATTGGTTTAATAACAGCATATTTAAATGACTGCGGCACATATCCAGTAATTAATGAAGTGTTAATTATATTTAGGACAGTGTTAATAATTAGGGGCAGAATCTGTTTAAAGAGTTTAGTTGTAATTGGATCTAAGAGGCAGGTGATGATTTGGAAGACATGATAATAGATATGACATCAGTTTGGTCTACAGTGGTGAAATTATTTAGTGTTACAGAAGGATTTATTAAAGGCCTAGGTTTGAAACCACTGCTTTTTCTGATCTAATATTTGGGAGAAATGTGTCTATTTTGTCTCTAATAGTTGATATTTTATTGTTAAAGAACTGCAGGAAATCATCAGAATGGAGCGTGGATGGAATAACTGGTTCCACGGAGGTGTGTCTGTCAGTCTGGCTACAGTACTGAACAGGAATCTAGGATTATTCTGGTTTTCTTCTATTATGGATGAGTAATATCTAGTTTTGGCTGTACGCAAAGATGGATTATACTTTATTAAGATATTTTTCCAGGCATTGAAAGAATCTTCTAAGTTGGATCGCCTCCATTGCCTCTAATTTACGTGTTGTTTGTTTAATGGAGCGAGTGTCAGCGTTGTACCATGGGGAGGTTCATCTAATCTTAGTAGTTTTTAACTTAAGGGGGGCAACTATATCTAACGTAGTTTGTAGTGTGAGCATGGTACTATCGACTAACTCATCACTTATACTGGGACTAAATGTGTCCTTTACATAATCACATGACATAGACACAAATAGTGACTGAATTAACTCTTTGTACTTTGAGACAGCACGGTCACATAGTATCCTTTTCATTTGTGTTTTAATCACTGAGGTGGAAATATCCTCAAACAAAACCTGGAAGGTCATTAAAAAGTGATCTGAGAGTATGGGATTATGGGTAAAAACAACGAGGTCATTAATTTCAACACCAAGTGTTAAGATCAAGTTCACAATTTGACTAATCAACTCTCTGAAGACTGAGATCAGTTGATTAATTGAATCAAGTCTGGTGTGCTGCTAATGCTGCTAATGCTAATGCTGCTGCTGTTTGAACAAAAACCTGCAGCTACGCCGGCCCTTTGGGAATGGTTTGCCCACGCCTACCCTAAACCCTTTACAAATGATTTTAAAAAATGACCAATGTTGTATGAAATGCGTTTGACACATTTTCAAAGGTATTTTGTTCATTGGATATTTTTGTTAGTTGAGTCTGTGGTCGTATGACTGTATATTGGGGAAAAATGTAGCTTTTTTTGTATTAAAGGGATAGTTGAGTATTTTTCCCATGAATGTCTAATCAAACTATTTTCATCAGTTTTAGGGAAGTGTTGGCTGTTGGCAGCGTTGGCTGTTGGCAGCGTTGGCTGTTAGCAGCGTTGGCTGTTAGCAGCGTTGGCTGTTGGCAGCGTTGGCTGTTGGCAGCGTTGGCTGTTGGCAGCGTTGGCTGTTGGCAGCGTTGGCTGTTGGCAGCGTTGGCTGTTAGCAGCGTTGGCTGTTAGCAGCGTTGGCTGTTAGCAGCGTTGGCTGTTGGCAGCGTTGGCTGTTAGCAGCATTAGCAATGTTCGTAGCAGCAACACTTTCACTATTTTCATTTCTTGCATGTTATGGTTTTGTTTTGTTTTTTACTTCATTATCAGACTGATGTTTAGTTTTAATATTTTCATAACCCAACACACGGGTACTACACAGTACCAGTCTGTCCTTCCAGAAACCGAGGTATTAAATACGGGTCTGTCTGTCTGTCAGCAGGGTTACGCAAAAAGTTCTGAACAGATTAACGATACTGGGTCATGGAAGATCCCATTAGATGTTCAGCAATGAAAACACATCTGTGGTAAAATCTCAGGTTTTTTCATTGACATGATCTGACCTTTGACCCCTAACCTTCAGACATCAGATGGGTCAACACCTATAACCTTAACCTTTAACCCCTGACCCTAACCTTTGTTCATGATGTTTTTCTTCCAGACAAAGCGTCTCCCAGACGATCTCCTCGCAAAAGGCTCCAGAAGCGCTCGGCTGGCTCGGACGAGTGACGGCCACACCTACCACTCTGCCCGAATTTCACCCCCGCCCGTCTATGCAGGAGCAGCCCCACCCCCCTACAGCGACGGCTCACTCTGTACTTTCAGCTTTACCTCTGTCACTACGGCCCGTTTCCTTTGACCGTTTTCTGATGCCGTCATACAAGGGCGAAAGTGGGAAGCTTCACCTGGACGAAGGTGGTGTCGGGTTTCAAAAGGACCTCCTCCCCCACTTTTTTTTGTTTGTTTGTTTGTTTGTGTGGGGGGGGTTTGTTTGTTTAAACCCGGGGCAGGACACATGTCGCCAAAAACATCCGGTCCTGCCCGAGTGAAATTTACACCGAAGACGTTTAATGGTCGAAGATGTTGGTGAAATGTTTAGTTCAGGTTCCACATGTGAAGAGGATGGACCAGCTCCACCCCCCCGGTGACCCGTAACCATGACGACCCCAAACCTTTGTTTGCGTTTTGCTTAACATGAGAACATGGACATTTTGAAGGTGGAGTCGCTGCTGCACTGGTACCAGGTACTATTTTACTACAGATACTGTAGTACCTGTTTCCATTACAGTGACAAATATTCCAGTTAATACACGTGTGCGTTTGTGGATCCATTGTGACCGTAATATTGTTCAAATTTAAATTTGCTTGAGAACATTTTTGGATGGTTCGCAGTTTTATTTTTTTCTACAAAAAAAAAAAACAACTTAAAAGTTGTGGTTATTAATGAGTAATGATGCTATTTACTGGCCCCACCCCTTTGACATCCTATTGGTCTAAATGTGGAACCTGAGCTAAGCTAACCTGACCTGTCGACTTCTGCAGCTCTGTTCGATCCGTCAGAACCATCATCGTGTCGTAAATGTCCTCGGCATTAACTGTCAACGTACTTTTCTTTCCAGATGCGTCAGTCACGGTCACATCAGCGAATTCCAATTATTTACTTTGTCTGATTAAAATCCACGTTTTCAGCATCACGTAAAGACTTTCGTCATAGTGAAGTTGGAGAAACCCCATTAGAGAACGCAATTGGAATCGAATTTCTCCGCACATGTAAACGCTGCCAACTTTAGCTGGACTGAGCCTGGCTTGGACACACCCCCTTCAGGAAGTGACCAGAGTCACCATGACAACATGTATGTTATTACTGTAATAAATCATTTTGAAATGGTTTCTGCCAAATATACTGAGCTGCTGCACGGTTGTGGTTTGTCTGTAGTCAGTTTTTTTTTTTTTTTTCATGAATCTGATTTTGGTTGGTGTCATGTCACACAAAACTTCAACAGCTGAAGATTTAAGTGAAAAGTTTAATCTGATTTGACGATCTGAAGATGCACTGAGACCAGTTCCTCCTTTAGTTATTTTTTATTATAATCTAGTAAAAAAAAAAAACACACATTTTAAAAACATGTTCTAATAAATTTCGCCTCATTACATTAAATTTTTACATTTGGAGATTATTACAAAATGCAATTGAAACATTTTCTCAAACATAAAACGCTTGATTATGTAATAATTCGACAAGTTCTTTGTTCGTTAACCCATTAATGCTTGAATTTAAATATAAGTTGGACAAAAAAGATGTTAAAGTGGAGATAAATAATTTGGTAATTAAAATTGTTGTGATAATTCCATTTAGATTTTGGATGTTTATTTCTCTCATTAACTTGGACATCTGTTTTAAACCTGTTAAGATCACATGATCATAACAGGGAATGAACTGGTTCTGTGCCGTGTTTATTTTTTTATTTTCACATGGACATGTTTCAATAAGTTTTTGTTCTAATTGTAAAATGTTGAAGTGGCCGAAGCACTGGTGTAAATACGAACTGATGGATGCTAACATGAATGCAAAAAAAGCTAATTTATTTGAGTGACAGCTCAGGTGAACATGTGGGCGGGGTTTGTATACTGTAGGTCCTGGTTTGACCACTAGGGGGTGTTACTCTGCAGGACTGGAAACTTTTTGGTGGGGTTTTGTCTTTTGTTTTTGTGAACTGCAGAGTTTGTCGTCTGAACTTCTGTGGTGGGGACGGACTTCAGTCTTGATCTGAAATGAAAGTAGGTTTGGGGGGGTCTAAAAATGGAGCTGTCATTCACCGATACAAGCTTTTACTGTATTTGCTTTTAAATGTGCAGGAAATAAAGTTTGATTATTTGCCGTTATTGTTTTGAGAGAAAAAGAACTCAGTGTCTCTACTTCCATCATTCTATCTCCTAGTGCAGCTTAGACTGAACTGTGACTTCAGTCTGTTTTTAACTAACCTGACCATAGTTTTGGGCGACCCTGTCTATCCGATGGTGCACTTACTAACAGTATAGCTTTATTATTTATGGATATATTAAGCCTTGAAAGCTAGAAGTGTCATGAAAAGTCTTAACATTTTGGGGATCCAGATCTTGGAAACTGTGAATGCTATGGGAGGTATTTTCCATCATATTTGGGAACTGTACTGTGTATTCAAATTAAGAGCATCAATTATGAAAACACAGTGGAGGAAGTCACAAGAAAACATAAATGGGTGAAAATATTTTTTTTGTTGTGACTTCCTTCACTGCGTTTTCATAATTTATGTTACTGTTACTGTTTTTGACCAACAGGTGGCAGGAGGAACCCAGATATTTTGATTAAAAAAGGGGCACATTTCCCTAAATTCCCATATTTTCAAGGCCTAAATTAGTATGAAGAACTCTGCAAACACAGGTTTAGGGTAACATCCACCAGGTTGAGAGAATTTTTGAGACCAGCCAAGCCCAGTCCCATTTATTTTTTATACCTTTATTAATGTGTTTTACATCCTCTCCTGGCTTCATAAACGTAGGGTCTGTCCAGTGGGAAGTCTGTCCAGTGGTTGGACGTTACAACAAATGAATGATTTGTGTGGAAGGAAGATATGGCCACACCCACATGGTCAGGCCATGCCCACAGTAACTATCTGCAGACTGTTTTCATCTACACAAACCACGCTCTTCTTTTGAAGGCATGGAGTAAATGTACAGACTGCATCCTTATCAATGACCTTTAACCACTTTATTCTTATACATACTTTAGCTACTTTATTAATTTACTCTTACTCGTCTTCTGCTTTACCTGGGTGTAGCAGCCTCAGGGTCCTAGGTCGTGGAGGCAGCAGCCTCAGGAAAGCAGCCCAGACTTCCCTAACCCTAGCTACCTCCAGGGGAATCCCGAGGCGTTCCCAGGCCAGCACAGAGATATAATCCCTCCAGTGTGTCCTGGGTCTGTCCTCGGGTCTACTCCTGGATGGACATGCCCAGAACACCTCCCAAAGGAGGCGTTCAGGAGGCATCCTCACTTGATGCCCCAGCCACCTCAACTGGCTCCTCTGGATGTGGTGGAGCAGCGGCTCTACTTCCAGTCCCTCCCAGATGTCGAGCTTCTCACCCTATCACAAAGGCTAAGGAAACTCATTTCGTCCACTTGTACGTGTGACCTCATTCTTTGGGTCGTGACTCAATCCCAGAGCTCCGCCTTCTGGCTTAGGCCCTTCACAACAGATCGGTTTAACACCCGCATTACTGGAGACGTCACCCCAATCCACCTGCTTCATCCTTCCGTCACTCATGAATAAGATCCCAAGGTACTTGAACTCCTCCATCTGAGGCAGAACCTTCCCCCGACTCACAGAGGACAGTCCAACCTCAGACTGTTGTGAACCGGTCCAGTGAGAGCTGGGTTGAGCTAAGGAAGGTTACCTTCATGTACTGTTCAACTTAAAAAAGAGCTAGATCTTCAAACCCTGTTTTTTTTTAATTCTCAGAACCATGGCAACATTTGTGGAAAAGACCTGTTAACCCGTAATCGCGGGCTCCCACTCACTTGGGGTCAGCCCATAAATCACTGATTGAGGTTGCTTTTCAAGCCCTATCCCTTCTACGTCTGTTTGAAGGGTTAAGGACGCTCTTCCACATGTCATGCCACATTGGACGCATTCCATTCATTGTCCTTACAATCCGTCCAAATGCTGTTGCCGTACTTGCAAGGCCTTCTGGGATTGCAGCACAGCAAGACGGAGATGAACGGAGCATCATAAAGTTCAAACTGAACTTTATGAAAAGTGTTACAGTGACCATGTGTCCGTTATCCAATGACAGTGGACCGTGTCCGTGACGAAGATCCACAAAAAAGCAAATGATAATGGATTAGATCTAATGACGGCTGTCAGCTGTTAATGACAGTTTGATCTGTGGACACTTTTAAAAATCAGCTAAAGACCATGTGTTTAGACTGAAGTGTGTTTGAGTTATTTTTACTGTTGTGCATTTGTGTATTGTTTTTATGTTTACTTCCTGATTTTTATGTTTTATGCAGTTTGTGTTTTATGCCTTTATTGTAAAAAAAAAAAAACCTTGACTTTTATGCTCTTGAAAGGTGCTATATAAATAAAGTTCATAATGATGATTATTACATATAGTGACACTCATCTAAAAGGACGAGGCATGAAGGAAGGGGGTTGAAATTGTTGGTCTGTGGTGAGTTGATGTGTGAAGTGAACAAAACTGAACAACACAAACACCATGTCATGTGTCATTTCGCCGGCTGTCTCTGTGATTGACAGTTGGATAGATTATGGTATGTGTAGGAAACTAATGAAACAAAGGGCATCACTATTCAGGTTTCTTTCCTTCTTTTGTAGTCGTCCATGAACATTTTTAGTACATGTACCTTCTTTGTCAAGCCATTGCAATCACTGGTGAATGAGTGAATAACTGAGAACACATTTGAACACACGCCCGCTTGTTAAAGCAACGTCAGGGGGAGCTTTCAGGCACGCTGAGGGTTGAGGGGTAGTAACATGTCTGCTCACATCTTCCATCTGGGAAAACACCATTAGCTTGTTTGTTAGGGCGGGGCTGTCAATCAAAATCGTTGGCTCTGATTGGACAAACCAGGTGTTTGTCATTTTGAATGACGTACTACTTCAACCAATCAGATTAAAGCAGCATGTAACGTAGATGATAGAAGTCGAAGCTCTTACCATACCTGGTTGGTAGAAGAGTCAGAACATCCTGAACACCAGTACTCAAGTTGAGGGGGGATGAGGGTGGATGGCACCCCCCCCCCCCCAAAATAAAAGCCATCAAAATCATTCCCCCCTGTAAAACTGCCCCCCCCCTTCCATCCCTTCTCTTTTTACAGTAAATGTTGGAAATGTCACATCATGTTCACACACATGTTCAGTAAAATAATCAAATCTGAGGGCACAAACATGTAATGACCATGATGCTTATTTTCAATTGGTTGATGTGTGATGCCAGAGGGAGGGACAAACTGCATCTGAATGTAGCAGCTGGACGACTATTTTAAAAGGAAGAAAATTACAGATGACTTATAAATCAAGACTCATGAATGTCAATCATTACTTTTCATTAAATCTATACAAAAGTCACAAACTCGCCTTCAAGCTAGCAGAGATTAGCTCACATTAACATTCATCTCTCTTGTTAAGGTTAGGGTCATTGAGTCACAAATATGATTTTAATATATACTGTACAGTCTATTATCCAAGAGCAAGTTGATGTGCTTTTAATCATTTGTGAAATTATTACAATGACATGTCAGGCTCATTCTATCATGTTTTCTTCACATAGAGAAAGACCATGGCCAGGAAGCAGGACCAATAAGAGAAGCAGGTTGGATTATTTGACATGTTGACTTTAGACTCTTTCATACAAAGGGCTGCCACGTACTATACTAGAAATGAGACTAAGTAATCGATGCTTGATTTTGTTGTTTTTGTCGTGGAGAGACAGAAAGGAGGAAGCAGCAGGTCCTGCCCCCTACTGCTTCCTTTTTTTTTTTTTGGAAATGTGAAAAATAAAATTGACCATCCCCCTGAATTTTTTTTACAACTCGACTAGTGCTTTAAAACTGTTCTGTTCATCTTTGACAGAATCAATGTGCACTAGTTTACACGACACATGCCCAGTTCAGTCTCCATGCTAGCTGCCATGTTTTTCCTTACGTCACAACTGTTAAAACCACGCCCACTGATCCTGATTGGTCCGTCCACCATGTAGACAATAGAATGTCTACGGTGGTTGACCAGACTCATGTGTGAAGGTCATGAAGCTGAGCAGAACCACACCAGGGTCCACCAAAGCCAGATTGTAGGGGTTTAGGGTTAGTGTCACACAGACAGACTGAGGCAAACGGCCACATTACAGAAATCTTTCCTTGATTTTTTTTATTTTTTTCCACACATTTAGAAAATGAACCACACTATACAAATGTCCACTGTTCAGTAATGAAACAGACGTCCTGCATGAACCCACTGACCTTTAACAAACTGACACCACGTCAGCGCATAAGCTCCTCCCACTGACCTTCAACAAACTAACACCACGTTGGTGCATAAGCTCCTCCCCCTCGTCCAACTGCGGACACATAAGCTCCTCCGGCAGACAGAGTTGGTGACTCCACTGTGTCGTTTTCTTCTGGTCATGGTGGTCGCTGTGGTGCAGGGAGGCGGTAGCATGCACAAACCTTTGGATGGCGGTCTCCTCTGACTGGCTGTCGACTAATTCATTACATTTTACGCTACGTAAAAAGGAAGCAGGGCTGTTTTTTTTTTTTCCACTTCAGAGTCTGTGGTGAATATTTACAATATGACAACAAGAAGCATGTATGTGTGTGTGTGTGTGTGTGTCCTACAGATGGCGGGGCATGTGGCGTGGACACAGAGGGGTGGGGGGAAGGGGTTTGGGGTGACGTTGCCCTTATGGGTAAAAAAAAAAGAATAATTAAGTGGGGTGGGGCAGGACGTGCCCCCAATCGAGGCGGTCACATGATCTTGCACACAGACAACACGGCCGTCTCTCAGATCAGAGGGATCCACACTTTATTTACTCAGACATCAAATTAAAAAAAGAGGTGGGGGGGCATAAAAATAAAGAGGGAGGAGCGGGGCTGGCAGGGGGCGGGGCAGGGGCAAGCGGGCGTTCAGGCCAGGTAGCTGTACGTGTCCTTCTCTCCATCCACTCGCTCCAGGTACTCCTTCTCGATCAGGATGTCGATGCATTTCTGCTCAAAAGACGAAAAGAAAAACATGAAAATGTGTCAGAAACAGAGAACTGCCCAAAAAGCCTCAAATACAAGCTAACATTTCCAAAAAATGAGTCAAATACAAGTTAATAGGATAAAACAGTTTCCCATCAGAACCAGAGGAATAAAAAATACTAAATAAACCAAAGCGGCGTCACCTTGATGACGGGGACTCTGGGTTTGAAGCGAGACGACAGCTGGTTCAGGACTTCAGCCAGGAGCTGCTGGTGTTTCAGGACTTTCCTCATCTTCATGATCCTCACTATGGCCGCCTGCACAAACATTATTATTATTATAATAACCATGGAAAAGAATCTGTGCTGAGCCTTACTAAAACATGACCTTTGACCTTGTGACTAGATTTTGAGAGATCCTAAGGAAAAAAAAAAAAGGTACTGTGGAAAATGGACCAATGGACAAGAAGGTTTTCTGGTTAGGGGAGTGTCAGTGACCTGAATGAGTAGTTTCCGGTCCTCCTCGATGTTCTTGTGAGTGGTCTCCTGCTCCTGTTTCTGCTCCGTCTTCATGGGGACGTTGATGTTCACCCTTAACTTCTTACTGTGGACGAGGAAAACACAAAGAGTTAATACTAAACAGTTACGTATGTAACTACAGTTCTATGAATGGACGACCGCCAGAGGGCGGTGCTGAAAGCACTGAATGACGGAATACCGACAATGTCACGAAGGGCCCCCCGAGTACAAACCTCACTGAGAAGACTCAGAAGATCCTTGCTGAACAATGCAGCCAAAAGGATGAGGAGTGGCCACATTGACATTGTAGAATCTGGTAAATGTGCTCAGCGAAGCCCATGAGGCCGCAGCACATATGGATTCCAAAGAAACCCATGTCATTGCTGCTCATGAAGTAGAAATGCCCCTGCTCGAATGAGCTTTAATGCCAGATGGCAGAGCATGACCCTTCAGAGCATAGGCATGTGGGATAACCTCCACAATCCAAAGAGAGAGGTGGTGTTTGGAGAGGGGACCCCCCCATCGTAGGGCCACCACAACACACAAAAAGCTGATATGAGTGTCACATATCAGCCGTAGCCGTCACATATGCACAGAATGCTCACACAGGGCACAACTTCGGCCCATGCCCATCGTTTCCTGGAGAGGGCTGAAACTGCGCCAATCTCAATGGCTGGTTACATTGAGAGCGGGACACCACCTTGGGCACGAACGCCATGTTAGGCCACAGGGCATGTAACTCTCCAACCCTCTTGGCCAAGACAACAGCCAACAAAAAACAGTCTTGTATGAGACCCACTTAAGCCTTGCTTCTGCCAAAGGCTCCAAAGGACGGTAGTATAGTACCTCAACAACCAAGGACAAATCCAACACCAGAACAGTACCGCCAGCGGACACAGCCAATGAGCACCCCGCAAAAACAAAATGGTCCCCGACTGAACAATTCATCATATCATGATAACATGAGATAGCACACCTTCAGTGTCGAAGGAGACTGACCAATATCCAGCAGAGAATCAAGAAACTCCAAAATAAGAGGGATCAGAGATGATACTGGATCCACCTATTCTCATACTGCAGCCAAGTAGAGGCTGCCCTGGCATTCAAACTGGTCAGCCCAACAGGATCAGTCAACTGCGGCGTGGGCTTTCCAATGGCCAGACCCACAGATTAAGTTGCTGAGGATCGGGGTGCCATATCTGACCCCCCTATTGGGACGGCATACCTCACCTGTCTGGGAGCCGCCATGGCCAAAGGCTTTGCATCAATGGAAACCACAGTCACGCTGGCCAGTACGGGGCCACCAACAACAACCAGTGACCCCCCCATGAGAACCCTGTGAAGAGTTGGCCAAATCAGAGGGAGAGGGGGAAAGGCATACAAGAGGCATGAAGGCCATGGGTGTGTCAGCGCATCCCTGTCCTAGGGGTCCTGGCAACCCCCCTTGAGGGAGAACCACAGAGGGCAATGTGTCGACTCCTGTGAGGCAAACAGGTCCACCTCCGCCTGCCCAAAAAGGCTCCAAATCTTTAGCACCACCTCCTGGTGGAGAGACCACTCCCCTGGGTGAAGGGTTCTGGTGGAAAAGGGAGTTCGCAACCAGATACTCCCGGGGTAGCGAGACAAGGTGCAGGTCACATTTGAAGACATGTACAGGAGCCACACCGACCTGACACGCCCTTGGTGATTAATGTGGTAAACGGCAGAGGCACTGTCTGACTGTATGAGCACATGCTTGTCAGTTGTCACAATACTGTAGAAAATGCCCCCTACCGTGTGTGTGTTTAAGTAATTATTATTTATCTGTTACCTTGAGAACTGCTAATGTGTTCATTTTTATTTACCTATTACCTCTGTCAGTATATTATTCATGTTAAAACCAAGAAAAACTGTCAAAATTAAAAAGGCCGCGGCAGCTCGCTGCGGCAGCTCGCAGCTCTGTGTGGAGTCATTGCAGGTTCTCACTTCTTGTATCCGAGGAAAAGTTTGATGACAGTGTCAGGCTTGAACTCCACTTCGTCTACGTTGGCGTTTTCATCTTCCAACACCTGAAGAACACGACACACGTCCGGTTGAAAAACACAGAGAAACACCACTAAACTATATATAAACTACAGAACCATCTGTGTCAGATTCAACTAAGCATCCTTCTCAACATAAAGATTATAAATAATGAATTAATTTGTCAAATAATTATATATGTTTGTTTTTTCTTTCTAAATCCTATTAGTAATCGATAGATAAAACATTTTCTAATGTTAATATTCTAAAGGCAGTAGAGTTTTGGCTCCATCTAGTGTCTACGACTGATTAAAAACTAGTTAATTTAATGATGTTTTAGGAGATTATAGATCAATTGTTAATGTTAATGAAGACTGATCAAACTGCAGAAAACTATTAACAGGACGAAAAAGACGTTTACTCACCAGCAGCTTTGATTTTAACAAAATCTGCAGAACCTGAACCAGAATGTCCTGAAAGTAGAAGAAAACAGTGTTTTAGTCGATCAATCAACCACCTTTAGTTAGGGTTAGGGTTAACCCTAACCCTAGAATCAAACCTACAGTTGACGCTTTTAAACTGAGAAAATAAAGAAAAACATTTGATTTTAATATAAATGTGAAAAATAAACTGTTGATTCACAAAACTGATTTCTTTCTCCATTTAAAAACCGTCACATTTTTAATCAGTTTCAAGTTTGGTTCAACAGATTGTTTTTACTTTTACAACATAATGTTAGTGGGGTTTAGTTTTAAACCTTAACATCACTTTATTCTTTACCTTTAAATCTAATGTCTGGGTGTAGGTGCAGGTTTTTCAGCTGTTCATAAATGATGGTGGATGTACTTTACTTACAGTTTTAATCTGTGTACTGTCTGTGAGCTGCTGGACAGTGTAACTGTCCTCTGTGTTGTACTGCAGAAGGATGGACATCTGGAAGGTAGAGGCCTGCAGAGTGTACCTGCAAACAACAACAACTTCACAATAAAACCTGGCTTTAACTGTGCTGGTCCACAAAGACACCCTTGTACGAGGACACCCTTCTTCACCGTATCCAGACTAAAATTTTCCCAATCTTTGTTATTTGTGGTACTAGTACCAGATACTGACGCTGTTATTAGGCCGTCGCCGCGGACCATGTCGGCGCAAGGCCTATGGAGTCCGCTGTGATGGCCAGGGGACAAAATATGCCAGGGACGTGGTCACCAGGGACAACTCGCACCACACACACACGCACCGCATATTTGCTCCTGCTCAGAATGAATGGGAGACTATGGCCACGCCCACTTAGGGTCACTGACATGAGTGGAAGTGTGTCACATGTGACCTTTGACCTCACAGTGACGTGGGGGAGGTCGAAAGATTTCATATGAGGCAGAGTTCGGGGGTCAGAAAAACGCTATATTGTTACTGCTCGGTTTCTGAATTTTTCTTTCTTTATTAGTCCTTCGCTGTGGACAATGTCGGTGTTAGGCCTATTGATCCTGCTGTGATCGCAAAGAAGTCAGCCCTTTGACCTCTAATTTGACCCCCTGAACATGCATGAAAACTCACCAAATTTTGCACACACTTTCGATGTGTGAAAATCAGATCACGCCCTAGTAAACTTAGAGCTATGAAAATCGGTACATGTGTTCATCATATGATGAACAAAAAAATTAAATGATGGCCATGCCCATACACCAACAGGAAGTCCGCCATCTTGGATTGGAGTTTGAAAAACTTTGAGTCGTTGCTTTCGCTGTCATTGGAATTTATCTATCTCCTCCTTGGCCATTGGGCCAAATTAGTTCAAAATTAGGGAACATGATCTAGACAAGTGGGAGTTTAAAAGTTATCCAATTTATTTGGAAAAGTTGCATTGTTTTTGTGCTACGCTGTCAAAGTTTGCGCAGTTTTCAGGGAAAATTACCACATAATTGGCTTCATCTCGGACATACGAACATCTATTTGGCTGAAATTTGACACAGATGTTTATCTCCCAGGTTTACATCCATTTAACTAAAGACATTCTGATTTTGTACTATAGCGCCCCCTAGAAATTTACTTTTACTACAATGGCTGTAGTTCAGACATACGAACACTGATGTGGCTGAAATTTGACTTCAATGTCTGTCTCCAGGGTCTACACCTGTTTGTCATACGAAATTGTTATTTCACACTATAGCGTGAAATAACATATTGGAGGGGTGGGGGGGGTTCGGGTGGCGGGTGGGTCCTCGTGCCCCGGGCCGCATGGGTCGGTCTCGGTGCGCTGGGGGGGGTCTGTAGCTGCTCCCTCTTGTTCGGCGGGTTTGTGTCGTTCACGGTGACCCTGGTGCCTCTCTGGGAGTGGCGTCCTGTGGCTCCTACGGCCCAAGGTGGGGGGTGCCCTGTTGGCTTGGCCCTGCCTTTTTGTGATTGCTGTTCTGGGCTTCGGGGTCCTTCACACTTGCATGTTTGATCGGGTCTCACCAGCTACTGCCTAGTCCCATTTCAGCGAATGATGGGACCCGCCAGAATGTGCTGAGAATCTCTCCACAATCTCTACCCTAAACTAATTCTCTTCTGCACTGGTGTCCTCTTCTGGCCTATTCTATTGCATTCTATTTTGTACTATCAGGACATCCACGGTTGTGGTGCGCGGTGCCGATTGTTTATTTGTTGAATCTTTTTTCCTTTTGTGCTGGTTTGGTTTTCTCCTCTTTTTGTGATCTATTTATTTATTTGTTTTTATTGATTGACAGTTGGTGGTTGGGAGTGGCACACCACCTTGCAGGCACCGCCTGTTGGTTTCGGTCCCCGTTCGTCCTGTCCTTACTGTCCATCTTGTCCAGTCTTTGTTTCCCCCACACATCACTGAGGTGATGTGTGGCTTATAATAGAGAGTTCTAATGAAGGATGTCTGCTCAGCTTTCATGGTCACACACATGCACTAAATATTGGAGTATATGTCTGCAAGACTGGAATATGCATTGATCTCAAGCAATGTTGACTCCCCCTCTGTGGGGTTAAAAAAAAATAAAATGCAGACAAATTAGAGAAAGGAAAAAAAAAAACTAAACTATTTGTTTCCTACTTTTCCTGTTTTTTCCGTTTTGTTTTTTGTATATATGTATATGTCTAGTACTTCAATTATTTATTATTGTTATTTTTATTACTATCATCATTTTTGTACTATGCACTATATTACTATATGATGAATTCAGGTTATTGGGGAAGTGAAGAAGGGGTAGAATTAAATAAGCTTATGCTTCATCCTACTCCTTTTCAGACATGTCATTGTGTATTATTAATATTATTATTGTTGTATTGACTATTGTTGCATTTTGCACATGTTCGAAATAAATCATTCAAATCAAATCAAATCAAATGTACAACTTCTACTTGTAATAGAGTTGGTCAAAATACTTCAACTCAAATACTGGTCATGGATAAAATAGATATATCACCCAGACCTAGTTTCACCATTTGATACTGAATCATGCAGACTTCGAAGCCCCTCCCACTACAGGACCCAGACCAACCAGACCTGGTGTGTGACCCGAATGTGGGTTCAGAGTTATGGTACCTGTTCTTGAAACAGTTGGTGACCAGCTCGCCTTTGGACAGATGGTAAAGCCACGTCAACTTCCTGCCGCTGTGTCTGCTGGCATAGAATGCTGTGAAGCGCTGGTAACTGCGCTCCAGCTGAACACACACACACACACACACACACACACACACACACACACACACACACTTTGTTAGAGAGAAGGACTGTTATAACCTAAAACATAATAACTGCCAATAATGTTAGAATTTGGATCCATCTGAAATAAGGTAAGAGATAACATAGTACTTTATAATCATCATACAATTGTACAATGACATTTAACCCATCCCCCTAAGGAGCAGTGGGCACCCATGGGCGGCGCCAGAGGACCCATCTGCAGAAGTGGAGTCAGGTTCATGTTCAGAATCACCTGCTGGAGGATTTGACCCTAACAAACGTGTTTTTGGGTGATGGAGGAAACTGGAGGAAACCCACCAGGACAGAAACATGTCAACTCTACACAGAAATACCCAGGTTAGGGGTCAAAGGTTAGGGTTAGAGAGAAACATCAAGAAGCTGTATTTGCCATTTTGCATATCCAAGGAACACAAAACAACATTTCAGTTCGACCAACCCCTCCCAGCCTGATCAGATCATGCAGCCATGTACGGCGCTACCTTCAATATCAATCACTAATCGATCACATCGATTACTTATCGACAAAAGGAAAAGGCAGCAGATGCACACGCAAACATATTTGCTTTAACAGCAGAAAACAAGAACATAGTACTCAAGGTTTCCGAGTTGGGACTTTTTCGATTACACACAAAATGATCACATGGTGTAAACAGTAGAGAAAGGTGCAAACAGAGCATAAACTCTGGAGTTGTTAGAGTTCCAGCGCCCTTGAGCACTGGAATGTTCAAGACACATGAGGAAAACAAAGGTTCCAGCGATAGAAACAAGGACATCTTCTTTGTTTTGGGAGATAGACCAAAACTTTAACCCCTTGTGGGTTAATGTTCCCCGGTTAAGTTAGACATGGTCCCACACAGCGCCCATTAACCCTGTTGTTGTTGCTTTCTCAGTTCGTCAACCTGTGTCCTCAGTCCAGATAAAATTCTCAGAGCTTCACCCAGCTGTCCACAAATATAATCCAGTCTCTTTTGGGACTCTGCTGAAACGATTCAACAGGTCGGTTCCTGAACTTGTACACTGAGCCACTATGGAGCTAATCTGTCCCACACAGTTCACATTGTCCTGGGACTGGGTCATAGACAGCTTTAGTCCGGTCACAATGTCAGTGAGTTCCATGAGGTGCTCCCGAATTTCTTCACACAGCATCAGTGCCCTTTCGGTGCTACGATGGATCAGCATTCCTCCCAGGCCAAACATTAGGAAAGTTACCACCATAAATCCAAACAGATACACGTCTTCTATATCCTCGATGGACAGAGGTGTCAAGCATACGACCCATCATTCTCAGCAGGAATCTTTGGCAAAACCTGAGAGGAGTGTTCCGTCCGGGCACTGAGGATCCACCGGTCCACTTTTCCTTGGTGAATAGATAGTATCAATTGCATTAAATGCCCAGTTGATAATTTCCATGATTTTAACAAAAGAAGATGTTGATGGGTCTCTGAAATAAGATTGTTTTACAAGACAGGCACACAAAGGAGAAGACACAGCCCCAGAGAAAAGAGACATTAAACATGTCAACTCTACACAGAAACACCCACATGGCCTGGGAATGGAATCCAGGTCTTCTGCTGTGAGACAAGAGCACTAACCGCTTAACCACCGTGCTGCTAATAATAATAAAATAAAAATAGAATAATATAATCATTATGTTATGGGCCTTACACTAAAAAAGCTTTGATAATGTAATAACTGCCAATAATGTAATACATATTTTTTATATTTTATTCTAAGCTAAAGTATTGTCAGTATTATGTGGATAATAATAATAATGGATTGGATTTATATAGTGGTTTTTTGGACACTCAAAGCGCTTCACATTAGTGAAGCGCTTTCATTCACTCTCACATGCACCACACTGGTGGTGGTAAACTACATATGTAGCGACAGTTGCCCTATGACCCCTCTCTAATTACCACCAAACATTCATACACCAGTGTGACTGGAGGCAAAGAGGGCCCAAGGACACAACGAGCCAACTATGACAGAGCGGGATTCGAACCCCTAACCCTTCAGTTACTGGACGACCTACTCTCCCAACTGAGCCATGGCCCAAATGGATGTTATTCTGTTTATGTTGAGTATACATGGGTTTTTTGTGTACTTGTTTTTTTACATTTAAAATGTTTGAGTTAGAAAGAGCAAAAGTCCAGCATATACCAATTCAAACTTCAGCATGTGCCATGTTAAGAATATTTATGGGAAGGGCTGGTCATTTTATTTTAACTACACTAGTGTTTCCCATCCCTGGTCCTCGAGGCACACTAACCTACATGTTTCTCTCTCCAACCACACCTGATTCAAATAATCAGCCTATCATCGAGCTCTGCACGAGACTGATAATGACTGTATATATATAAAAATGGGTTTTTACCTCAGAAGGCAGAGCGAAGGTGCAGGACTGTTGGAAAGGCCAGGACCCAGAGCTCAGGACCTGGATACTGAAGTCCACTGGAACCACAACAACACAAACATCAGCCACATGGTCATGACATGTCCCATTATTCATGTCTAATATGTAATGCTTAGATCTATCTAATGAATCAATCAGAAATTAAATTCGCTAAGAGATGAGGGAGGAGAAGAAATGCAGGTATGTGAGTAAGGTCAAAGGTCACGTGATGTTCATAAAGACCATTGACTACTCTTTAAAAATGTGGGTCCAGAAGCGGGTCGGGTTCATCCTTTTCAAATATATTTCTTACGGTCCGATGTGGGCGGGTTACTTAAAAAATAAATAACGGTTAGTTGTGGGTTGTTTATACATCGACCCACACATCACTGACACAAACTTGTGACTCATTTGACCACTGTTAAGGAACATCTTTCTTAGATGAAATTGACATTTCTTTACGTAAATGACAAATATCACAATATTCTACAGTTATAATATTCGCGTTTATAATAGACGTGTTTGTAACCTTGAATGAACCTTTTTTCTGAATTAAACAGGAATAAAATGGTTGTATGTGGACTCACAGTCCAGAGGCTCAGAGTTGGTCAGGTGTTTCTTAAACTGTTCATTCAGGTCTTTACTGACGCCGATATCCTGAAACATCCGCTGTAGTTTGGACGTGTACTCGAACCCACACGCTTGCTGCAGGGAAAACCACAAAACCAAAAAAATAAAGTTCAGACTGTCTCATCTTCTGGAATACGTGTGTTTTTGCATTTCTTGTACGTCAGACCTTGAGTTTGGAGATCATGCTGGCCTCGGCGTCGTCGCTAGCACTGTTCTGATGCACCAGACGCTTAGCTAACATCTTAGCGTAGAACTTCTGGAAAACGTCTTTGTCCTCGATGTATTTGAACACGACCATCTGGGGAAAAAAACAGTCATAAGTCATCAATGCTAACAGGTGCAGCACAGTTCGATCCTTTCACACCAACATTTCCAGGAACTTATTTACCTGGTAAAAAAAAATTGCACAAAAGACACTATGACATAATGACCAATGAGGATATGGATCATATTAAGGTAGATATCCAGATGTATTAGATTTTCACAAAACAACCAAGTCATTACTTACGTCTAACTAAAGCGAAACTGAACCAATGACAAATTACAATCATGTCCAGTGTTCCCAGCATTTGCAAATCTTGAATAAAACATTAAACTTATCTCCTTCCTTTGCCATTTTAAAAAGTCATTCTAAAGCTGCTTTAAAAAATTACCCACATTTTCCTAAATTTGTTGAAATTTCTTTGTTTGCTGTTACATTTTATTCATGTCCACATGTCATTGTAATTAATGGTAAATTCTTTATTAGGCCTCCGCCGCAGACCACGTCGGTGCGAGGCCTATTGAGTCCTGTGATCACCAGGTGACGAAATATGCCAGGGACGACTTGCACCACTCACGCATTCATGGTAGTGAGCCCTGTGCCAACCATGTGCACGTCTCACACACACACACACACACACACACACACACACACTTGCTCCTGCTCAGAATGAATGGTAGACTATGGCCAAGCCCACTCAGGTTCACTGACACGAGTGGATGTGACCTTTGACCCCACAGTGACGTGGAGGAGGTCGAAAGATTTCATATGAAGCCGAGGTTTGGGGGGGGGGGGCAGAAAAAAACCCTATATTGTTCCTGCTTGTTCCTGAATTTTTCTTTCATTAGGCCTTCGCCGTGTCCCACGTCGGGCGTAAGGCCTATTGATACTGCTTGCAGTTTCATCCAATTTTGCTCTTTGGGCTCTAATTTGATCCCCTGAACATGCACGAAAAGTCACCAAATTTTGCACACACAAATTGCGAGTATTTAAAGGTTTTGTAAAAGCCAGTAAAGAAATGTGTCTACAGCGACACCTAGAAACGGTGAAATAGTTTGTATTAGGCCAGATCATGCCCTAGTGAAGTTAGAGCTATGAAAATCTGTACACATGTTCGTCATGATGATGATGAACAAAAAACCTAATGATGACCACGCCCAAAAATCAACAGGAAGTCCGTTATCTTGGATTGAAATTTTAAAAATTTTGAGTTGTCGTTTTTGCTGTCATTGGAATTTTTCTATCTCCTCCTAAGCCGTTGGACCAAATGAGCTCAAAATTGGTGAACACGATCTAGACAAGTGGGACTTAAAAAATTATCCAATTTATTTGGAAAAGTTGCATCGTTTTTGTGCTACACTGTCGCAAAGTTTGCTAAGTTTTCGGGAAAAATTGCCACAGCATAAATTACATATGAACATAAATTAGGCTGAAATTTGACTCCAGTTTATCAATAGAAATTGTGTGTGTATTTATTAATGTGTGTGTATATGTGTTTATATTTATAAGTGTGTGTGTGTGTATTTATAAATGTGTGTGTATTTATATATGTGTTTTTATTTATAAATGTGTGTATTTATATGTGTGTTTATTTATAAATGTGTGTGTATTTATAAATGCATGTTTGATCGGGTCTCGCCAGCTACTACTGAGTCCCATTTCAACGAATGATGGGACTCGCCAGAATGTGCTGAGATTCTCTCCACAATCTCTCCACTAAACTCATTTTCTTCTGCACTAGTGTCCTCTTCTGGCCTATTCTATTACATTACATTGTATTTTGTACTATCAGGACATCCACGATTGTGGTGCTCGGTGCCGATTGTTTAATTTTTTGTTTGTTTTTGTTTTGTTTTTTTTGTTTCTCCTTTTGTGCTGGTTTGGTTTTCTCCTCTTTTTCTGATCTACTTATTTATTTGTTTTTAATGATAAACAGTTGGTGGTTGTAATAACACATCACCTTACAGTCTTTAATTACAATAGCACTGCCTGTTGGTTTCTGTCCCCGTTCGTCCTGTCCGTCCTCCTCACATCACTGAGGTGTAGCACTGCACTCACTGGCTTGTAAGGGAGAGTTCTAATGGGGGATGTCTGCTCAGCTTTCGGGGAGGACCGATGATGGTCACACACATGCACTAAATAGTCTAGTATATGTCTGCAAGACTGGAATATGTACTGATCTGAAACACTGTTGACTCCCCCTCTGTGGGGTTAAAAGATATAAAAAATAAATAAATAAATACATGAATAAAATAAGTGAATGAATAGAAAAATAAAATAAAAAATAAGAGCAAAATGCAGACAACTTAGAAAAAGGAAAAAAAGGAAGAAAAAAGAAAGGGAAAAGAAGAAGGAAGGGAAGAAAAGAAGAAAACAAACAAACAACAACAAAAAACTATTTGTTACCTACTTTCCTATCTGCTCATTTGTTTTTAGTTGTTTTTTTTGTTTTTGTTTTTTGTATATATGTCTATGTTCAGTACTTCAATTATTGATTATCGGTATTGTTATTATTTTATTTATCATCATTTTTTGTACTATGCACTATATTACTATAAGATGAATTCAGGTTATTATGGAAGTGAAGAAGGGGTAGAATTAAATAAGCTTATGCTTCATCCTACTCCTTTTCGGACATGTCATTGTTATTATTATTGTTGTATTGATTATTGTTGCACTTTGCACATGTTCGAAATAAGTCATTCAAATCAAAAATTCAAATCAAATGTGTGTGTATTTATATATGTGTTTTTATTTATAAATGTGTGTGTATATGTGTGAGTGTGTGTTTATTTATAAATGTGTGTGTATTTATAAATATGTGTGTATTTATAAATGTGTTTTTATTTATAAATGTGTGTATTTATGTCTGTTTATAAATGTGTGTGTATTTATATATGTGTGTTTATTTATAAATGTGTGCGCATTTATAAATGTGTGTGTATTTATATATGTGTGTATTTATATGTGTGTTTATTTATATGTGTGTTTATTTATAAATGTGTGTGTATTTACACTACCGTTCAAAAGTTTGAGGTCACATTGAAATGTCCTTATTTTTGAAGGAAAAACACTGTAGTTTTCAATGAAGATAACTTTAAACTAGTCTTAACTTTAAACAAATCCACTCTATACATTACTAATGTGGTAAATGACTATTCTAGCTGCAAATGTCTGGTTGTTGGTGCAATATCTCCATAGGTGTATAGAGGCCTATTTCCAATGTTCTAATGGTGAAATGTGTTTGCTCATTGGCTCAGAAGGTTAATTAATGATTAGAAAACCCTTATGCAATCACGTTGACACATCTGAAAACAGTTTAGCTCGTTACAGAAGCTACAAAACTGATCTTACTTTGAGCAGATTGAGTTTCTGGAGCATTACATTTGTGGGGTCAATTAAAGGCTCAAAATGGCCAGAAAAAAACTTTCATCTGAAACTCCACAGTCTATTCTTGTTCTTCGACATGAAGGATATTCCATGACAGAAATTGAAGAGTTCCTACAACGGTGTGTACTAGTCCCTTCAGAGGACAGCACAAACAGGCTCTAACCAGAGTAGAAAAAGAAGTGGGAGGCCGTGTTGCACAACTGTGCAAGAAGATAAGTTCATTAGAGTCTCTAGTTTGACAAACAGACACCTCACATGTCCCCAACTGGTGTCTTCATTAAATAGTACCCATAATACACCAGTGTCAACATCTACAGTGAAGAGGCGGCTGCAGGTTTCTGGGCTTCAGGGCAGAGTGGCAACGAAAAAGCCATATCTGAGACTGGCCAATAAAAGAAAAAAGATTAAGATGGACAAAAGAACACAGACATTGGACAGAGGAAGACTGGAAAAAAGTGTTGTGGATGGACGAATATAAGTTTGAGGTGTTTGGATCACAAAGAAGAATGTTTGTGAGACGCAGAACAAATGAAAAGATGCTGGAAGAATGTCTGACACCATGTGTTAAGCATGGTGGAGGTCATGTGATGGTCTGGGGTTGCTTTGGTGCTGGTAAGGTGAGGGTAAAAGGGATTGTGAATAAGGAAGGCTATCACTCCATTTTGTAACACCATGCCATACCCAGTGGACAATGACCCTAAACACACCTCCACTATTTAGAGCAGAAGCAGGAAGTTGGTATTCTATGGGTGATGGAGTGGCCAGTGCAGTCACCACATCTGAACCACATTGAGCTGTTGTGGGAGGAGCTTGACCGTATGGTACGCAAGAAGTGCCCATCCAACCAATCCAACTGGTGGGAGCTGCTTCTGCAAGCGTGGTTGGCAATTTCTCCAGATGACCTCAACAAATTAACAGCTAGAATGACAAAGGTCTGCAATGATGTAATTACTGCAAATGGAGGATTCTTTAACGAAAGCAAAGTTTGATGTAAAATCTTATTTCAAATACAAATCATTATTTCTAACCTTGTCAATGTATTGACTATTTTCTATTCTTTCCACAACATATGGTGGTGAATAAGTGTGACTTTTCATGGAAAACACAAAATTGTTTGGGTGACCCCAAACTTTTGAACGGTAGTGTATATATGTGTTTTTATTTATAAATGTGTGTGTATTTATATATGTGTGTATTTCTTACCACTTGGTTGAGGGTGTCCTCCAGTTCAGCCTCCTCTGGGTTTTTAGAACTCTTCTTCAGTAAAGAGTCGCAGTATCTGGCCAACAGTTCAGGAGATTTACTGGACGACTGCGCCATTCTGGTGACGGCATTGTTATTTATGAAGCGACCACACGCCTACACAAAGAAACACAGCCTCATATTTATCTGCTTCATACAGACCAGGCCTGGGACATATATGGAACTTTACATCTAATAATGATAATATAACTAGCCTAGCTTTAGCTTCATTTCCTGTACTGGTGCTAATATAACTAGCCTAGCTTTAGCTTCATTTCCTGTACTGGTGCTAATATACCTAGCCTTGTTTTAGCTTCATTTCCTGTACTGGTGCTAATATAACTAGCCTAGCTTTAGCTTCATTTCCTGTACTGGTGCTAATATAACTAGCCTTGTTTTAGCTTCATTTCCTGTACTGGTGCTAATATAACTAGCCTAGCTTTAGCTTCATTTCCTGTACTGGTGCTAATATACCTAGCCTAGCTTTCGCTTCATTTCCTGTACTGGTGCTAATATAACTTGCTTTGCTTTAGCTTCATTTCCTGTACTGGTGCTAATATACCTAGCCTAGCTTTCGCTTCATTTCCTGTACTGGTGCTAATATACCTAGCCTAGCTTTCGCTTCATTTCCTGTACTGGTGCTAATATAACTAGCCTAGCTTTAGCTTCATTTCCTGTACTGGTGCTAATATACCTAGCCTAGCTTTCGCTTCATTTCCTGTACTGGTGCTAATATAACTAGCTTAGCTTTAGCTTCATTTCCTGTACTGGTGCTAATATACCTATCCTAGCTTTCGCTTCATTTCCTGTACTGGTGCTAATATAACTAGCTTAGCTTTAGCTTCATTTCCTGTACTGGTGCTAATATAACTAGCCTAGCTTTCGCTTCATTTCCTGTACTGGTGCTAATATAACTAGCTTAGCTTTAGCTTCATTTCCTGTACTGGTGCTAATATAACTAGCCTAGCTTTCGCTTCATTTCCTGTACTGGTGCTAATATAACTAGCCTAGCTTTCGCTTCATTTCCTGTACTGGTGCTAATATAACTAGCCTAGCTTTAGCTTCATTTCCTGTACTGGTGCTAATATACCTAGCCTAGCTTTCGCTTCATTTCCTGTACTGGTGCTAATATAACTAGCTTAGCTTTCGCTTCATTTCCTGTACTGGTGCTAATATAACTAGCCTAGCTTTAGCTTCATTTCCTGTACTGGTGCTAATATACCTAGCCTAGCTTTCGCTTCATTTCCTGTACTGGTGCTAATATAACTAGCTTAGCTTTAGCTTCATTTCCTGTACTGGTGCTAATATAACTAGCCTAGCTTTAGGTGGGGGTGATGGTTTAGTTTGATAGACGTATCACAGTTGAATAATTTTTTTTAAGCAGTGAACAGACAAAAGTTTCTTCACCTGTTGAAAACTATTTCAGGCATCAGTTAAAACTATAATAACAGCTGCACTTCACATTCAGGGAGGGAAATAATTACCTTTGTTAACAGAATGAAATGAAAACATATTTTGAACTTTCTCTGTCATCTGTACTTATTGTGTTCTTTAAAACGGTTGGGAGGGGGGGTTCAGGGAAAAAAAAAAATCAGAAATAAAATTTTTGTGAAAAACGTGAGGTTTTATTTTTAGGGCGTATGGTCAGTCCTAACACAGACTGTGACCTCATTGGGTTTCATCTCCCTGAATATCACTGACCTTGTCGAGCGCCGCAACGAAGCCGGCGTCGTTGTTGAAAGCGGACATGACCAGGGCGTTGTACTTCTTATGGACGTCCAGGGTGGTCTGCACGTACACTTTAGGGTCCTGAAAAGACAAATTTCAATTTCAATGTAATTTTTTTTTTATAAAGCCCCAAATCACAACAAAGTCGTCTTACAGGGATTTACAGAAACACAATCAACTACAGAGCTATATGAAAAGTCCCAAACATCCCATGCCCTTAGACCCTCCTTGGCAAGAAAAAACTTCAAAACCCAGTGAGAAAAAGAAGAAATCTTGAGGAGAACCACACTGAAGGACAGATCCACTCCCATGGACGGACAGACGAACGTCCACTTATAAATGAAGGAGGGGGGGGCTGGTCCAGACACCAGACAGGCGAGGGAGGGGATCCGGGGTCATAGGTTAGCAAAGGCGGGTCACTGCAGACCCTGCAGTGACTTGAGCTTCTGTTCAATGAGCTCTGCTGCACAAGGACCACGCTAGGACTGAACAATCAGACATGTTAGACTGAAAATGATTTAAGATGTGATTTTAGGATGGTCAAAGCAGTGTTATTAACAGTGCTACTAACTGGACCTGGTTTGATTTAGTTTAACTATTTTACACATGTATGCTCCTCCCTACCATCCTGCCAGGCTGACCAATCAGAAGCAGTGTGCTGCTCAAGGACAGGTCATGTGATTTTTGAATCCAATCAGTATAAAAGCTGGTCATGAATTTCAGAAAAAGCTTCAACAGGAGAAGTCAGAGGGTTTGAAGTTCAGACACAGATGGTTCCTTTAGTTCTTCAGTTGTAATAAGTGCTGTGACCTCAGTTTTCAAATGTTACCACTTCCCACCAACAGATGGCAGACATGTGCCCCTTTGGATAGATTTGGACAGATTTGTCTGCTCTGTTGCTTTGATAAAAGGATACTAAAACTTACTGCATTTAACATTATATTAATATTTAAATTGATTAAAATTAAATGACAAAAACCACAGGGGAAAACATTTCCATGTAAATATATCCAAAGTTCCATTTCCCTAAAAGTTCCACAACCCAATACAGTCACTGGCCTTTAATGTCACAATATGCAAATTAGAGGAGTGTATTTAGTCTATTATAAACTAGTTTTACCATTTACAGTATGACAAACTATTACCAAAATACAGGGTTTGGAAATGTTCATGTAAAAAGTCAATATTTATTTTTAAGAACCTGACACCTAATGAGATAATTCCAGTGTAAAATATATTGTGAATTATTATGTACAATTAATGATAATAATAAATATAATGTCATATATTAATTATTATTAAGGAGCAGAATGGTTGTCGTACATTGAGCGCAGCCTCTCCACACTTCTCGATGGCGGCCAGACCCTGGTTGTGGATGTGAGTTTCCAGAAGTTTCTTTAGTTCACCCAGACCGTCTGTGATCCGCGACACCAGGTTATACATCCTGCCCAGATCTGAGGAAACACAGCCAAGGCGTTCAACTGCACTGGTTTATACCATGGATAAGAAAGAGAGAGACACAGAGAGACACAGAGAGAGAGAGACAGAGAGAGAGAGAGAGAGAGAGAGAGAGAGAGAGAGAGAGAGAGAGAGAGAGAGAGAGAGAGAGAGAGAGAGAGAGAGAGAGAGAGACAGAGAGAGAGAGACAGAGAGAGAGAGAGAGAAAAAAGAAAGAAAGGAACAGGAGGGAAGGACTAAGTAACTAAGTATGAATCATGTATGTGTGCTAACCTTCGTTCTTGTCAGCATCCAGAAGGTTCTGGAATTCTGTGTGGAAGATCTCCAGGTGTTTTTCTATGAGGACCTGCTCACACTTCCTGGCCAGTTCATCTTGTGTGGATTCATGAAGGTAAACCTGCACACGCCGCTGCTCCTCCAGCAGACGAGCCTCCGCCTAAACACATTTTATCACTTACTACCATTAGCATCATTAGCACCAGTATTCACACTGTCCATGTCTTTTTGCCTGTGCTTCTGATTTTAATACATTAACAGTGACTTTCTCCTACTGTAGGATCAATAAAGTCCAGCCTAAGAAATACATTAGTGAAATGGCCTGAACCCGACACCACCACACTGGCTACGTTTACACAATGGTTTTTCATTTCAGAATTAAATAATTAAAACAATTTCCTTTTTGTTTACACAAACATGTTAATTCTGAATAAAGGTTTCCATGTAAATGGGTGTATTCTGTTTTAGTTAATTGGTCTTTCAGAGCTGGAGGTAGAGAGGGTTCTGATTGGACAGTACAACCGCTTAACATCTGGAAGAAAACCATGGCGTCCACTTCCTGTTTTGCTTTAGTTTCCACCGTCAACTTGTTAGAACAGATAATACATGTGATATTTTACTTTATTTTTGTCAGAATTACGAGGCAGCAACTTGACCCAATCAACCATAAGAATCAAGAAACTAATGACCACAGCGGAATATGTGCGTCATGGCAACGAGACCAGGAGCATGTGCAGAAAGACAGGAATAATGTTAAAGGGACAGTTCAGCATTTTTCAGATGAAGCGTTGTCACTGCTAACAGCGTTAGCTGTTAGTAGTATTAGCGGCTGCTACGTGCAGGTGCACAGCTGTTAGCAGTGACAATGCTAGCTCATTGATCGTTATTGGGAGAAAGTAGCTCCAAACAATTACAAGGTGTGAGTTTTTGTTCAGTGACGGTTTTCTTATGTAAATAAATCACTCATTCCAACTCATACTGGTTTGAGAAGAAACAGGTTTTATTTTGTTGACCCCACGAAACTAGCCGGGACTACTTTGGCTTTGACCAAGTCAAAGTCCAACTGGACCCTTGGTACTACCAGAGTAGCCCAACCAAGGAATGACAATGTCGGGGGTAAGTCACTGTGGGTGCACCAGAGTAGAGGGGCAGAGTCACTGTGGGTTCACCAGAGTAGAGGGGCGGAGTCAGAAGAGAGGGCTGGAGTCACTGTCTGTACACCAGATTAGAGGGGCGGAGTCAGAAGAGAGGGGCTGAGTCACTGTGGGTGCACCAGAGTAAAGGGGCGGAGTCAGAAGAGAGGGCTGGAGTCACTGTCTGTACACCAGAATAGAGGGGCGGAGTCAGAAGAGAGGGGCTGAGTCACTGTGGGTGCACCAGAGTAAAGGGGCGGAGTCAGAAGAGAGGGCCGGAGTCACTGTCTGTGCACCAGAGTAGAGGGGCGGAGTCAGAAGAGAGGGCCGGAGTCACTGTCTGTGCACCAGAGTAGAGGGGCGGAGTCAGAAGAGAGGGGCAGAGTCACTGTGGGTGCACCAGAGTAAAGACACTGATGACAAACACATTCATCTGAAAAATACTGAACTGTCCCTTTAAAGAGGAATTAACCGTTTCCATGTCAGAGGAATTATTGAATTCGGAATTAAGATCAGAATAAACCAGTGACTTTATTCTGAATTCAGTTAGAATTATCATTCATTCAGAATTATCATCAACACGGTTCATCCGAAAGAGGAATTAACCTTTATTGTGAATTAAACAGGAATAAACCTTATCTTACCTTCTTCATGTACTCTGTGACGGGGTTCTGCTGCAGGAACTCTGTGCTCTCACGTGTGTAGAAACGTTCTGTGTCGGTGAGGAACTGACACTCAAAGTATTCTTTGTAGACAGACAGCGTGGGCCCTTTGGCGAACGCGTCCTCCTCGTTCAGACCCAGCTCCACTACAGGAAGGGGAGGGGCCACAGGTGAGACATGGGCATGTATTACCACAAAACAGTAACCATGGTTACCGCTGGTTCACTGAAAGTATTTTCCAGTCGCTACAGAGACAGGGTGTGACGACAGAGACTGACCCGACCCCCACCCCCCCAAATTATTATTACATTATTGGGTTAATACATTTTAAAAAAGGCCAAATGTATTAGTGGCCTTTACACCCCCTCCAAACTCTACCGCCTCTTCTTACTTCCTCTCAAAATATTTGTATATTTTCAATAAATCCCTGAAAAACTATTTCATCTTAGTGTAGACACATGGTCACAGGCAAGGGGAGGAAAAGTCATTTTCCAGGATAACTTAGCCTTTTTGCACATTCTGTGTTTTCCATTACTGGAAAAATTGTTCAACCATTTGCCAGGTTTTCCAGGATGCGTAGGAACCCTGCTAGCATTGAATCATGTTATTGTTGACATTAGCAAACTTCACGGCAAGAGCTACGTACACACTGCAGGTCAAAGGGGCTTTTTTGTCCTTCCGTGACCAATATGGTGAAGTATGTGGTTGACTTTGACTTACCGTAGGACTGTACAACGCCGCTGATCAGTCGGGTGTTGATAGTTTCGCCGTTCCGCTCTCTCTCGATCAGCTTGAGGACAGCATTTGTTACCTGAAACACACGCATCTGATGAATGATTTGTCACAAACTAACACTACAGTGACCAGTGATGCATGGGCTGACACGAAGTGAGCCAGTGCCTGCGGTCACCCACAGTTGTGGGTCATTGAAAAATATTTTTAATGATATTGGGGTTGGGGTCGGTTGGGTTGTTTTAGATAAGGTAGATAGAAGTACTTTATTCAGTTGGGAAAAGCAGTTGTTGCATCAGTTCAGGTATTAGCGGGTGTGTCTTATCAGAACAAGGACATGAAATGTTAAAAATATCTACAAGAATTAAATACAGAAGTATTTGGCTATATATGATATGAAGTGGAAGTACAATAATAATAATTAATAGTGCATCAGTGCAAAAACCATATGTGCAGCTTAAACAGTTGCATTAAAATAACCTGGTAAATCATTGTAATTTAAATATTAGGTACAATTTCCTATTAATACATAAACTTTATTCAGTGAATGTTGGTGAAGGTGTCGTCCAACGTGGTCAGTATCCTACGGTATGGAGGGAGCAAGAGAGGAAATAAAGTTGGGAGAGTGGAAGCTGCGGAAACATCCAAACAAAAACACTAAGGTTTGGGACACATTGGCTGAGATTTTTAAAGATGATGAGCGGCTCCCAGTGTTCAAATATGTCTTTGGGTGTTACAGGTTGTCCACCCTTGGTTTAGATGCTGCGTTAGCGTTGATAACTTTTGAATGATGAAGCAGAACAAAACATTCATAAACATGTTAACTTACAAACAATGACATGGAATTTAAACATAGAAATAAATGCAGGTATGCGAGTAAGGTCAAAGGTCATGTGATGTTCGGGTATGTAAGGTCAAAGGTCATATGACCTTCAGGTATGTGAGTAAGGTCAAAGGTCATGTGATGTTCGGGTATGTAAGGTCAAAGGTCATATGACCTTCAGGTATGTGAGTAAGGTCAAAGGTCATATGATGTTTATCAGGTTTATACAGGAAGGTGTTAGTTCCTGCTGGGCATTACTGCCTGTCGCACCTCCTCCGGTGCCCATTGGTCAACTGCAGGGTCATCAGCTAGAAACCACCATTCACCAATGTTTCGCTCCTTTAGTTCTAGTACGTCTCCTGGTGGCGGAGCGGCGACAGGGATGTCTCCCTGTCACCCCCTGCAGCTGATGGGTGTTGTCCCCTGCGGCTGTTGTCTGGGGTTAGGTGTTCTTCCCCCAAGTTTTGTCCTTCCTCCTCAACCAGAGCCAAAAGCTCCCTGTTTCGGCCTCCTCTGCCAGTTCCTTTGTTGCTTTCTTGAGTCTTGCTCCCGCAAGTCCCACATCCTTCAAGAGGCATGTAGTCGACAGTCCCATGAACCCTCTGCATCCAACCTCCACTGGATAGATGGTTGTGTTCCAGCCTGCCTCACGGCACTCAGAAACCAGCTCTGAGTACTTGGCCTTCTTGCGCTCAAAGGCAGCCTCGATCCCCCCCTGGGTGGGCACCGTGAGTTCAATGAGAAATGCTGCTCTTGCCTTGATTGACCACCACAATGTCTGGTTGGAGCAAGGTGGTGGTGATTTCCGTGGGGAACTGGAGCTTCCTGTCGAGGTCGATCCTCATGTTCCACTCCTGATCAGGGGAGAGAGACCTTGGTGTTTTCCTTCACCAGATGTCCCTCCTGACCCCTCCTGCCGCAACGAAAGTAGTGAGGTCTTCTGCCTCCCCGTTGACAGTCCAACACTTCAGCTAGCTTTCTCAGGACTTGGTCATGATGCCACCTGTAGCGGCCCTGAGAAAGTGCGATCTTACAGCCTGATAAAATGTGTTGGAGGCTTGCATTGGGAGCATTGCAGAGTGTGCAACATTCCTCTCTCATGAACCATTGGTGGAGGTTCCGAGGGCAGGGAAGTGTGTCGTAAGTTGAGCGGATGAGGAAGCTGAGTCTTGCCTGTGGGATCTTCCACACGTCTGACCAACTGATGTTCCATTTTGTGGTCCCCTCCCAGGTTGTCCAGCCTCCTTGCCGACCCAGCGACACAGCTTTGATCTTATACCAGTCTTCCTCCATCCTTGTCACCTCCGACACCACCATCTCCTTCTTTTCTTTCCAATTGGCCTTGGACCAGAAGCAGGGTGCATCTCCCCACCCTAGGCCTGCTCTTCCTATCTGGACTCTGCCCATGATTTCCTGGTATTGTAGTCAACTGATGGCTTGGTTGACCTCTGCATTCCACTTGCGTCCAGTCGGGACTTTGGTGTTGGCATTCCTCACTGACTTGTCTGTGGACTCTCTAAGTTCAAGGACCAGCCTGGCCTTCTCTAGTCCATGTAGTCCATCTGTAGAGACTTCAGTGGCAGCTGCAGCATGTTTTTTCCAAAGAGGCCGGCTTCAGATAGGCAACGTGGCAGCCCCAACCACTTTCTGATGAATGAGTTGGCTTTCCCATCCATCTTACTCACTGTCGATGAGGGGATCTCACTCATTTACAGGGGCCACATTACTCTCTGGTAGAGTGTAAATTGGTAGCACCATACCTTGTACTTCCCAGGGAGTTGGCTTTGGTTGATCCTTGCCAGACCATCGCAGAGCTGCTTCATGACAGTCGGACAGCTCTGCGGTGTACTGCCTCCCGAGGCTTTTGATGGACTGTTCTGCAAGAAGCGGTATCTTCTCCCCCCCCGACAACAAAGGTGATGTTGTCGTTCCTCGTTCCTTTCCTGAGTGACAGGCTGCGAGACTTGGAGGGCTTGATCTTCATTCTTGCCCATGACATCAACTCATCCATCCTCCTCAGCAGTCTTGATGTGCATGCTGCTGTCTGAAGGAGGGTGGTGACATCGTCCGTGTAACTCCTTAAAGGGGGAAGCCTCTGACCAGTTGGCAGTTTGATCCCTCCTACCATTTGCCTTGCACTGATGAGAATGACCTCAAACGCTGCTACAAACAGTATTGGGGAAATGGCACACCCCATTGCGATTCCAACTTCGAGTCGCTGCCACCCAGTAATAAAATCCTGCACGGAGAAGCACATCTGCAGATTGTTGAAATACTGTGCTACCATGTTCCTGACACAAGCCGGCATGTGGAAGAAGTCCATGGCGTAGTTGATCAGTTGGTGTGGGACTGATCCGTACGCATTGGCCAGGTCAAGCCATATTACGTGCAGGTCGGTTTTCTCCCGCTTAGCCCTCTGGATTTGGTCCCCGATCATTGTGGAGTGCTCGACGCATCCTGGGAATCCTGGCACTCCTGCTTTCTGACAGTTGGTATCGATGTAACCATTCTCCGGCAGGTAGGTGGTCATCCTTCTGGCAAGTACTGAGAAAAAGACTTTTACTTCTACGTTCAGTAATGCAATGTTACAGAACTGGCAAATGTCTTTGGCATTTGCTTCCTTGGGAATGAAGACCGCTACCACTCTTTGCCACTCTGATGGAATGAGTTGCTTTTTCCAAGCAGTTCTCGCCAGGTACCATAGCAGTTCTAGCACCTTGGGGCAGTTTTTATAGAGCTTGTAGGGGACACCATTAGGGCCTGGTGCAGAAGAGGACCTTGCCTTTTCCACAACTTGCCTAACTTCGCTGAGCTTTGGTGGCATGATGTTAAACTCAGTTGTTGACTTGGTGGGCTGGGGTACGTATCCTGGTCTTCCTAGGGGGACGCTCCAGTGACTACTTTCTAAAAATGTGGGTCCAGAAGAGGGTGAGGTTCATCCTTTTCAAATATATTTCTTGCGGCCCCAGTTGCGGTCACGTTAGTTAAAAAAATGGTTGGTTGGGGGTCGTTTATACATCAGTTCCTCACCTGTTTGTTGAGGGGTCGGAATAAACACTCCCTCCAGGTCACCAGTGCCAGCTGAGAGGAAACAGAGGAAGAGGAGGGTCATACTGGTTTCAGGGTTAAGTTCAATCCAAGACTTTAAAACTAGAAAAGCACAGAGGACTAAAAGTGCCAAAATGACATAAATATACCATTAAATAACTAATTAAATATGTCAATAAATAAAATTTAAATTAAATACATCAATGTGTCATTAATTAATTAAAATACCAATTAATTGTATGTAAAACCATATTATTAGACTAATTAATCCTGGTCCCTCTGTTGCAGTGGATCATTATCTCTCTCCTCTCTTCTTTAAGGTTTCTGTACAGTGTATTTATTGTGTATATATTTTTACAGTTATATATAATTTTTTTTAAACTTTTGTTTTAGTTTTTCGGTCGGAAATACCTGCTGTGTTTGAGTCATTGAAACGAAATTTCGTTTGTGATGGAAATCTAAATGACAAATAAATAAAGTGTAAGTCTAAGTCTAAGTCTTATTTTATCTGTAAAAGTCAGTGGGCGGGGCTAAGGTGAATCTAGTCCAATCCAGTCCAGTGGGAGTGTCTGAGCCAGAGTCTAGGAAAATAAACTTTATGGACAACTGATAAGAATCTAAAGTATCCAAACAAACATAGAGGTTAAAGGTCACCCAGTGTATAGGAATGTGTTCACAAGCTCTGCTTCAATCCTTCATCTGGAACCAATCAGCTGTTACTCTGGACAACTTAAGTCTAACACCCAGGGCCACAGTTAAAAATTTAGGAGTTTTAGTTGATCCAGATCTTTCATTCAAAGGGTCAGGGGTCAGGGCACATTAACCAAACATGCAGAACAGCCTTCTTTCACCTGCGCAACATTAGCCAAAATTAGGAATATTCTGTCTAAAACGACTGCAGAAAAATTAATTCATGCATTTGTTACATCACGATTAGATTATTGTAACTCCTTACTTGTAGCGTGTCCTAAATATTCCCTAAAAAGCTTCAACTGGTTCAAAATGCAGCAGCAAGATTATTAACAGGATCAAATAGAAGAGAACACATCACCCCTGTGCTCCAACCCTATAGCCTGTCCATCCATGGGAGTGGATCTGTCCTTCAATGTGGTTCTCCTCAACATTTCTTCTTTTTCCCACTGGGTTTGGAAGTTTTTTCTTGCCGAGAAGGAGGGTCTAAGGACAGGGGGAGGGTCTAAGGACAGGGGATGCCTGGGACTTTTCATACATCTCTGTAGTTGATTGTGTTTTTGTAAAGCCCTGTGAGATGACTTTCTTGTGATTTAGGGCTTTATAAATAAAATTGAATTGAATTGAATTGAAAACCCACCCACTGACCTTGATGGATGAGGTTGACAGATAAAATAAATTCAGGACCAGGAAATAATTGGTGAAATATCCTTTTTTACCTCAAATTAATTGGTATTTTAATGATTGAATGACATTCATTATTTAATGATATGCTGTTTATTTAGTTAACTAACTACAGTAGATGTGATTAACTAACTACAGTACATGTGATTAACTAACTACAGTAGATGTGATTGACTAACTACAGTACACGAGGTTAACTAACTAAAACAAATGTGTGAATAATATGACCTTTTATGACCTTTAGTACAAAGTGTGTGTAATGTGTTCACTCCAATAGCAGAAGGTTCAAACACCACAGATTAAACACAATCGTACAGAGTAGATCTCGTAGATGCCTTTGCGACCCTCGTCACACTCCCGTCGGACCCAGTGGCGGTTGAGGTAGGCGCAGATCCCGTTGAGGACCTTACTGGAGAAACGGTAGTCCTCCCACTGCTGAGTGTAAAACTTCAACACACACTCATCCATTAGATCTTCACCATCCTGGAGTTGAGAGCAAATAAAGCAGAGGAGGAATAAGTGAATAAAGGTTCCCATGAAAATGGTGAATTCTGCTCTAGTTAATTGGTCTTTCAGAGCTGAAGCTACAGAGGGTTCTGATTGGACAGAACGACCATTTAATGTCTGGAAGGAAACCATGGCGTCCACTTCCTGTTTTGAATTGGTTTCAACTATGGTTTTCAACATATTAGAGCAGATACTACATGTGATGTTAGCGTTAGCATTAGCCTACCCTAACACTAACCCTATCAACATGTTAGAGCAGATACTACACGTGATGTTAGCGTTAGCATTAGCCTACCCTAACACTAACCCTATCAACATGTTAGAGCAGATACTACACGTGATGTTAGCGTTAGCATTAGCCTACCCTAACACTAACCCTATCAACATGTTAGAGCAGATACTACACGTGATGTTAGCGTTAGCATTAGCCTACCCTAACACTAACCCTATCAACATGTTAGAGCAGATACTACACTTGATGTTAGCGTTAGCATTAGCCTACCCTAACACTAACCCTATCAACATGTTAGAGCAGATACTACATGTGATGTTTGACTTTATTTTTGTCATAATTATGAAGCCGCAGCTCGACCCAACAAACTAGTGCCCACAGCAGAATATGTGCGCGGTCATAGCAACCAGACCAGGAGCATTTGCAGAATGACAGGAATAATATTAAAGAGGAATGTTTCAATGTCAGAGGAATTATTGAATTCAGATCAGAATAAAGCAGTGGCTTTATTCCGAGTTCACTTTAATAATGGTGAATAATAAATTAATTTAAAACTAGAATTGGGCGTTTAGTTCATCTTAAAGTGAAATTTATTTTTATTTATTCAGAATTAAATAGGAATAAAACCTCACGTAAACAGGGTCAACATGTCTTTATGGATTAAAAACATAACCCACTGACACCACCCTGCAATAACTATATTTAATTTATGGTCAAGTGTATTAAAAAAAATAAAATACAATGACATTCAAAGCCTTAGATCAGTATCACTGTAACATATGTTTTTTCTACCAATGGCACTGCAACACATTTTTATTAACTGTTTTTCCATAAATGTGTTTTTTTTTTTTTATCTACGTTAGTTATACGTTTTCTCCTACATTAGTTCAGATGATTTTTTCTTTTTTTTTTTAGAATAATTTTGAAATTAAATGTTTTAAGTGTTTTTCAGTCAAATATGTTCATGGATAATGAAGACATTGTTCTTTTATCAATAGTTTTTCATATTAAGAATTCATGAAAAAATATTAAAATATAAACATATATACTCTAACAGGGCAAAGTCATTTATAAAATTATGCTACCTCAAAATAAAGGTCAAAGATCAATTCTGTAACGTGATCATAGGACATTTAATTTAGGTCTTAATACACTTTTTTTTTTAAAAATGAATTTCCTAAATAACCTCCACCCACATAAAAACTACCCCCAGACTGCCAGGACTCACCTTGAGTAGGCTGGTCAGATAATTCTTCAGGAACTCCTTGAGTCTCTTGTAGAGCTCCAGGCCTACAAACTGCGCCCCCCCTGTAGGGGTTGACTTTTTGGAGGGCTTGGATGGAGGCACAGAGCCCCTGCCCTGGCTGGACTGATGGACACTGGTACAATAGTTATATACATGTCTGAGGGTTAGAGTTAAGGAAACACAAACACCAGCAAAAATAGCTCCAATGTTCCAAACAATTACAATTTTGAATTGTTGCCTTATACTCCAATTAATGACTGAAATGGAGTTTCCCAGAAGTCATAGTTTACACACACCTGAGGAGTTTTAATTATTGTGAAACACATTGGACTCCCAGACACTAGGTGGAGCTACACACTCTTCAGCGTTGGCATGCTTCTAGTTGGCTCAACAAAACTAACTAAACTAAAGTGTCAGATTTGAAGCAGACATAGGAGGACGACGACACCATCCAGAGAACGCTTCCATTAACACTGGACAGAGGATGTAATTAAACAACAGCTGCATATGTGTGTGGTACATATATATGGTACCAAAATTCAAGTTAGATTTGAGTCTTTTTACTCCTGTTAATGTGTGCTTTGGTTCCAGACCTATACTGACTTATCCAACCCTAGTGAGGGCTGATCTGCCTTGGCTGAGTCTGCGCTCTGAGTGCTTTTCTAGTTCATAATATAAGATGCTTTGGAAATTTAGAAGTAGAAGTTTAGAAGTTTTCAAATCAGTCAAGAATTAAATTAAGTAAAACTCATGTTGGTAGTGAAGAAAATCATTGAAACCAAATGAACCAATACAACCACCTTCAAACAAACCTAAACTTCAGTCTAACCCAGGGTTCCCCAATAGGCAGCCCGCCAGAGGACAGACTGGGCCACAGCAACTTGTGAGCAAAAAGATTCTTTTTTTAAATACTGTAACGTTGCGACATAAGCGCACCGTCATCTCTGCCCCACAGGTGTCTTTATTGGAGTGTGTGAAGCGCGGCTCTCCTGCGACATATGTTTAAACTGGACGTTGTCATCACTACTCAGCCATTTCCCCATGTGGTGGGCGTCTGTAGACACACACACACACACACAGTAACACCCTCATAATTCACAGGCTTCATAGAACACAATCAAACCATTGACTTCAGCAGTGGTCCCAACCCCCGGGTCGGTCCGTGGGTCACTTGGTAACGGGCCACCGGCGGCCTAATAATTACTTAATTTATTAATTATTTCTCTTGTATTTATTATACGAGTCTGAACAATCTTTTATTTTGAAAAATGACTGGATTCTCTCGGTTACATCTGTCGCTTAAATGTCATAAATATAACCCACATGTTAGTAAAGTCAGTAAAAAACAGATGTGTTTAGAAAGTTTGTTTTCAAAGAGTAAAAGGTGACTGAAGAGACAGAAGAAGAACCTCCAACTGTAGAGAAAAGGAAAGTTTGAACAGACAATACCAGGAGTTGGACTGAAATATGGATTAATGCTGACAGGTGATTCCCACAGACCAGACCCACTTTGACCCACATAAACCCCTGGTCCGTGATAAAATTGTCAAACGTGGACCGGTCCACAGTAATAAAAAGGTTGTGGACCATTAACTACAGGACACACACATTCATTCATAGTTTTGGGTTTTTCTTCAGTTTGTGTTTATGTATGGAGGATAATTGGTGCCATTGTTTATATGAGTTAATATTTCAGTTTGATGTTTGTTCCATGTAAATATTGTAGATTGTTAATTAAATAATGTGGTAATTGGTATGGTCATGGGTGGAGCTTAGGGATATATAAAGGGGAGTGTTTCCCAGTAGTGTGGGGGGGGTGTAGTCCTGTAGATTTAAACAGATTTGAATTTGAAGTTGAAGTAAGAGTGTGGCTGAAATCAGTTTTTTATGTTGAATGGTAAAAGAGACCAACTTTATTTTATAGTGTTTTCAGATCTCTTGAAACAATTTTTTCTTTTTCCTGGGTTTTTTGGTATTTTTGTAAAAACTGTCACTCCTCATCACTGCTGGTTTTGGACTTGGGTGAAAAAAAATGAAAAACCACTGAAGTCAAACCAACCCTCGACAAATTTTATATATATATATATATATATATATTTATTAATATTTATTATTTAAGTATGTCCAACTGGCTGCTGTTACAGTTGTATTACTGTTGATTTGTTCCAGCAGACTAGCAAAGTATACATTTTTTATTTTATTTAGAGTTAACTATCTGCTGTTATAAATCTGTCAACTTTCAGAGCAGACTGTAATAACCAAATATTTATTTGGACTAAATGGTTGGTTCTCAACTTGTTTCCAGAGTGAAATTTGTCTTTGTGTGACCCTCACCAATAGTATTACTGAATCCCAGGCACGACAAAAATGTTATAATTCACTAGAAGTGCAGATTCAACATTATTATCTGTATTGTCACTCGAGTGGGGCTGTTGTGGCATTCCCCTCCCTCCCGCCATGTGCTCCACAGGTGCTGTGGTCCTTGGCTTGGTGCCCAGGTCAGAATTTGGCCCTTGATGAAATCTTATTGGGGAACCCTGGTCTAACCCATAGTTCACCACATATGTGTGTGTTATTACCTACACGAGGAGGTTACCGTATGTTTTTTGCCAGCGTTTGTTTGTTTGTGGACAACATAACTGGAAAACTTATGCATAGATTTTGAAGACATGTTCAGGGTGTGGTGACAATGGGGAGATCAACAGTTTTACATTGTGCTAAATGGAATCCTGGATCCAGGATCTCTTCCGGATCACCACATAAATGTTATCATTTGTTCCCTTTGAAAAACTTCAATGAAAACATAACTTTGGTGGAGTTATATATTCAAATGCAGTGGAATGTAAATGATACCACTGAATCTGTTCAATAATAATAATAATAATAATAAATAATAAATAATAATAATAAGTATATCTCTTAACAGAACTAATTCTGACAGTCATTGTAATTCATGTTAGTAAAACACTTCAACAAAAACATGTCCTAATGGTATAAAGTGGATGGTTCTGACATGCACTCATTCACCCCCTGCCCCCCACCCCACCCCCACCTCTCAGGACTCAGGATACGTGTACAGTTCCATGTAGCGTGACTTAGCCATGCTTTGCCGTGTGTACACCTGCTGGATTCCAGCCCGCAGGTCGTCCCATATCTGGTCCAGGCCTATCTGTTTCAGTCCGTGGGGGTTCTGGGTCCTGTTTGACGACATGGTGGATGGAGCCCCTTGTCTTCTCCTCCTCTCTCTCCCTGCCCAAATGTTGCCTTCCTTTCCTGCTCGGGCAAGCTTCTCCCCAGGCTCCTCTCCTCAGTAGATTTTAGTCCTGACTGGAGTTTGCTCTCAGAACGTACAGTCCATCTGGCGGCGGCGCTTCAGGAGTTAGTCGACTGGTTGTAAGTCGGGATGCGGTCCCACTCTGCACGCCTGGGTGGCGCTGTCTGCCGCACCGCCACCAAAAGCTCCAGCACGCCTTTACCAGATGACCTGGAAATGGAACGGTGGGGTTGATTGTTAATAATCACAATGGGCCTGTTTACATGAATGTTTATTCCCGTTTTAATTCAGAAGGTTAATTCTAGCCTCGCCACACTAGACTCTTAGCAGCAGTCAATCTAATGTTCTGCCATAGTGGTCTAGTTAACTCCATTCAACTTTTGGCTAGATTTCCCTGAAACTAGCTGACCAATCACGATGAAGTATAGAGTCAGAGGACTCCTCTGTCAATAATATTGTGCAGTCCTACTTAAGTTGCCTCGTTTTCTAGAGTTTAAAGTTAAAATCCCTCTGCAGACTTGCCTAACTGCAATGTCCTTGCACTTTAGAAAAGTCTGAAGTAGCAATGGTGACATATATGACCCTCCAGCACTAAACCAGTCACTTTGGTCAAATTTAATAAATTAATATTTTATATTTATCTAAAGTTTATTAAAAATGTTTGTGTGACACTAATTCAACCAATCAGAGGCTGTTTTTCAACATCGCCATAGCAACAATGGCTTTAGTTTAGTGCAGAAGGCTTTGTTCTGAGGCCTCCCATTGGTTCAAATCTATAATTCTGTAGATTTCTATTTAAGGGTTGTCTAGAGGGAATCCCCATCTTTCCAACGGTACCAAACATGACGGGGAAATACCTAACGCCAGCGCCAAGGAAAGTCGTGTTTGGAGTCGATTTGTCTTAGTTTTAGACTTAATTACTGTCAGAGTCAGTTGTTGTTCTTCCTAAAAGACATGATTTGAAGAAGTTACGCTAGGAATTTAACAAACACTCATAGTTAGAAGTGTTCAGGAGACATTTTACTGGGATTTTATTAATAAACTTTCAATCATTTTGACCCATATAACGTATTTGAGGCTAAAGTTAGAAATACTGCTGTGACTGAACCACTGCTTTAATGATGGACAGACACATATTTGCATCATAGGTTTAAAATCTTCAACCTGTGCGTCGTTTGTCTGCCATATAGGTTAAATGGATTTATGCAGCGACACTTGGCTCTGACCTGGTGCTGACCAGACCCTGACGTCACACAGATAATAACAGATTAGTCCACTTCCACACCTCCTTCCCCTTCACCGGTCCAAGCAGAACCCACTGGGCTCCTGGTGCTGGTGTCCTTTAGTCACCGTAAAACCAGCTGCACTTTTCACACAAAACATTTAACCATCAATTTTAGCTTCATTTCCTGACAGAAAACAAGTCTAAGTAATTGATTCCCCAGGGTTAGTATTTGTGCATATTTCTGCTAAACACTTAAGAGGAAATATCAGGGTTCTTGCAAGAATATATGTTTTTATACAGGTTTTCTTTTTTATATATGTTTTATAGTTTTCAACGGATATGCGATGCGAACATGTGTGTGGTGTATTCTGGTTGCCAAGCAACGACATTTCATTGTCAGATTCACTGTTTTCTGAGTTTCTGTACAATGACAATAAAGGAAATCTATCTATATCTATCTATCTAATCACCAAGTTAAATTTTAGTCCAATATAGAGACCCCCTCAAGTAAGACGATCACTTTGTATTGGAAATGAAAATGGAAAACTTTCTTATATTTATGTTATACATGAGAAAATATGAAAGGTACGGAGCGTGGTCATGGACACACTGAGCTGACAAATACTATATTTTCCAGACTATAAGGCACATTTAAACCTTCATTTAAAAAAAAAAAAAAACAACTACAGTGTACCTTATATTTGGATTAATTCTGGTTGTGCTAAAGTGACTGGGAATTTAGACTTTTTATCTCATTATTCTGACTTTGCTAATGCGCAAGCAACAGGTCCTTTTTTTCTTCTACAAACACTTCTCTCAGAATAGATGGAGCAGATGTAAACAAAATGTAAGACCTGGGAGTAACATATGATGTTTTTAAGACATTTACAAACCTAAAATTTAAGTTTCTGAATTTTAGACTTTTTTTTTAGACCCTGTGGGAACCCTGAAATATTCTCTTAGGAGAAACAAAACCAAAAACACTGCCTTATCAACAGTGTCACCATGTATCCTATCTTGGTCCGAGTATTGTAATTTGTATCGTGTTGCCAAATTCTTGTCAATACACATCCTTAAACATTACTGTGGCTAAATGTGAGTCAAAACCTAAGACATTTTATGTTGATGTGACAGGACTGTCCATGTACACAAACGGAACGCAAAAGAATTTGGTGGATGGCCTTCTGTCTTAAACTGTGTTGAAAACTATAATAGAAACTAGGGCTGCAACCTGAGACTTTTCCTACATGAACTGTAGTAAGTCCAGACATATCCACCACTGTTACAGGAAAAACTGTGCAAAAAAAATAGCGTAAAAGATACATTTTGTTGAAAAAAAAAAGCTTAAAATATTTTAACAACTAAAACAATATACATTAATACTCATATGAAAAACATTGCAAAAAACGTAGTAGTGCAAAAGATAAAAATAAAACTAGTAACATTTTTACTTTGTAAGGACAAAATAAAACAAAACCTTATCAATCAAACTACTTCAATAAACCTGAACATGTTACCAATATTTTGGATATATGATGTTATTGTGTCTGTTATCGCTCCACATCGTGTTCCATGTTTATCATAAGGTGTGCCGCGACAAAAGCTTTCAGTCAGTGTTTGTTGAACATTTTGTTCAACAAACACTGACTGAATACCCCCCCCCATTGGATGCTTTCTCTTCAGATGTAAACACAGTGGTCGTACCGCTACCGTCAACAACAACAGTCTGAAGACACAGCTGACAACCAGGCAGTAGCTGGGCTTCGTCACACCCTAAAAACCCAAAACAATTCAACACAACTGAACCTTTAGAACCTTTTTAGGAGTCAGCGTGTCTCCCTCACTGGAGGCTCCATATTGCTCCCCCGTGCTGCAGAAGAAGGGGATCGTAGGCGGGGCCTGCGGTGAAACACTACGGAAAGCAGCCTGGTTCATGGTTTTCTTTTTGCGAGGATAAAAAGTGCGTGTGGAGGGGAATCGGATTGCACGATTTTCCTAAAATATGAATCGATTTTGCCATAAAACTCGATTTTAAATCTAAATCGATTTTTTGCCCAGCTCTAATAGAAACTGAACAACACAAAGGCTTACTGCTGTGACTGAACATTCAAGCTTATTATCCAGGCTCATCTAAGAATAGTAATCCAGAAAGAAAAGGCCTGGCTGTTTGACGGCCGCTGAAAACACTCAGAAGGGACAGGGGTGTATGGGTAAAAACTGCTGTGTTCGTGAAGGCGAGTGTTGCTATATTTAGAACGGACAGACATGTGGACATTCACACATATTAGGATGCGATCCAACACCAACAGTCTGGAAGTGAGTGGAGCAGGTCACTGTTGACCTTTGACCATAAGCCTGCTGCGAACAGTTCGTGTTCGCCGAACATATTCCGTCAAGATATACGTCAAGAACGTTTCACATAAAATCTACTGACAGGATGAAAACACACAGACCATAATAGTCTACCAGTGTAGAACCTACAGTGAATACACCGCTGTTCACTACGACAGCGAATACACCGCTGTTCACTACGACAGCGAATACACCGCTGTTCACTACGACAGCGAATACACCGCTGTTCACTACGACAGCGAATACACCGCTGTTCACTACGACAGCGAATACACCGCTGTTCACTACGACACTGAATACACCGCTGTTCACTACGACACTGAATACACCGCTGTTCACTACGACAGCGAATACACCGCTGTTCACTACGACACTGAATACACCGCTGTTCACTACGACAGCGAATACACCGCTGTTCACTACGACACCGAATACACCGCTGTTCTCTACGACACCGAATACACCGCTGTTCACTACGACAGCGAATACACCGCTGTTCACTACGACAGCGAATACACCGCTGTTCACTACGACACCGAATACACCACTGTTCACTACGACAGCGAATACACCACTGTTCACTACGACAGCGAATACACCGCTGTTCACCGCTGTTCAGAGACAGCAGAGACTATCGTATCAAGGCTCCACCAAGGCTTGATACGACGTCAAATGACATCAAAAACCTGACGTGATGGAGCCATTGGTGTTGACCCATCTAATGTCGGAGGTTGTGGTTAGGAGTCAAAGGTTAGGGTCACACCATGTGAGTGAAAAAAAACTGTGATATTACCACTGATGTGTTTTAGCTGTTGAACTTTACTACAACTTTGACCTTCATTGCTCAAAATCTAATGGGTTCTTCCTTCCTCGTTTAGAACTTCTTATGTAATCCTGCTGACACACCGAAATTTATTACCTCCTTGGCGGAGATAATAAGTCGGCAATGTGTTTAATCACAGATGTGGTAGTAGATCTAATGTACACAGGTACCAGTGGGTTTGTAACGTGGACCGTACAGGACCCCATCAGTCCACCTGTAGTAGACCACCTGTCCTGTTGATAGTCAGTCTGCATATTAACCAGTGATCAACTTCACATTAGTTAGTATTTAATCTACAGTAGGAGTGTCAAAGGTTATGTTAGTTAAGTTCCAAAACCATCACCCTGTTAGCATTGGAATGAATGAATCGGCTAATTCTCTGGTCAGTAAAAGTCCATGGCGCACTCTTTAAAGACACCAACATGTCAAACAAACCAGCTGGTTAATATTATAAGGGTTTGTACATGTGGTCCCCACATTGTCAGGTCAAAATATTAAGTATAAATATGCTTAGCGGTCAACAACAAATTATAATATCGTGCTTTTTACACAGTGCTGCACTTGACACTTTACAGAACAGAGAATATATTTATCTGTGAAAAAAAATTAAATATTCAAAAACTAACAAATAATAAAAGGAAATCTTTACTGTGTCTACTGTAGGAATCACCCTGATCATCACTCCAAGAACGTGATCAGGACTGCCTTAGTTCTCGCTTTCCAGCAGCCAATGGTTGTCATGGTTACAGTCAAGGTATCAGTAATGTTAAACTGTGCATTACGTAATCATTTAATATACAGGAAGTAACGTGAGAGTTTCATATACTTACGAGAGTTCAGATACGGAAGTGTATGTCAGAGACATGAATAAAAACACATGTTTGGTTCAGTAAGCTGTGTCGACCACTGTATGATCTCCTAAAAGGAAAGACAGCTTGAACCTGGGACCAGCCACAGCAGCGAGCATTTTAGCACTTGAAAGAAGCCATCATTATATCGCCTGTACGAGCCCACTACAATCCACAGAGACCAATCACAGTGTCAGCAGATGCAAGCAGCTACGGGATGGGAGGAGTCCTTCTCCAGCTGCACGGAGAGAGCTGGCAACCAGGAGCGTACTGCTCCAGGAGATTAACAGACGCAGAAACCAGGTACGCACAAATTGAAAAGGAGTGCTTGGCGGGAGTATGGGTCTGTGAAAGGTTCCAGAAGAACCTGAAATACATGGACAAATTCAGACTCCTTACAGATCACAAGCCACTGTTGCCACTGATAAATAACAAAGACCTGGATACAGTGCCTCTTAGGTGCCAACGACTTTTGATGCGGCTTAAGCGTTTCAATGCTAAGGCAGGGTATGCACCAGGCAAAACATTGGTCATAGCCGACTCACTTTCATGCAGCCCGCTGAAGGAGACAGACAGCACCATGGAAGCAGTCATTGCGTGCCACGTAAACGTGTTGACACACAGTTGGCCTGTCTCACAAAACAAGCTAGACAGGATCAGGACAGCCACACAGGAGGACGCACAGCTTCAGAGCGTGAGAAAGCCGATCAGAGATGGATGGCCCAAACGAGCGAGTAGTGATTCAGAGAGTGTAAGAGACTATTTTACGATGAGAAACTCACTGTCTGAGTGTGAAGTATCACAGTATCACACTGGACTGCCACATTGTAATCCCCCAAGCACTGAGACAGGAGATGCTAGATCACATACACGAGGGACATCAGAGCCTGTCCAAGTGTAGGGAACGTGCACAAGAGACTGTGTTTTGGCGTGGGATGTCAGGGGACATTAAAAGGAAAATAGAGACATGTCACTTTTGTCAGATAAACAAGCGTACTCAGCGCAGAGAACGGTTACGGTCGACACCACTGCTGAGAGGCCTTGGCAAAAGTTAGCGACAGATATTTGTGAATACAAAGGAAAGCAATATCTAGTGATATCAGACTATTACTCATGATATTTAGAAATAATACACTTACCGTATTTTCACGACCATATGGCGCACCGTATGAAAAGGCGCAGTCTCAGTTATTTGTGCCATTACTATATTTAACGCATACATATGGCGCACCTGATCACACATGATCTGGCGCTGAAACAAGCATACTAGTTTGCGTTTTTGACTCACCGAGATGTCAAAAGTGAGCGGCACCTCGTCCATGTTTGTGATGTGGCTGGGCTCGATGTGCTTGTCGGAAATCTGTTTGCTGCAGTAGGACCGGAAGATGGCCAGCTTTTCTTTATAATCCGCTGGAAGTTGCTACGCTACCGTAGTCTTTGTCCGGATTGAAAAATGGCACCCTTTCATGAAATGAAAGCACCAAGACGGACCTTCTTGGAAATGTTCAATGTTCATTTCTTCTGCTAGCGTTATTGCTTTTAGTCGAATGGTGACCGTCGAAATGCTTCTCCCACTCGTTCTTTGCTCGGTGATCTACTGCTCGAGTCTTTCCTCCAACTTGGGACACCTGGCCTTATGTCCGCGGAAACTCAGCTGCGTCTTCTTTACCGTTCTCACGGTGTCCTCTACTACGTCCGCCTTACAACAACACATAGGGCGTACTGCACCATAGGGTGCACCACACATTTTGAAGAAAATCCAAGACTTTTATGTGCCCCTTATGGTCATGAAAATACGGTACCTACCACAACAACAGAACAAGTAGTAAGGTCAATGAAGACAACATTCGCCAGGTTTGGCATGCCTGAGCAGATAGTCAGTGATAATGGACCTCAATACACCAGTGATGCTTGGGAAGAGTTCTGCAGGCTGTATGACATTGAGCATAACACATCCAGCTCGCACAACCCACAAGGCAACGGACATGTGGAACGTGCAGTGCAAACTGCTAAACGCATAATCGAGCAAGAAGACCCCCTGTTGGCTTTAATGAGCTACTGCGCCACGCCACCACATCCACAGGGGTGAGCCCGGCAGAAATGCTCATGGGGCGTAAGATTCACACAACACTGCCTTCTTTAAAGAAAAACCTGATTCCAAGGCAGCCAAACCAAGACCTCATACGTCGCTGAGATGAATAAGCCAAACAACAAGCATTGTAGTACAACCAGAGACATGTGGCATGATCATGGGTCATGAGCGTTGAGAGAACATTACACTGACGGGTGGATGTGGTGGTACGTTTACAGACTCTGGACCTGCTCCACGTCAGTAGATCCTTGCAAATCTCAGAAAACCTGGCCCTACCTGAGGTGCTCTGGTAGTTGCCATGGCAACCGGGGCAGACATTACAGAAGGTAGAGTGTTGGGTCTGCGCTTCTATTCAGCGGTGGACAGAAAGGTGCCCTTCACAGCAGCACTGGGATCAGATTTCAGATTCCCATAGCAGCAGGTATCAGATTGGAGGCGACACAGTTTCTGACCTAGAATCAGCGCTGGCGTTACGTTACCAAGAGCTAACGGCACTGGGACACACGGCCGGGCAGTGGCGGCAACACTTTCTAGAAACTTTGTTGTGAAACAGGAATCCTGCACCTGGTCAATGCTCTGTTGCAGTTTCCTGCTTTACGCACAGTGGGAATGACGGCAAAGGTCAGGCCTCATTTCAGGGAAGGCTGTATTTTTAGACAACTTGGCTGGCTGGCTGGATATATATATATATATATATACACATACACATGTTTGGAGAAAACTAGACCATAAACAAAGACCACCAAGGACTTGTTGGAACTGGGTGGTCAAAGTCATTTCAGTTCAGGTTCCACATACAGTCCAACCGTTGACCAAGGAAATGGAAAAACAGCTGATAAAAAAAAAGACAAATAACGGCGTCCCTACAGAGTCCCTGGTTATTCCAGATTGCGTCCTGGCTGACAAATGGGTAAGACCTTATGTCTGTAGGTAATTTTATTTCAATGTAAAGGTTTGTATTTGTATTACATGCTGGTAACGAGACCAAAGCACATGTGTTTGTAACAGATGGAGAACAGTGGGACTATGAGCCTGCTTTCCCCCCTTTTGTTTTTTACAGCACGTCAAGCTGAACGATCGGCCATTTTTATATGTAATGTTATCTCCCAGTACACGCGAGAATAAAGAATAAAAGGTAATGTTGGAGAACCTCTTTTGTTGAGGTTATAGATATCCTGTAGAGGACAACTTTATGGAGTTTAATCAGCCCATATGTTCATTAAAATAGAATTGAGAATGTGACACTGCCCCCTAGGGGTGGTGATCTATATTTATTATTATCTACAAGGGAACATTTTTGGATTCAACATCTTAAAACCTCATGGTTTAAATGTAGACTTTGATGATGTATATTACTAAAAATAATAAAAAAAAAAAAACATTTTTTTCATTTTTCTCTGTTTTGATATAATTAACTTTGAATTTACTTATGAGTTCATGGACATCTACATGATCTGTAAACGAAATGTAGGAAAATATGATTGACTCTTAAAAAAGCAAAACACAGGATACTATAAGATAATGGTGATAAATCAGTTAAGAAAAGTAGAAATGAAAAAAAAATTGTGAATGTCACAAGTACAACTGGGTTTTCATGAGTTAAATGTGGATTTGTCTTTTTTAAAAACCCTGCAGGAACCCCTCAATCCCATCAGCTGAAAACACTTTTTATTTTACTAATAAATATAAAAAATTACAGCAGCTGCTTTGTCGTAGTGTGTAGTTTGTTTATTGTGGTTGACATTGTCAGTTAAATGCAGGGCATTAGGTTGTCAAGTCTGGATGGGACACATTTAACCAGCTGAACCCCCCCCCCTTCCTCTGTGGTTGATCTGAACTCATCTTAACTCAAAATATTCCATCATTGACAGAGTTTTATTTATTTAGTTTTTACATCTAAGATTTCCATCATTCATGTGACCTTTCAAATCGAGGCCAGGATAACTGGATGAGCAACACAAACTCAACAAGACTTTGAAACTTCCTTGTCTGATGAAAAAATTTGTGGCAGCAGTCCAGATTTTTAAACAACTGATAAGGGGAGGACGTAAATAAAATTACACGGCAGACTGAAGAAACCAAAATAAGTTGACAGCTAGCCTTTTTTTTGTTTGTTTGTTTGTTTTTTTTACTGTTGCTGTAAGAAAATGAGTTCGGGTCTAGAAGAAGACCGAACCGTTCAGGAAGGTGCTTCACTACTGACCGTTCGTGTGAAGTAAGGACATGTATGCCTAACGAGGAAGCCGCTATCGATTCTGAACTTGCATTTATGATTTGGACCATCTGACAGATACATCGGCTTCGACCTACACCGGTATAAAGACACTGCTTGAATACGAAATTCACTAAAAAAGGAGAATAGACTGGACACCAGCCTAGCTGTCAGTGGCTAGCCTAGCTACACAGCGGCTCATCCATATAGCCATCGGTAACCTAGCAACGCTCCATACGTCCGGTGAGTTTTGGAATTTTCTTTTTTCTCTCCCCTGCTCTGATTGAAAGTCAAAATGCCACCAAAAGTGAAACCAACAATTTCAGAGGAAGAAGTGGAAGACATAAAAAAAATCTTTTAACTTTATGTCACAAGAAATATCAAATATCTCTAAACAACAAAAAGTGATTATAAATCTCATGGAAGAAATAAAGGAATTGAAAAGACTGAATGCTGAAAAGGACAGAGCAATAACCATGTTGGAAGGACGTGTGGCAGATTTGGAACAATATTCAAGGATGAACGACCTGATCATCAACGGCCTGGACACAAAGCTCCGATCATATGCCAGGGCCGTAGTGAGACAGGGAGAGGCCACTGAGGATGATCAGGACTCTCTGAAGCAGCAGGTGATTGGATTCCTGGACAGTAAGGGGATAACACTCAACAGACACGACATCGAGGCCTGTCACCTCCTTCCCCGAAGAGACAAAAATATTAAACCAACCATAATTATGAGACTAGTGAACAGAAAGCAAAAAACTACACTGCTCAAACAGGGGAGGAAATTGAAAGGAACAAATGTCTACCTGAACGAGCATCTAACAAAAAAAAACCTCAGACATTGTCAGACAAGCACGTATCCTACGCAGAGAGAAGTGGATTCATTCAACTTGGACATCCAACTGCAAAATATTTATAAAACTAAATGGAACACCAGAGGAGGCCAAAGTGATAACAATTAAAGACATTAGTGAACTGGACAAATACAAGAAATGATAAGTTATGGGAACACAATATTAACAGTCATCCTGATCACAAATAACTGATGACAAGTCCTGACATCAACTATTCACCTTCAAATACAGATATGATGCAACATTAGGAACAGAACAATGGACATGAAATACTGGGACTGAGAACATTTGAATATACAGAACATAGAGACTATGATATGGAAAATGATATTGATCCCGATGACTTCTTCAGAAATACACAGAGCCAATGCAATTATTACACTGAGGAACAGTTTAGCAATAACTTCAAAAAGGATGGAGAAATTTCAAACATACATTTCAACAGTAGAAGTTTAAACTCAAACCTGTCAAAAATCAAACATTGTCTAAAACAGCTAAAAAACTAATTCACCATAATAGCAATATCTGAAACTTGGTTAAGTGAGGAACAAACAGCTTCAGTTGAAATAGAAGGGTATGAAATGTACCATATAAACAGAAAACAGAAAAAGGGTGGAGGAGTTACTGTATACATTAAAAAAACAATATAGAAGTAAAACTATTAAAAACATGTGTGGAACAATAAGCAATGTAATGGAATATATCACTGTAGAAATAGAAACAAAAAGATCCAAAAATATACTGATAAGTTGTATATACAGAGCACATGGGTCATGTGTGGAAGTATTTAAAGATAAATTATTGAATTTATATGAGAAAACAAATAAATTGTTTTTTGTATGTGGGGATTTCAATATTGACCTATTAAACCCCCAAGAAAACAACAACATTAAGGAATGTATTAGTTCTATGTACAGCATGAGCCTTTATCCACTAATAACAAGACCAACCAGGATAATTACCCATAATGCAACACTACTAGACAATATTTTCATAAACGAAATTGATGCAAGAATAAGTAGTGGAGTAATAATAAATGATACAACTGATCATCTGCCGGTGTTTGCAATATTCCACAGCTCCACAGGAACAAACAAAGAAAATACAAAATATAAGACAATAAGACAAAAAAGTGAAGAGTCTATTAACACTTTCAAATGTGATTTAATGAAACAAAACTGAAACGATGTTTATGTTGATGATGTGGACGAAGCCTATGACACATTCATGTCAATAATAAAGTCTCTTTGTGATAAAAATTGTCCTTTGGTAAAGAAAAAAGTGAAGCACATAATTGATAAAAAACCATGGCTAACTAAAGGTTTATTAAATGCATGTCGAAAGAAAAATGTTTTATATAAAGATTTTCTCAAACAAAGAACTAAAGGAGCAGAAACAAAATACAAGACCTATAAAAATAAACTAACAAGAATCATCAGAAGCAGCAAAAGGAATATTACAGCAATTTACCAGAGGAAAATAAAAACAATATAAGAAATACATGGAGGGTAATGAATGACATTATTAAAACAAGGAAAAACAGATGAATACCCAAATTACTTCACAATTAAAAATAACATAAATAGTCATGACAAACAAAATTGCAAATTAATTTAATGATTTCTTTGTTGGTGTCGGTCCTGGTCTGGCTGGAGAGATTACAAACACTGGAACCATGAATGAAGTAGAAAGTAAATTTTGGAATGTAAGTGAATCTATGTTCTTAAAGGGAACCAATGAAAAAGAAATGACTGACATTGTTAATAACGTCAACACGCAGAAGTCAACAGACTGTAATGATTTTGATATGTCATTGGTTAAAAATATCATTGAGTGTGTGGTCAAACCTTTTACATATATCTGTAACCAATCACTAAAAAATGGTGTTTTCCCAACAAATATGAAAACTGCTAAAATCATACCCATATTCAAATCTGGAAATAGACACTTACTGTCAAACTACAGACCTGTTTCACTACTGACACAAGTCTCTAAAATACTGGAAAAATTATTCTATACAAGGCTGGATAACTTCATCACAAAACATAATGTGATGTGTGAACAACAACAATATGGTTTCAGAACTAAAAGAACAACATTCCTTGCTCTCATGGAATTTGTAGAACACATAACATCTGCAATAGAAAACAAACATTATGCATTAGGAGTATTTTTAGATCTAAAAAAAGCTTTTGACACAGTTGACTATGAATTATTATTAATAAAACTACAAAAATACCGAATTAGAGGCCAAGCACTCTCCTGGATATCCAGTTACCTAAGCAACAGAAATCAATACGTGCAGATCAATAACAGCAAATCCAAACTACAGACTACAGGTGTGGGGTTCCCCAGGGCTCGGTGCTGGGACCATTGTTGTTCACCCCTTTACATCAATAATATATGTGAGGTTTCAAATAAAAGTCAAATTATTTTATTTGCAGATAACACTAACTTACTTTGCTGTGGGGATCATTTGGAACAACTCTTGGACACAGTGGCAGATGAATTAAATAAACTGAAGAGCTGGTTTGACTCAAACAAACTAACATTAAATTTAAGCAAAACCAAATTCACAATATTTGGAAATCAGACAAATAAGTCACAAAAGAAATTAATGATCAATAACATAGAAATAGAAAGAACAAATGAAATAAAGTTTCTTGGAGTTATTATTGACACTAAATTATCCTGGAAGTCACACACACACTACATTACATCCAAAATAGAAAAATCAATTGCATTATTAAATAAAGTCAAATATCTTGTAAACCAGTCATCACTATACGCATTGTATTGTTCCTTCATTCTCCCATACATGACCTACTGTGTAGAAGTGTGGGGGAACACATACAAAACAAACACAGAAATAATATTCAAACTTCAAAAAAGAGCAATAAGGATTGTAACCAAAAGCACCTATAGAACCATCAAAGCCACTGTTTATCAAATTAAAGGCATTAAAATTCAAGGATTTAGTCGACCTCAAAACAATTCAAATAATGTACAAAGCAAATCTAAACCAGTTCCACAAAGTGTCAGAGGGTTGTTTAAAGTGAAGGAAAATAAAGACAATCTGAGGGGAATTTATATGTTTAAAAAACCACCTGTACGTACTAACTTAAAAATGCTTTGTGTTTCAGTTAAAGGAGTCAATCTGTGGAATAACTGTAGTGAAGAACTGAAAACCTGTGAATTAGTACAAAAGTTTAAACAGGTTTTTATAAACTACATTCTAAGTGGATACAGGAAAGAAATGTAAATATGAATTTCTAGCAAAGAACAGGTTTCCCTTTTTCTGTTGGGCTTTTTCTTTTCTTTTCGGTTTAGGGTGTATGTATGCATGTATATGTGTATATGTGTATGGATATATATATATATATATATATATATATGCTCTGACTGAGTAATACAAAGGGGTAGGACTAGACAAGTTTTGTTAACTTCATCCTACACCCTTTCGAACAAGGTATAACTATTTAGGATACTAAAGAGGTGTTGTTTTAACTTCTGATTAAATACTTTGTATGTTTTACTTATTTTATTTTACCTGTTCGAATAAACAAATAAATGAATGAAAATGAAAGATGAGGGAAAATTCTGAAGGTCGTCCATTTAGACAGATTAAAATAATGAGGATAACCTATCAAAGAAATGTCAGGTTAGGGTTAACTGAAAAAACATGTGGAGACAAGTAACATAAATTAAATCATATTCAGGGGAACCAGCAGAGTTTCAAACTGCAAGCAGTCTCAAAGGCCTTCGCTGTCCCTTGCGACCGCCTCCCCCGGCGACCACCTCCCCATGCGACATCCGAGTCAAATTTCAGCCAAATCGATGTTCATATGTCCCAGCTGAAGCAAATTATGTGGTAATTTTTCCTGAAAACTTCACAAATTTGCAACAGCGTAGCACAAAAATGATGCAACTTTTCCAAAAAATTTGGATATCTTTTGAAGTCCCACTTGTCTAGATCGTGTTCACCAATTTTGAGCTCATTTGGCCCAACGGCCAAGGAGAAGATAGTTAAATTCTAATGACAGCGAAAACAACGACTCAAAAACTTTCAAATTTCAATCCACGATGGTGGACTTCCTGTTGGCTTATGGGTGTGGCCATCATTAGGTTTTTTGTTCATCATCATATGATGAACATGTGTACCAATTTTCATAGCTCTTCACTCTGCTTAATTTCTTTACTTACTTTTATGAAACCTATAAATACTCAAAATTTTTCACACTTCTGAAGTGTGGTGAGTTTTCGTGCATGTTCAGGGGGTCAAATTAGAGGTCAAAGGGTTGACGAAAGAAAAATAAATCATAAATAAAGAAAGAAAAATCCAGAAATAATAGTGTTTTTCTGACGCCCCTGAATTCGCCCCCAAATGAAATCTTTCAACTTTCCCCACGTCGCTGTTAGGTTAAAGTCATATTTGACACATTTCCACTCATCTCACTGACCCTGAGTGGCTGTGGCCCATACACTCCCATTCATTCTGAGCAGGTGTGTGTGTGTGAGAGAGAGTGCGTGCGTGCGACGTGCACATGCTCTGACACTCGCTCCCGTGAATGTGCCAGTGTTGCGAGTCGTCCCTGGCATATTTCTTCCCCTGGTGATCACAGCACACTCAATAGGCCTTGCACCAACATGGTTCATGGTGAAGGCCTAATGAAGGTAAATGAGGTGTTGGCAGGTGCAGGACAGGAAGTGACAAAATAAAAGCAGATTCATGGATGAAACCGTGGATCTCTGGCAGATCCACAGTGAAGGAGTGTTATATCCAGCCACAGACGACACTGAGTAGCATTAAGTGTGAGTTTGAGCCAATAATAAAGTCCTTAAAAGTGAGTTAATAAGAAAATGTGTTTAATCACATATGTGGTAAAAGATTTAATGTACACAGGCACCAGTGGGTTTGTAAAGTGGATGGTAAGGTACTCCATCAGTCCACCTGTAGTAGACCATCTGTCACATGACTCCATCAGTCCACCTGTAGTAGACCATCTGTCAGTCCACCTGTAGTAGACCACCTGTCAGTCCACCTGTAGTAGACCACCTGTCACATGACTCCCATCAGTCCACCTGTAGTAGACCACCTGTCACATGACTCCATCAGTCCACCTGTAGTAGACCATCTGTCAGTCCACCTGTAGTAGACCACCTGTCAGTCCACCTGTAGTAGACCACCTGTCACATGACTCCATCAGTCCACCTGTAGTAGACCACCTGTCACATGACTCCCATCAGTCCACCTGTAGTAGACCATCTGTCAGTCCACCTGTAGTAGACCACCTGTCAGTCCACCTGTAGTAGACCACCTGTCACATGACTCCATCAGTCCACCTGTAGTAGACCACCTGTCACATGACTCCCATCAGTCCACCTGTAGTAGACCATCTGTCACATGACTCCCATCAGTCCACCTGTAGTAGACCATCTGTCACATGACTCCCATCAGTCCACCTGTAGTAGACCACCTGTCAGTCCACCTGTAGTAGACCACCTGTCAGTCCACCTGTAGTAGACCACCTGTTCTAATGATGGCCAGTCTGTATATCCATCAGTCATTGTCAACTTCTGTTTCATTGTTTAGCTTAAATTAGATGCTACTTTGCTAGCTCTAAATGTTAAAACAGTGGAGTCTGTCAACAGGAACTACAGTTACTGCATCACTGACATGTTTTTAAACATTAAATATGAATAAATACGACTCCATCTCTGGTGTTCTTTTTGCGCCTTCAACAAATCGAGGTAATATGGTATAAATGGACTGTACTTATATAACACATTTTTACTCACCTAAAGTGCTTTACAATTCCTCACATTCTCTCACACACACACACACACACACCAGTAGACGGCTGCTGCCTGACCTCTGACCCTACTGGGAGTAACTTAGGGTTCAGTTCTTGGCCAAGGACAATTCGACATGTGGACAGCCAGAGCTGGGACGTCTCTGTATAAACTACATTTATATACAGACTACGTTAACATAACACGTGTTAATGTACTTTTTGTGAAATCAGATTTTTGTGTGTGCTAGTTTATATTACACATGAAATGTGTCTTTTATTAGTGTTGAATGAATGATTCTTTAATGACCACACTGCAAGCAGGTGGACTTTGTTGTCAGTACAGCATGGTACTGTCGCTATGGAGGAAACTATTGAAGATAGTGTTACTACACCACCCTAACCCTTTTTTAAAATCAGAAAGTTATGACTGGACAACGTTGATGCGGTCAACCATCGGTCAAACGGACATCAGTTAACATCCCTAATAACAGTGTAAACGAACATTTAAAATCAACCTAATGATATATAACACATACTAAAAAAGTTAACTTTGGAACAAACCTCTGACCAAGTGTCGCTACAGACATTAGCATTAGCAGACTGTGCTCCTCCCGACCGCAAATGCAGATTTAAAATCCACTTCTTATGGCATTTTTCTGTGAGTTTTTTTCCCCCATTTCTCCCTTTTGTGAACAATTTTTGGTACTGTAAAAAAAAATTTTTAAAAATCACCTTTCCTTCTCTGGGTTAGAACGATTGTCGCAGCCGTAAACTACACAAAACAGACATTTTCCAAAAGAAAACTCACTGGGCTTCACTTCCTGCCCTCCATCTGAAAATCGCTGACTATATAACAATACGACATCAGGTGAAACCAGTCTGTTTCTTTATACCATTACAACATAAAGGGTTCATTCAACTCCAGTTAGATTTAAATCCTAATAAAATGGAGTAATAGAAAAACAAATGCATCGTATTTATCAAAAGTTGAAAAAAAAAAAAGCTAAATGATGCTAATATCTTACATTTACCCTTAAAAGTGTAGTTGGACCGAGTCCTAGTAATACGAATTCATCATGTTGATCTGACATATTTACATTTAGATCACGAAACAAAATATTTTTTTGTGATTAGATCATTTTATTTAGATGGAAATAATTTCCATATTTTCATTATTATGTTCTACAAACAAGTTATATGTTGTAAGTGACTCTAAAATATAGTTTTATTTAGATTCCAAGTACACATCCAAACCATTACTGCACTTTAGCTCTTTATAAACTAGGGATGTGGATTTTGGTCAAAAACACTGTTCAAAATTCGCTGGAAACTATTTGAATATTATTCGAAAATTGAACTTGTTTACATGACCCCCGCGCGTGCACACACACGCCGATGTGCGCCTCCAACACGATGACAGAAAGGGTAAAAGAGGAAACTAAACGTAGTGAATAAACAACAATATTACAAATCCCACAACATGTTGATCTTCTCCGAGTGATTCATCTGATGTACTGCATGAAACAATTAATGCTTTTAATATTTAAATCACAATAACCACAGTCAACTATGTCATTTAACTGTCTCGGTGGAACCGGGTGAAACAGCTGATTTCGCTACAATGTCGAACATATTTAACAATAGTCACATGAATATATGCCAGGTTTTTATTTTAAAAATTAACATGTCCACATGGTCGGGTGGAGGCGTGTGCGTATTCACTATTAATCCAGCTGCTGAGAACACACAGTGACGGTACAGATGTTGTGGACACAGAGAGGCTCAGCTCCGTTTCTCTTATTGCAACATTTTTCTTTTGCATTTCTTTTATGCATTTGTGTTTTTGGTTGTTCATCTTTCTTGTGTTTGCAGCGTTTTGTCAATGCGGTGTGTCTGCCTCTGTCAGCCACCGTACAATGAGTCAATACAACCTTCTGTCTAAGTGAACCAGAATACAAGTAATGCAGCATTCGAAATTAGTATTCTATATTCGAGCGTATCACGAATATTCGAAAATCATGTCCCAACACTAATATAAACCATGTGGAGCATTAGATATTTTATAAACACTAACATTATTAGAGTGTGAGAACACCTGGGATGACCTGAAAATAAACCCATTTCTGATGATGACATTCATATCTAATGTGATGTTCAACAGCGCATGTTTGTTTAACTCTCGATGTTTACTTCACATTCTTTTAGGGGACTCATTTCTGACACCATTTATCTTTTCATTGACTCCTATCATGACATTTATTCTGTATCTTTTGCTCCAAACTGTCCTGAACATTATCAGCCTTTCGTCACCTGACCTCCTACAGCTCAAGTTGAATAAAATCCGTCAGAACTTTTAACACAGAAGAAAATGTCTGTACTGATGTGGACAAGAACACACCATCTGAACTGGATCAGGACAAAAAAATTAAGTCAAACAAAGTTCAGACACGTAGTTCATTTTTCACCATTTCTATCAAGTTCGAGGACTGATCATGACAACATGTAAATGAATAAACCCACGTGACAGCGCAGAACAATAAAGTAGAACATAAATTAAAACAAATGAAATGAAAAGATAAACAAAAAATAACTTAATAGAACTTAATAGAAGTAACATGGACCTTCAAAAGTGAATATATTTGTTTGAATCCTGGTAGACCAGCTGACTAAAAAGGTGACTTTTTACACATTTTTAAATTGAATAGATCATTAGCACTTTGGATGTTTGCAGAAGACTGTCCCAGGCCTTGATAACAGCATAATATGTTTTGCATGTCTACATGTTTTCTTCCCATTTCCAGGCCTGTAAAAGTACATCACAAGAGTTTCCAGGTGCTCCTTAACAGTCAAAGCTAAAATAATACCAGCTTCAAATCACTAGACTTCACTCCACAGACAAAACGCCAATCTGGGCGGTTTCATATCGAGCCAAAACACCATGTGTCAAGTCAAGATGAAACCAAAACACCACCCTGTTAGACATTATGTGCATTTTAGAATAGTAACCGACCTTATTTCAACCTGCGAAGATAGTCAAACGCTGCTACGCAATATGCTAATCTAGCCCCTTTAGCTTCCCCAGCTCGACTAGCAGAGTTAGCTGACAGGTAGCTCGACGGAAATAGGAACACTCGATTTTAACCAAAAGAAACACTGTTAATGAAGAGAATATGAGTTTGTTTCGAGCCGACTGCTGTGTTCGTGATGCTTTTCAGAGAAATACCTCGTTTGACGAGTCAACCAGACCGACCCGTTGGTGTAAAATGGCAGCCTTAGCTTCTCAGTAATGAGTCAGGAAAACAGTCCGCTAGCTAGCTGTTAGCATCGACTGCGGCTAGCTTGCTGTACTACATTGTCATGAGAAAGAGAGGCGCCAGCTTACATTCAACACTCTCAAACGTCTACTTACCATTTTAGAACCGTCGCTGTCACTTTGTGGTCACCGTTTGTGAGGTTATCTCGGAACCGAGGCAAAATCCTCCGCCGTTGTTCGTCTGTGTGTCTGTTTATGTGTGTTTGCGGTCCGTTTCGCTGCTAACTGCGACCGCTCCGTTCGCACAAAGATCAGCTCAGTGGCCACCGAAACACGCTGCGTTCAGGTGCCCTCGGAAATGCTATATTCCACGAACAACCAATGTTGCCAGATAAGGTTGAGTGATTTCCGTCCAATGCCTTTCCAAAACCCGCCCACTTCGGGAAAAATGTTATTGGGTCATGGTACTCAGTTTAGTGGGTATGGACAGGAAATTTAGGAACATTTTAAAGGACATAAATAGGAGATTAGATAAAAAATAAAACCTAATTATGATGTAAAAAATCTAAATCGTAAGATTAAAAAGTCAGTTATGATACAGTCACAATTTCTGATTTACGACTTATTTTTCATACTGTCACATTTGTCTAGTTTGGAAAGAGTAACAAGTCTATTCTGATAATGTTAAGCTTATAAAGTACAGATATTTATATAAATGTAAATAGTATAAAGTACAAATATTTATATAAATGTAAAGAGTATAAAGTACAAATATTTATATAAATGTAAATAGTATAAAGTAGAAATATTTATATAAATGTAAATAGTATAAAGTACACATATTTATAGAAATGTAAAGAGTATAAAGTACAGATATTAATATGAATGTAAAGAGTATAAAGTACATTATTTATATAAATGTAAAGAGTATAAAGTAGAAATATTTATATAAATGTAAAGAGTATAAAGTACATATATTTATATAAATGTAAAGCGTATAAAGTACAGATATTTATATAAATGTAAAGACTATAAAGTACATATATTAATATGAATGTAAAGAGTATAAAGTACATATATTTATATAAATGTAAAGAGTATAAAGTACATATATTTATATAAATGTAAAGAGTATAAAGTACATATATTTATAGAAATGTAAAGAGTATAAAGTACAGATATTTATATAAATGTAAAGACTATAAAGTACATATATTAATATGAATGTAAAGAGTATAAAGTACATATATTTATATAAATGTAAAGAGTATAAGGTACATATATTTATATAAATGTAAAGAGTATAAAGTACAGATATTTATATAAATGTAAAGACTATAAAGTACATATATTAATATGAATGTAAAGAGTATAAAGTACATATATTTATATAAATGTAAAGAGTATAAAGTACATATATTTATATAAATGTAAAGCGTATAAAGTACAGATATTAATATGAATGTAAAGAGTATAAAGTAGAAATATTTATATAAATGTAGAGTATAAATTACAGATATTTATATAAATGTAAATCCTAGATTCCTGTTCAGTACTGTAGCCAGACTGACAAACAGACACACCTCCGTGGAACCAGTTATTCCATCCACGCTCCATTCTGATGATTTCCTGCAGTTCTTTAACAATAAAATATCAACTATTAGAGACAAAATAGACACATTTCTCCCAAATATTAGATCAGAAAAAGCAGTGGTTTCAAACCTAGGCCTTTTTATAAATCCCTCTGTAACACTAAATAATTTCACCACTGTAGACCAAACTGATGTCATATCTATTATCATGTCTTCCAAATCATCACCTGCCTCTTAGATCCAATTACAACTAAACTCTTTAAACAGATTCTGCCCCTAATTATTAACACTGTCCTAAATATAATTAACACTTCATTAATTACTGGATATGTGCCACAGTCATTTAAATATGCTGTTATTAAACCAATTCTGAAAAAAACTACCCAAGATCCTGACATTCTAGATAATTATAGGTCTATATCTAATCTGTCCTTCCTGTCAAAGGTTTTAGAACGAGTAATAGTTAAACAGCTGTGCTAATTCCTGCAGGATAATAGTTTATTTGAACAGTTTCAGTCTGGCTTTCGTGCCCATCATAGCACTGAAACAGCGTTAGTTAAAGTTACTAATGACTTATTATTAGCCGCTGACATGGGATTAATATGGGTCCTGGTGTTATTAGACCTTAGTGCAGCCTTTGACACCATTGACCACAGTATCTTAGTGCACAGATTAGAATGTGATATAGGTATTAGAGGAGCAGCCCTCTGCTGCTTTAAATCATATTTATCTAATCCATAACAATTTGTTCACGTCAATCAACAATCACCACAGTTCTCCAGAGTTAATTATGGCGTTCCTCAAGGGTCAGTCCTTGGGCCTATTTTGTTTACACTATATATGCTCCCTTTAGGTAACATCATTACAAATCATGGCATTAATTTTCATTGTTATGCAGATGACACACAGCTATATTTATCGATTAAACCTGATCAGACCAGACAAATAGATAAACTAAGTACATGTGTCCAAGACATAAAGACTTGGATGAGTGCCAATTATCTTTTATTGAACCCTGAAAAACCTGAAGTCGTTATAATTGGTCCTAAAAATGCCACAGACTCCCTAACTGACCACATAGTTACTGTAGACAACTTAAGTGTAACACCCAGTGACACAGTTAAAAATTTAGGAGTTTTATTTGATCAAGATCTTTCATTCAAAGGGTCAGAGGTCAGAGGTCAGAGCACAGCAAACATGCAGAACAGCCCTTTTTTCACTTGTGCAACATTAGCCAAAATTAGGAATATTCTGTCTAAAAATGACCCCTAACCCTATCACCCCTTCGCTCCAAACCCTGGCCCCTGACCCCTAACCCTATCACCTCTGTCCTAGTACTATTGGACCTCAGTGCCGCATTTGATACAGTTGACCACGACATACTTCTTGACAGACTGGAAAAGTGGGTGGGGCTTACGGGCACTGTGTTAAACTGGTTCAAATGTTATTTACAAGATAGGAACTACTTCGTTTCAGTTGGTTAATCACAGGTCAGTGAGTACAAAGATGTTGTGTGGGGTTCCCCAAGGGTCCATTTTGGGACCGCTTCTGTTCCACATGTATATGCTGCCCCTGGCTCAGATCATAGAACATTTCAACATTTCTTACCACACATATGCAGATGACACACAACTTTATATTTCTGTGTCATCACTCGATTACAGTCCCTTACTGACACTGAGTAAATGTTTTCATCAAATCACTGAGTGGATGTTCCAGAACCTTCTCCAGCTTAATGCGGACAAAACAGAAGTGATTGTTTTTGGCCCCAAAAAAGAAAGGTCAAAGGTCAGTGCTCACCTTGAGTCCATGTCACTAAACCCCACAAACCAAGACAGAAATCTGGGTGTAATTATTGACTCTGACCTGAAATGTAACAACCATTTAAAGCCATTACCAAATCTGCCTATTACCACCTAAAGAACATTCGCTAAAATCAAGGGTCTTCTGTCCAAACCAGACACAGAAAAACTCATTCATTCATTTTCAGTAAGTTAGATTATTATAATGGTGTCTTCACTGGTCTGAACTAAACATCAATCAGGCAGCAACAGCTGATCCAAAACACTGCTGCCAGAGTCCTGACCAGTACCAGGAAACTGGACCACATCACACCCCAGTACCAGGAAACTGGACCACATCACACCCCAGTACCAGGAAACTGGACCACATCACACCCCAGTACCAGGAAACTGGACCACATCACACCCCAGTACCAGGAAACTGGACCACATCACACCCGTCCTCAATTCCTTACATGTTCTTCCTGTGGGTCAAAGGATAGAATTCAAAATCTTACTCCTGGTCTATAAAGAACTAAACGGCCTTGGACCCAAATACATCCTAGACCTACTGGTTCCCTATGAAGCATCCAGAGCCCTGAGGTCAGAGGTCATCAGGAACAGGTTTACTGTGTGTTCCAAAGATAAGAACGAAACAAAGTGAAGCATCATTCTGTTACTCTGCTCCTCAACTGTGGAACAAACTACCTGGATACCTGAGGTCTGAGAACAACTGTTAACTACTGTTAACTACTGTTAACTAGTGTTAACTAGTGTTAATACCTGAGGTCTGACAACAACTGTTAACTAGAGTTAACTAGTGTTAACTAGTGTTAACTAGTGTTAATACCTGAGGTCTGACAACAACTGTTAACTAGAGTTAACTAGTGTTAATACCTGATGTCTGAGAACAACTGTTAACTACTGTTAACTACTGTTAACTAGTGTTAACTAGTGTTAATACCTGAGGTCTGACAACAACTGTTAACTACTGTTAACTAGTGTTAACTAGTGTTAATACCTGAGGTCTGAGAACAACTGTTAACTAGTGTTAACTAGTGTTAATACCTGAGGTCTGAGAACAACTGTTAACTAGTGTTAACTAGTGTTAATACCTGAGGTCTGAGAACAACTTTTAACTAGCGTTAACTACTATTAACTAGTGTTAATACCTGAGGTCTGAGAACAACTGTTAACTAGCGTTAACTACTATTAACTAGTGTTAATACCTGAGGTCTGAAAACAACTGTTAACTAATGTTAACTCGTGTTAATACCTGAGGTCTGACAACAACTGTTAACTAGTGTTAACTACTGTTAACTAGTGTTAATACCTGAGGTCTGAGAACAACTGTTAACTAATGTTAACTAGTGTTAATACCTGAGGTCTGAGAACAACTGTTAACTAGTGTTAACTAGTGTTAATACCTGAGGTCTGAGAACAACTTTTAACTAGCGTTAACTACTATTAACTAGTGTTAATACCTGAGGTCTGAAAACAACTGTTAACTAATGTTAACTCGTGTTAATACCTGAGGTCTGACAACAACTGTTAACTAGTGTTAACTACTGTTAACTAGTTTTAATACCTGAGGTCTGAGAACAACTGTTAACTAATGTTAACTACTGTTAATACCTGAGGTCTGAGAACAACTGTTAACTAGTGTTAACTAGTGTTAATACCTGAGGTCTGAGAACAACTTTTAACTAGCGTTAACTACTATTAACTAGTGTTAATACCTGAGGTCTGAGAACAACTGTTAACTAGCGTTAACTACTATTAACTAGTGTTAATACCTGAGGTCTGAAAACAACTGTTAACTAATGTTAACTAGTGTTAATACCTGAGGTCTGACAACAACTGTTAACTAGTGTTAACTACTGTTAACTAGTGTTAATACCTGAGGTCTGAACACAACTGTTAACTAGTGTTAACTACTGTTAACTAGTGTTAATACCTGAGGTCTGAGAACAACTGTTAACTAGCGTTAACTACTATTAACTAGTGTTAATACCTGAGGTCTGAGAACAACTGTTAACTAGTGTTAACTACTGTTAACTAGTGTTAATACCTGAGGTCTGACAACAACTGTTAACTAGTGTTAACTACTGTTAACTAGTGTTAATACCTGAGGTCTGAGAACAACTGTTAACTAGTGTTAACTACTATTAACTAGTGTTAATACCTGAGGTCTGAGAACAACTGTTAACTAGTGTTAACTACTGTTAACTAGTGTTAATACCTGAGGTCTGACAACAACTGTTAACTAGTGTTAACAACTGTTAACTAGTTTTAACTACTGTTAACTAGTGTTAATACCTGAGGTCTGAGAACAACTGTTAACTAGCGTTAACTACTATTAACTAGTGTTAATACCTGAGGTCTGAGAACAACTGTTAACTAGTGTTAACTAGTGTTAACTAGTGTTAATACCTGAGGTCTGAGAACAACTGTTAACTAGCGTTAACTACTATTAACTAGTGTTAATACCTGAGGTCTGAGAACAACTGTTAACTAGCGTTAACTACTATTAACTAGTGTTAATACCTGAGGTCTGAAAACAACTGTTAACTAATGTTAACTCGTGTTAATACCTGAGGTCTGACAACAACTGTTAACTAGTGTTAACTACTGTTAACTAGTGTTAATACCTGAGGTCTGAGAACAACTGTTAACTAATGTTAACTAGTGTTAATTCCTGAGGTCTGACAACAACTGTTAACTAGTGTTAACTACTGTTAACTAGTGTTAATACCTGTGGTCTGAACACAACTGTTAACTAGTGTTAACTACTGTTAACTAGTGTTAATACCTGAGGTCTGAGAACAACTGTTAACTAGCGTTAACTACTATTAACTAGTGTTAATGCCTGAGGTCTGAGAACAACTGTTAACTAGTGTTAACTACTATTAACTAGTGTTAATACCTGAGGTCTGAGAACAACTGTTAACTAGTGTTAACTACTGTTAACTAGTGTTAATACATGAGGTCTGAGAACAACTGTTAACTAGTGTTAACAACTGTTAACTAGTTTTAACTACTGTTAACTAGTGTTAATACCTGAGGTCTGAGAACAACTATTAACTAGCGTTAACTACTATTAACTAGTGTTAATACCTGAGGTCTGAGAACAACTGTTAACTAGTGTTAACTACTGTTAACTAGTGTTAATACCTGAGGTCTGAGAACAACTGTTAACTAGTTTTAACTACTGTTAACTAGTGTTAATACCTGAGGTCTGAGAACAACTGTTAACTAGTGTTAACTAGTGTTAACTAGTGTTAATACCTGAGGTCTGAGAACAACTGTTAACTAGTGTTAACTAGTGTTAATACCTGAGGTCTGCTCAAACTGTCAGTTCATTTAAATCAGATGAAAACATTATTGTTCACTGGAGCTTTTACTTAGTTTATTATTTGCTTTAAATGTTTTTATGTCTTGATTTTAATTGTCTTTTAATGCATCTTTATCATTTTAATTTTCTTCTGTTTCTGTTTTTGTGTAAAGCACCTTGAGTTGTCCCGTACATGAAATGTGTTATACAAATACATTTGCCTTGCCCTGTGCTCCAAACCCTTCACTGGCTTCCAGTTGAGTTTAGAATTAAATTAAAAATCCTCCTTACATATAAAACCATTAATGGTATGGGTTAGGGGTCAGAGGTCAGGGGTTTATGGTATGGGCCCCTCTTATCTTAAAGATGATCTGGTTCCGTACCAACCCAATAGAACCCTTCGTTCTCAGAATGCAGGTTTATTGAAAGTTCCTAGGGTTTGTAAAAGTACAGTAGGAGCTAGAGCATTTAGTTACCATGGTTACTGTCTGATGGAGCTAGAGCCTTTAGTTACCATGGTTACTGTCTGATGGAGCTAGAGCCTTTAGTTACCATGGTTACTGTCTGATGGAGCTAGAGCCTTTAGTTACCATGGTTACTGTCTGATGGAGCTAGAGCCTTTAGTTACCATGGTTACTGTCTGATGGAATCATCTTCATGTAATATTAAAGAGGTTGACACAGTCTCTACATTTAAAATTAGGTTGAAAACATTTGTGTTTGATAAAAACTATGGTCAGGTTAGTTAAAAACAGACTAGACGTAAGATCTTTAGCCCGAGCCCGAGCCCGAGCCCGAGCCCGAGCCCGAGCCCGAGCCCGAGCCCGAGCCCGAGCCCGAGCCCGAGCCCGAGCCCGAGCCGTCCCAAAATTCGGGTCGGGTCGGGCTCGGGCTTCTCTCTCGCTGACTTTTTTAAAATAAATATATGTTTATAAAAATGTATACTAAAATGATGTGTGGATACTAAACCAGGGAATACTTGTTGTAAATAAATAATTTGGATAAAACAGAGAAGGCGGTGCTGTAAGGTAATTGCTATATAACTATATAACGCTTTGCGCACGGCTTTGCAGGCATTTCCTGAACGTAATCTTCTCTCCGCGAGTCCACATCTATTTTGACCAGATATCCCTGATATGGAGCACCAAGAAATCAAAGATAAATTTAAGACAGGAGAATTGAAAAGGCAAACATGCAAGAGTAAGAGTGACGTGTAATTAAGCGAGTGCACATCAAGATCTCTCTTTCCCTCTCATTGTCTGGATTCTTTTTCTGTGTTCCAGTGTTATTTCGTTGTATAAATGCATTTATCATGATAATAAAAATATGTAGATTATTTTAATCTTAAAAAATCTTGTGTTTTTTTCTGCCAAAAATACTATGGGATAAATTGAAATTTCAGGTTTGCTTCGGGCTCTGGCCTGCAAATCAAGTTAATTGGTCTGGGTCGGGCTTTAATGCCTGCGGGCCTGGGTCGGGTCGAGCTGGATTTTTTAGGCCCGATCTTGCCTCTAAAACAGACTGAAGTCACAGTTCAGTCTCAGCTGCACTAGGAGATAGTGCAGCTTAGACTCTCTCTCTCATCTGTTTTTGTCATTTTTATAACCTATCTTTCATACCAAGTCTGTTCATGTCTAGTCACCTGGTGTCCCCTTTCCCCCCTCCCCCCTGGGAGGAGTGGTGTCTCTGTTGACAGTGTCTGTATGGGAGCCATGGACGACAGGATCTGCAGTGACTCGCCTGTGCTGACCTGTGACCCCGGACCTCCTCCATCACCGTTCTGGTGTCTGGACCTGCCCCCCCCCCCTTCATTTATAAATGGACGTTCATCTATAGTCTGTCCGTCCATGGGAGTGGATCTGTCCTTCAATGTGGTTCTACCCAAGATTTATTCTTTTTCCCACTGGGTTTGGAAGTTTTTTCTGCTGAGGAGGGTCTAAGGACAGGGGGAGGGTCTAAGGACAGGGGGAGGAGCTAAGGACAGAGGGAGGGACTTGTCATATATCTCTGTAGTTGATTGTGTTTCTGTAAAACCCTGTGAGACGACGTTGTTGTGATTTGAGGCTTTATAAAGGTTCGAAACAACACAAGATGGGATATAGGTTTCCTGTGCGAGCACATGCAAACAACTGTTAGTGGATGGTAGACCTGATAGAGGTTGTGGAAAGAATTGAAATTGAAATTTACGGGACAGATCCTCAGTAGTGTTCCTCTGGGTCATAGGGTGTTTCGGCCTTTAAACACTATACACCCTCTCCAGAGGCGTCCAGCTGTAGGGTGATCAGACCTCAGCTTGCTTCCCAAATCCAATTAGCCATGAGAGATACCTCACAGAATTGTACCTGGCAGGGGCGTCCTGCTCCCTGAGCCAAGCCTGCGCTGTCTGCATACCTCCTGTCAAACTACTTGGGGGCCCAACTGGAGTCGTTTCTCTTCATCCAGAGCCACTGGCTGCTTCTTTCTGCGGCTTCCGATGCAGCTTTTACGGCTGTACGCTGGTTCTTTCCGTTAACTCCCAAGTCCCTCAGCAGTTTTGTAGTGGATGTTCCCATAAACCCTCTACACCCAACCTCAACTGGGCGGACTTCCGTGTTCCAGCCATGATGCCTTGCCTCGGTGGCTAAATCGGCATATCGCAGATGCTGCCGCTCAAACGCCTCCTCCATAGAATCCTCCCAGGGTACGGTAAGTTCGATTATGTACACCTTCTTTATGGAGGGGGACCAGAGCACCAGATCAGGCCTCAAGGTGGTGGTGGCGATCTCTGCTAGCATCTTCCAGTCATGTGCAAGGGACAGCTGGTTCTTCTCTGATGGAGTTGAGTTGCTTCCGGTAGCTGTAGCCCCTTCATGGACAAAGGCCGTTGCCCATGGTGTTGTTGACGTGTTGGACATTGGCAGCGGTAGGGTATTGGTGCTGGTTCGTTTTTCCTCCAGTGTAGCAGCGAGGCTCCTTAGGACCTGGTTGTGCCGCCAAGTATTTCGGCCTTGAGTAAGGCTGGTTTTACATCCGGTGAGTAAAACTGAGTAAAATTGAATTGAATTAAAGAGTATAAAGTCCAGATATTTATAGAAATGTAAGGAGTAAAAGTAAAAAGTTTCCAACAAAATAAATCCTTCAGTAAAGTACAGATACCTAAAAATGTACTTAAGTAAGTTAAGGAAGTACTTGTACTTAGTTACTTCTAGCTATAACAAACACATCAGTCAGATGGATCGTAGCCTGTGTCTGCGCTCTACAATAGTTTGTTGATGTGGCATCACGTTGTTGTAGCAACTGAATAACTCACTGCAATGAAATATATTTTTTAAATTGAATGACCATAATACAAGTGAGTGAAGTATAGTGAACATTGCATTTGTACTGTTTTGAAACCATAATTTAACAGTTTTTCTGATGTTTTCACAATATTAAAAAAACAGCAGATGTTGCAAATGCAGCTTAATTTTTATAAACCCACCCAGTGCCGTTTTTCTGTCCCAGATGAAAATAAAAGTTGCCCAATTAGGTGGAAACCTGCCCAATGTGGGAATGTGGGAATTTGAATTTAGAACAGTGAGTGTGTTAGTGAGTTTCCTCTAAATGAACCAAAAAGCAGCTGTGCCCCCCACCTGCCCCCCAACCCAACTTTATCCGTTTCATTTATTATTTCTTAAACATATATATATATATATATATATATATATATATATATATATATATATATATATATATATATATATATATATATATATATATATATATATGCTAAAAACTGAACAAAATAGGCAAAAAAATAGAAAAAAGTAAAAAAGACACATCATAGATGCTCCTTACAAATGAAATATCAACATGATTAGAAACTTAGTAAATACATACTAAAATACTGATTTTAAAAGTGCATGGAGTAAGCTAAAGTTACTTTAAAAGCAGATAGATAGATAAATAGATAATAATTATTTTACATCAAAAGAGAAACATCATCACTGCCCATTAGTTGCACATTCCACATTTAAAGTGTTTTTTTAACAGACAGATTAGTCTATTAATCATTAATCAATCAAATGAATCCAGATGTTGCCTCCAAAATAGATCTTTAAATTTGAACTGAAGCTTTCTGTCGCTGACAAACACCATACACTGGACTTTACAATGATTCCCTGAACGCACCATTTGCGTCACAAGTAAAGGACTACAATCATGGCGTCACAAAACCACCAGGATTCCTTCAACTACAACGGAAAATGCAATATCCTTCACGCATGCGCATATGGCCTTCTCAGTCACCTAATATGACATGTTAATTATGCATGGATGAGATACAAGCACGAGCTGATATTTAGTGCCGCGTTTGTGCGCGTGCGGAGACATTCAATGTCACGTTATCGCTCGTGATGATAAGGACGCAGACCTTCTGAACGTCCTGTTTTTACGCACACGCGACCCCCGCAGCGTGTCCACACACCGCTGTCAATCATTTTTCCATCCCGCCCTTCACAGGACGTGAGGCTGACACAGCGCGAGCGCGACCCCAGCTGGGCGGGAAGGGAAGCACACAAACAAACACAGGCTGCAGATGACCTCTAACCTCTGACGAAGGACGAACTAGACACACACACACACACTCGTTTATGTGTCTCATGAGGACTAAGTTTGTAATCAAGTAGCCATTGGGGAGTGTAAACATCCTGTTATTTAATATAAAATAAATTAAATACATAGAATAAGAATACTACTAATGAATTAGAAACCTAAATGAAATTTAAAAATTAATGAACATCAATAAATAAAAAATATTTTAAGAATGTAAATAAATACATACAAATAAATAAAGCAAATAATAATATTTGTAAAAAATAAACAAATATTTTCTCCCCTAAAAATTTAAGAAGAAAAAAAGTAAACTAATCTTCAAACCTTTGAAAAATACATGTTTCACTTTACATGTTTCCCTCATGCTTTATGGGGACTTCCTGAAAAAAAATAATGTATTTATAGGGGCACATCATTTCTATTTTACTGGTGTGGTCCTTTATTTATATTTCACCCTTGTGGGGACCTGACTTTTGGTCCTCATAGTGTCAGAGGTCCCCATGATGTGACTGTAAACATATCAATGTCCCCATAAAGACAGGAATACACACACACAACCAAATTTGTACCGATCACTAGCATGTAAAGCCCCCACCCAAAAATTTACACTACAGTACTGTACAGTACAGTAGAGTACAGTGCTGTACAGTACAGTAGAGTACACTACTGTACTGTACAGTACAGTAGAGTACAGTACTGTACAGTACAGTAGAGTACAGTACAGTACAGTACAGTACAGTAGAGTACAGTAGAGTAGAGTACAGTACAGTAGAGTAGAGTAGAGTACAGTACAGTACAGTACAGTAGAGTACAGTACAGTACAGTACAGTACAGTACAGTAGAGTACAGTACAGTAGAGTACAGTACAGTAGAGTACAGTACAGTACAGTACAGTATAGTAGAGTACAGTACAGTAGAGTACAGTAGAGTACAGTACAGTAGAGTACAGTACAGTACAGTACAGTACAGTACAGTACAGTACAGTACAGTACAGTACAGTAGAGTACAGTAGAGTAGAGTACAATACAGTACAGTAGAGTACAGTACAGTACAGAACAGTAGAGTACAGTACAGTACAGTACAGTACAGTACAGAACAGTAGAGTACAGTACAGTACAGTAGAGTACAGTAGAGTACAGTACAGTACAGTAGAGTACAGTACAGTACAGTAGAGTACAGTAGAGTACAGTACAGTACAGTACAGTACAGTACAGTACAGTAGAGTACAGTAGAGTACAGTTGAGTACAGTACAGTACAGTAGAGTACAGTAGAGTACAGTACAGTACAGTACAGTACAGTACAGTAGAGTACAGTACAGTACAGTACAGTAGAGTAGAGTAGAGTACAGTAGAGTACAGTACAGTACAGTAGAGTACAGTAGAGTACAGTAGAGTACAGTACAGTACAGTAGAGTACAGTAGAGTACAGTTGAGTACAGTAGAGTACAGTACAGTACAGTACAGTAGAGTAGAGTACAGTACAGTACAGTAGAGTACAGTAGAGTACAGTACAGTACAGTAGAGTACAGTAGAGTACAGTAGAGTACAGTACAGTAGAGTACAGTAGAGTACAGTAGAGTACAGTACAGTACAGTAGAGTACAGTAGAGTACTTACATGAGGTGTAATGGCAGTGGGTGGTTCTGTGTGAGTTCATGACTCACTTCTCGGGACCCGTTCCCTCTTGTTTGGGTTTGGAGGGATGACGGTGAACGCTTTAAGACTGAAAAACAAAAAAACACTGAACCCTGTGGTTTGCCTCCCAGGAGCATTTATTATAATAATAATAATAATAATAATAATAATAATAATAATAATAATAATAATAATAATAATAATAATAATTATTATTATTATTATTATTATTATTATTATTATTATTATTATTATTATTATTATTATTATTATTTAACTAATTGCACTGATTTTTTTTCTGTGGGCAGTAAATAACAGCTGTGGACCTGAAACAAACATCCAAACACAAAAACAATACTTAAGTAAAAAAATAAAATGAATAAATAAAATTCACAAGTAAAATAAAATACAGTAATAAGTGTCAAACAACTTTTATAGGGTTTTACACCCAGTGTTATTCACATTCAACACTGAAGAGTTAAGGTTCAGAAACAACTTTTCCAGTGTTAAATCTAAACACTACATGTTCAGAAACATATTACTCTACAGTGTTGATTTTTAACTATTTGAAAACACAACATAATTGTATTCTTTCACAGATTCTGTTTGAATGAAAAAAAAACTATAGCAACGGTTTATTTATAAAAATGTATCAGTTTTTCAGTGTTAAACTTATCAGTTTGAGCAGAGGTGGTGGGCGGAGCTTTTCAGAGTCAGTATTTTTAACACTGAAAGGTTTCTTATTGTCATCAGTATGGAATTAACTATGATAGAATCGGTTTATTTTAACACTGACAGTGTAAAACCTCCAGTTATTTTCACCAACACTGGAAGTTGTCTGGTTAAACTTGACTCTGTCCATTGTACTTTGACACTGCATTTTAACACTGACTATATTTATTTACTCATATAATGACGACTGCAGATGAAAATTAACACTGACGTTAACTCCGCCATATTTACATGTTTATTCTGAAATGTATAACGTGCAATGACCTGCCTAAACAAATAAATAAATAAATACACAGTAAAGTATTCAAACAACAAACAGAGTCTAATCTAACCAGATAACTCTTGTCATTTGTTTGTTTAATTCTTATGTGGTTCTTTTGAAATAAAGCTTTACAAATACAAACTAAAATGTTGACGGTTGTTTAATGTCCCATTTCTGTTCCGGTCTCATCCGTGGCTCGTGGCTCTTGGCTCTTGGCTCGTGGCTTGTGGCTCTTGGCTTGTGGCTCTTGGCTCGTGGCTCGTAGCTCGTGGCTCTTTGGCTCGTGGCTCGTGGCTCTTTGGCTCGTGGCTCGTGGCTTGTGGCTCTTTGGCTCTTGGCTCTTGGCTCTTGGCTCGTGGCTCTTTGGCTCGTGGCTTGTGGCTCTTGACTCTTGGCTCGTGGCTCTTGACTCTTGGCTCGTGGCTCTTTGGCTCGTGGCTCTTTGGCTCGTGGCTCTTTGGCTCGTGGCTTGTGGCTCTTGACTCTTGGCTCGTGGCTCTTTGGCTCGTGGCTCTTTGGCTCGTGGCTCTTTGGCTCTTGGCTCTTGGCTCTTTGGCTCGTGGCTCTTGGCTCGTGGCTCTTGGCTCTTGGCTCTTTGGCTCATGGCTCTTTGGCTCGTGGCTCTTGGCTTGTGGCTCTTTGGCTCGTGGCTCGTGGCTCTTGGCTCGTGGCTCTTGGCTCTTTGGCTCGTGGCTTGTGGCTCTTTGGCTCGTGGCTCGTGGCTCTTGGCTCTTGGCTCTTGGCTCTTGGCTCGTGGCTCTTTGGCTCTTTGGCTCGTGGCTCTTGGCTCGTGGCTCTTGGCTCGTGGCTCGTAGCTCGTGGCTCTTTGGCTCATGGCTCGTGGCTCTTTGGCTCGTGGCTTGTGGCTCTTGGCTCGTGGCTCTTGGCTCGTGGCTCTTGGCTCTTGGCTCATGGCTCGTGGCTCTTGGCTCGTGGCTCGTAGCTCGTGGCTCTTTGGCTCATGGCTCGTGGCTCTTTGGCTCGTGGCTTGTGGCTCTTGACTCTTGGCTCGTGGCTCTTTGGCTCGTGGCTCTTTGGCTCGTGGCTCTTTGGCTCGTGGCTCTTTGGCTCGTGGCTTGTGGATCTTGGCTCTTTGGCTCTTGGCTCTTGGCTCTTGGCTCTTTGGCTCGTGGCTCTTGGCTCGTGGCTCGTAGCTCGTGGCTCTTTGGCTCATGGCTCGTGGCTCTTTGGCTCATGGCTCGTGGCTCTGTGGCTCTGTGGCTCGTGGCTCTTTGGCTCTTTGGCTCTTGGCTCGTGGCTCTTGGCTCTTGGCTCTTGGCTCTTGGCTCTTGGCTCGTGGCTCTTTGGCTCGTGGCTCGTGGCTCTTTGGCTCTTTGGCTCTTGGCTCGTGGCTCTTGGCTCGTGGCTCTTGGCTCGTGGCTTGTGGCTCTTTGGCTCTTGGCTCGTGGCTCTTTGGCTTGTGGCTCTTTGGCTCGTGGCTCGTGGCTCTTGGCTCGTGGCTCTTGGCTCTTTGGCTCGTGGCTTGTGGCTCTTTGGCTCTTGGCTCGTGGCTCGTGGCTCTTGGCTCTTGGCTCGTGGCTCGTGGCTCTTTGGCTCTTTGGCTCGTGGCTCGTGGCTCTTTGGCTCATGGCTCGTGGCTCTTTGGCTCGTGGCTCGTGGCTTGTGGCTCGTGGCTCTTGGCTCGTGTATCCTGGCTCTTGGCTCTTGGCTCGTGGCTCTTGGCTCGTGGCTCGTAGCTCGTGGCTCTTTGGCTCATGGCTCGTGGCTCTTTGGCTCGTGGCTTGTGGCTCTTGACTCTTGGCTCGTGGCTCTTTGGCTCGTGGCTCTTTGGCTCGTGGCTCTTTGGCTCGTGGCTTGTGGCTCTTGACTCTTGGCTCGTGGCTCTTTGGCTCGTGGCTCTTTGGCTCGTGGCTCTTTGGCTCGTGGCTCTTTGGCTCGTGGCTCTTTGGCTCGTGGCTTGTGGATCTTGGCTCTTTGGCTCTTGGCTCTTGGCTCTTGGCTCTTTGGCTCGTGGCTCTTGGCTCGTGGCTCGTAGCTCGTGGCTCTTTGGCTCATGGCTCGTGGCTCTTTGGCTCATGGCTCGTGGCTCTGTGGCTCGTGGCTCTTTGGCTCTTTGGCTCTTGGCTCGTGGCTCTTGGCTCTTGGCTCTTGGCTCTTGGCTCGTGGCTCTTTGGCTCGTGGCTCTTTGGCTCTTTGGCTCTTGGCTCGTGGCTCTTGGCTCGTGGCTCTTGGCTCGTGGCTTGTGGCTCTTTGGCTCTTGGCTCGTGGCTCTTTGGCTCGTGGCTTGTGGCTCTTGACTCTTGGCTCGTGGCTCTTGACTCTTGGCTCGTGGCTCTTTGGCTCATGGCTCTTTGGCTCGTGGCTTGTGGCTCGTGGCTCTTTGGCTCTTGGCTCTTTGGCTCGTGGCTTGTGGCTCTTTGGCTCGTGGCTCGTGGCTCTTGGCTCGTGGCTCTTGGCTTGTGGCTCTTTGGCTCGTGGCTCTTGGCTCGTGGCTCTTGGCTCGTGGCTTGTGGCTCTTTGGCTCTTGGCTCGTGGCTCTTGGCTCTTGGCTCTTGGCTCTTGGCTCTTTGGCTCGTGGCTCTTTGGCTCGTGGCTTGTGGCTCTTTGGCTCGTGGCTCTTGGCTCGTGGCTCTTTGGCTCGTGGCTCGTGGCTCTTTGGCTCGTGGCTCTTGGCTCTTTGGCTCGTGGCTCTTTGGCTCGTGGCTCTTGACACATGGACTCGGCTTCTCCTTTGATGCTCCGCGGCTCCTTTCTCGTGTCACCGGTGGTTCGCCTTACCGGTCGGGCTGGTCTCCGGTGCTCCGGTAGTTGGAGTCTCGGACACTCGGGCGCGGCAGAGGAGGACCGGACTCTGGTCCCGTAGGAGGGGGCGGATCCCTGCACCCCGGTGGCCGCCTCCCGTGTCTCCCTCCACGAGCACCGAGTGCAGCTGGACCCACGGCTTTGAGTGGTGCCGGTGGCTCCGGTGCCCGGTCCGTTTGCTGTCTTCACCCGCGGACCGGACACCGGGTGCTGCTGGTCCACTCGACTCCTCGGTGCTTCCGTTGATGGTTTTGGCTTCAGGACTTTAATTGTTGCCAACTTCACTTCATAGTTTTCATTTTATTCCTAAATATTTCCAAATTTTAATCAATGACTTGGTTGCTATGGAACCTGCACCTTAGCAACGCAAACAATGTCAAGCATGAAATGAGACGGTGTCTGACTTCCGTGGACAAGTTTCAGAGTAAATCACACCCACACACCCAACAACAACAACAACAACAACAACAACAATAATAATAATGATTGATAAGACTGTTAGAGCTAAAGGCAAATTTACGAGTGATGAAGAGACAGGAGCCGAAGATGAAGACGAGCCAATAATAAAGACTTACCAGAACCATGTACATTTAGCCCCGCCCCTTTTCCCTGAATAGAAGAGGTTTGCCGGCAGAGACACATTCAGAGTAAATAGAACAAACCAACTGAACTGTGTTCTGCTTTGCTCTTCTCACTATTTTATCTTCAAACATATTCTCTCCTGTCTCGTTTATGTTTGTGTTTTTTCTTATATAGATTAAACCTGATATATTCAAAATAAAATATATGATAAAATATTTAATTTCACTCTGTTTCTACCTACTTAACTTAATAAATAATTTTTTATTCTAATAGTAAATACAGTTCTGCCAGGTGGCACAACCAGTTCTTAATTTCAAACTAAAATGTTTGAGTAGCTGAACATAAAATGAGTAAATGTTCTAAACTTTTGTCAGAATTGTCACAAAAAGAAAGAAATTCATATCTGCGTAGATATTATGGGTGAGTTTGAAGTGAGATTTCTTTGCACATTTCAGCTGTGACGTTTTATTTTGAAGGTGAGTTTCCGCTTTGATGCGAACGTTACGGCTGTAACTGACGCAGCCGCAGAGAAGCGTAAATGACGCAGGTCAGTGTCACCATAGACATAGTATGTGTATATATATATATATATATATATACTATGTCTATGAGTGCCACACTTGTGCGCATGTCATGACACTAACAGATAGAATAATGTAGAAGACACAAAGTTAGAACAAAATAAAATAGAGTAGAATAAAATAGAACACAATAGAATAGTTTATTCATTCCACTTTGGGTAAATTTCAGTTACAGTTTGTGAAACAATTGAAAACAATGTGAAAAAGAAGGAAATAATGCAGGAAAGAAAAGAGGAATAATCTGGAATGAGAAATATGAGAATAAAAATAAGAATGAGAGAAAGGAAGGAAACTTTTTTTCTTTTTTTTTCTGTACAACTAAGTAACTGATCTGATCAAACACATTTTCTACATTAACTCACTTTTAAAGGATTTATTTTTAGATACTTTTGATATTTTTCAGATTTTTAAATAAACATTATTTCATCCATGAAAAAAAAAAATCAGTTTGACTTTTTACTTTATTTCAATTCAGTAGTTGTACTTTTTTTTTTTACTTTTACTTCAGTAAAGGAGTTGAATCTGAGTATTTTTACACACTTGTACTTCTACTGCAGTACAGAATGTCAGTACTTTTACCACATATGTTTATTTCATTATTTTTTTCCCATTTTGTTGTTTGTCCATTTATTTACTATTTTTCTATTGTTGATTTTGGTTAAACTCATAAAGACCAAAATTATTTTTATGTTTATTTAATCATTCTTAATTGATTGATCATTATTTATTAGAATATTATCGTCTAGCTTTTGTGTATTTTTAATATAAATGTTTTTGTTTTGTTTTTCCAGATGCTTCAGTGTTTTAAGGCAGAATAACAAGAACTAATATTCACAGAATGTTTAACCCCGCCCCTATTTTGTTCCAATCTCCAGTTTCTATGACAACGTGTTCTTGAATGACAGACAATAATGTGATTTTGACCTTTCTGCTAAATGCGACCTTGACCTTTGACCTTTTGCAATATTGATAATTTCATTATATGTATATATGTGTCAGTGTGTGTAATATTATGATAATATATCCAGTATTGATTAAATTATAGTGTGATATGTCTATGTTTGACACAGTGTTACATAAGTTAATTTGGACACATGTCACCTTTGACCTCCAGAGATCTGAAAAACTATTGGTTGTAGGTGATAACACCGATTATTAGAATTGTATAAATCTTCATTCTGCATCGTTTGGTACCAATCTGAAAGTTCTGTGACCCTCTGTTCTGGAGTTAGAACCATAATGTGATTTTGACCTTTTAGTTAATTGTGACCTTGACCTTTGACCTCTACTCAAATGGATCATTGCATCACAAAATGGAGGTGAGATTAGGCATTCTCTGAATACTTCTTTGTCATTTTTTTTTTCATTTTACTGATTATCTGTTAGTTTGGTTCAGTTTGAAACTATTATTATCTTTATCCCTTTATTACAGGAGGGTCAAAGGTCATGTTAGTTCCACATTCATGCCAATATGATCTTAAAACAACCAGACCAGTCAAATAATAACAGTGAAAAGAGTCACATGACATTCTGATTACGTTTACATCTATAATGTCTCCCTTAAATTGTGAAGAACATCAATAAGTGGACAAGTGTTCAGAAAAACCAGAGACATTTAGGGTCAGGGTTAAACCAACCATTTTCTGCCTCAGTTTTATCTACTGCACATGTGCAGAACAACTGACATTTACATTAGAAATACACTAAACATTTGGTAACAGAATATTTGTAAAATGACACTACTCTTCACATATTTCAGCTGCTTCATATTTATTCAGGTTTTTGTAAAAGGATGGTTTATTAATATAAACATTTTTTACATTAAAATCTGCAGTTGTTATTATTTATATAGAATTATGACCCAATATAGATCCAATTATTCTGCATGTAGAACATGAATTAAAGCCATTTTTATTTCAATATCTTCATGTTTATTGATCCTATTGGCCAGATTGGACCCTTTGGTGGACCGGATTTAGCCCCCAGGCCTCATGTTTAACAGCTGTGCTGTAGGGTTCAGAGTTCAAACACATCTCAGAGAAAAAACAAAACAAATGGTGCTAGACACAATAAACCCTGCGCTCCTTGTGAAACATTTACCTCATTTTTCTTATCTCTTATCATTGTAAAAACATTTTTTGGTGTCTGTGACTTTGACCTTTGACATGTTCTGAAAAGATGGTTTAGTTTCAATATTCAGAAAAAATGTTTTGTTTTTTACTGTGATTTAACTGTGTTTAGTTGATGGATCTGATATAAGGTGTTCAAAACTCTAACTAAAGGAACCAAATTATAATAGTATCATTTATTTCTACATCACTTTCATTTATTTGAACTAAGTTAAGTTATTATTTTGTAAATATTTATTAGTTTTTGTTGATTTTGGTCCTTATTTTGTTTTATATTTCTTCATGTAATACATTTTAGTATTTTTATTCACTTTTCTGCCATTTGTGTCTTATTTTGTTCATGTTACTTATTATATTCTTGGTTTATTCTACATTTTTTCCTGTTATTGTCCATTTTGTTACTTATTTTATAAATTTTTGACTGGAACTGTTAAAGTCTCAGGAGTTATTTATAGATAATTATGTTATTTATAGATAATTATGTTATTTATAGATAATTATGATCAGACTTTACTGCTCTGGTCCACTTGAGATCCAATTATTCTGTATATAGAACCTGAATTAAAGCAATTTTTATTTCAATATCTTCATTGTTATTGATCCTATGGGCCAGATTGGACCCTTTGGTGGACCGGATTTAGCCCCTGGGCCTTATGTTTGACAGCTGTGCCTTATGATGTTTCATTTATTGGTTTTATCACGGAGCAGAACAGTGAAGGGAACTGAGCTCAGGTGTCATTGTGTGTTCTAGAACCGTCTGTTGGTGTTTATTATCTGGGTCAGACCACTCCGGTTCGGCCCCGGTGTCCTGGTGGGTCCGGCTGCGTCCTGTCGGTCCTCCCGGGCTGTGAGTGGTGCTGTCTCGCCCGTGTCGCGCTGCAAAAACCGCCTTCCATTGCACTTTTCCACAGCGGAGGGACCAGGCCCGTCCAAGCCGCAGTTCGGTGGCCCCTCTCCGGGCTCTTTCCGCCTTTCGGACCCGCTGGTGGGACGACGCAGGCGGCGGCGGCGACGACAGCGGACGCGGCAGCCCCGGACGCGACCCCCTCATGCGTCTGCGCGCGCGTGGATTTTAGCTCCGGGACATGATGAAACCCTAAACAAAGTGCGACACACTCGCACGCAGACGGACGCGCACATCTGTGGAACGGGCCCGCGGTGCGGTGCGGTAGCGCGGTAGCGGCGCGGCTCCACGCGGTGGCGGCTCCGGGCGGATCGGATCGGGCTTTCATCGCCTGCGGGAGGTGACGCGGCTCTTCTGCTCAGCTTCTGCGCTGTCAGACGAGGAAGTGAGGCTTCATACACGCCCATCTGAGCCCGGAGCCGCTCAGCAGTCCTCCACCGGACTCCCCTCAACATGCGGCCGCTGGCGGACGCACCACAGCGGGACTAAGCTGCAGGACGACGCCGCATCCAGGAGGTAAGTGTCCGCGGGAAAAGTGTCGGTGACAGCCTCCAGGAGTGTCGGTACCGTGACACTTCCACTGTGGAGGCCTGGTCCAGCTACTCTCTGTTCTGTTGATGATGGTCCGTGGCCTAAAACTGTCACCGCGTAGAGCCCGGAAGGAGCGGAGGTTCTGGTTCCAGGATCCAGGCCAGATGTCAGCATCTGAAGCCCGCGGTGCGTGGACCCGCACCTGCCCGCGTGGACCCGCACCTGCCCGCGTGGAAACGCACGACGATGTAGCTGAATATGAAGCAAAACCTCCAGGGTTAAGATCCGGGTCCACGTAGGTCTGGTGGGTACGCTTTACCACCAGGTCCAGCAGGTCCAGCAGGTCCAGTACCAGGTCCAGTACCAGGTCCAGCAGGTCCAGTACCAGGTCCAGTACCAGGTCCAAACTGTCATGGATAATAAATAAGTAATAATAATAATGATAATATAATAGTCATAAAATAATAATAAATCAATCAATCAATAATTAAATAAATAAATGCTAAAGAGCAGAAACTGTTTGTTTACAATAAAAGAGTGTAAACATTGGTAAACTTTATATCAAACTGAATCACTGTGGAAAAACTGGTTTGGTTTTAGTTTTTAACATCATTTTGTCATGAAAAATGCATTTCCTGGTGTATTTTATTAAAAGCTAAAAATGTCACAATATGCAGAGTTTCCTGCATAAAACATAATCAGTCTGTTGGTAAAGTTACTACTGTACAATGACATGTTTTTATTACATTATAAAAACGAAAAGTTAAAATGATAAATGTTCTGCATTTATACAATTATTTAAAACAATGACTTCAAAGCACTTTACATTAGCCTGAAATTCACCCATTCACACACTTTACATTAGCCTCACATACACTCATTCACACTCTTTACATTAGCCTGAAATTCACCCATTCACACTCTTTACATTAGCCTCAAATTCACCCATTCACACACTTTACATTAGCCTCACATTCACCCCTTCACACACTTTACATTAGCCTCACATTCACCCCTTCACACACTTTACATTAGCCTCACATACACCCATTCACACTCTTTACATTAGCCTCAAATTCACCCGTTCACACACTTTACATTAGCCTGAAATTCACCCATTCACACACTTTACATTAGACTCACATTCACCCATTCACACACTTTACATTAGCCTCACATACACCCATTCACACTCTTTACATTAGCCTCAAATTCACCCGTTCACACACTTTACATTAGCCTCACATTCACCCCTTCACACACTTTACATTAGCCTCACATTCACCCATTCACACTCTTTGCATTAGCCTCAAATTCACCCATTCACACTCTTTACCTTAGCCTCAAATTCACCCGTTCACACACTTTACATTAGCCTCACATTCACCCATTCACACACTTTACATTAGCCTCACATTCACCCATTCACACACTTTACATTAGCCTCACATTCACCCATTCACACACTTTACATAAGCCTCCCATTCACACACTTTACATTAGACTCAAATTCACCCGTTCACACACTTTACATTAGCCTCACATTCACACACTTTACATTAGCCTCACATTCACCCATTCACACACTTTACATTAGCCTCACATTCACACACTTTACATTAGCCTCACATTCACCCATTCACACACTTTACATTAGTCTCACATTCACCCATTCACACACTTTACATTAGCCTCACATTCACCCATTCACACACACACACACACACACATTATCTCTCTTAACCAATGTCTGGTCACTTTAACCCTCATGGGGTCCTCTGTACCAGGCCCACAGGCTGTGACCTACAATCGGGTCTTAAAGACCCAGATTCCAAAGTTCAGTTCCACATACTCACCCCCCCCCCCCCCCCAGGACATTGGACTGTTTTCAGTAGTAATCAATAGTACCATACAGTACGTATGAAAAGGCACATTTGTGGGTCACTTTGACCCGGAGGACCACACAAGGGTTAACTTTTTTTTTAATGAAGCAAAAAAAAAAAAAACATATTGAACTGAGCAAATTTCTTTAATTAAACAAAAAATCCTGAATTAACCAAAACATATTTAATTAAGCAACAAATAAATACATAAATTAATTTATTTAATTAAGCAATCCCCCCCCCAAAAAAAATGTCAGTCTGAACGAGCCTAAAAATGTTAAATATTCCCTTTGCTAATAATGTTATAAATATGTTAAATACACAACAACAACATGTATAAATATTTATGAACATGTTGTTTACCAACCTCATCATAAACAAACCTTTAATAAATAAAAGTCAACATCAGAACGTTTGTCAACAAACAAACTGTTTATATCTGTGGATACATCAGCTGTTTATTTTACGCAGATAAAATATTTGTTTGGATTACATTGTGTAGTTAGTAAAGAAAAACCAGTTTGACTGGTGGGTACGTGTCGGTGGATGTTTGACATGATGAGATGTTTAATCCTGATGTTTTTGAAAAAAATAAACCTGAGAAACAGATGATTCAATTCAATTCAATTTTATTTATAAAGCCCTAAATCACAACAAAGTTGTCTCAGAGGGCTTTACAAAAACACAATCAACTACAGAAATACATGAAAAGTCCCAGGCATCCCCTGTCCTTAGACCCTCCCCCTGTCCTTAGACCCTCCCCCTGTCCTTAGACCCTCCTTCTGTCCTTAGACCCTCCTTCTCGGCAACAAAAAACTTCCAAACCCAGTGAGAAAAAGAAGAAATATTGAGAACCACATTGAAGGACAGATCCACTCCCATGGACGGACAGACTATAGATGAAGGGGGGGGGGGGGGGCTGGTCCAGACAGGCAGGGGAGGTCTGGACCCCCAGGGGAGTGGTGGCATTCTGAGAACGAAGGGTTCTATTGGGTTGGTACGGAACCAGATCATCTTTAAGATAAGAGGGGCCCATACCATAAACCCCTGACCTCTGACCCCTAACCCTAACCCATACCATTAATGGTTTTATATGTAAGGAGGAGGATTTTAGATTTAATTCTAAACTCAACTGGAAGCCAGTGAAGGGTTTGGAGCACAGGGGTGATAGGGTTAGGGGTCAGGGTTTGGAGCACAGGGGTGATAGGGTTAGGGGTCAGGGGTCAGGGGTCAGGGTTTGGAGCACAGGGGTGATGTGTTCTCTTCTATTTGATCCTGTTAATAATCTTGCTGCTGCATTTTGAACCAGTTGAAGCTTTTTAGGGAATATTTAGGACACGCTACAAGTAAGGAGTTACAATAATCTAATCGTGATGTAACAAATGCATGAATTAATTTTTCTGCAGTCGTTTTAGACAGAATATTCCTAATTTTGGCTAATGTTGTGCAGGTGAAAGAAGGCTGTTCTACATGTTTGGTTAATGTGCCCTGACCTCTGACCTCTGACCCTTTGAATGAAAGATGTGGATCAAATAAAACTCCTAAATGTTTAACTGTGTCACTGGGTGTTCCACTTAAGTTGTCCAGAGTAACTATGTGGTCAGGTAGGGAGTCTGTGGCATTTTTAGGACCAATTATAATGACTTCAGTTTTTTCAGGGTTCAATAAAAGATAATTGTCACTCATCCAAGTCTTTATGTCTTGGACACATGTACTTAGTTTATCTATTTGTCTGGTCTGATCAGGTTTAATCGATAAATATAGCTGTGTGTCATCTGCATAACAATGAAAATTAATGCCATGATTTGTAATGATGTTACCTAAAGGGAGCATATATAGTGTAAACAAAATAGGCCCAAGGACTGACCCTTGAGGAACGCCATAATTAACTCTGGAGGACTGCGATGATTGTTGATTAACGTGAACAAATTGTTATGGATTAGATAAATATGATTTAAAGCAGCAGAGGGCTGCTCCTCTAATACCTATATCACATTCTAATCTGTGCACTAAGATACTGTGGTCAATGGTGTCAAAGGCTGCACTAAGGTCTAATAACACCAGGACCCATATTAATCCGATGTCAGCGGTTAATAATAAGTCATTAGTAACTTTAACTAACGCTGTTTCAGTGCTATGATGGGCACGAAAGCCAGACTGAAACTGTTCAAATAAACTATTATCCTGCAGGAATTGGCACAGCTGTTTAACTATTACTCTTTCTAGAACTTTTCAGAGGAAGGGCAGATTAGATATAGACCTAGAATTGGCTAGAATGTCAGGATCTAAGGTAGGTTTTTATCCAGTAATTAATGAAGTGTTAATTATATTTAGGACAGTGTTAATAATTAGGGGCAGAATCTGTTTAAAGAGTTTAGTTGTAATTGGATCTAAGAGGCAGGTGATGATTTGGAAGACATGATAATAGGTATGACATCAGTTTGGTCTACAGTGGTGAAATTATTTAGTGTTACAGAGGGATTTATAAAAAGGCCTAGGTTTGAAACCACTGCTTTTTCTGATCTAATATTTGGGAGAAATGTGTCTATTTTGTCTCTAATAGTTGATATTTTATTGTTAAAGAACTGCAGGAAATCATCAGAATGGAGCGTGGATGGAATAACTGGTTCCACGGAGGTGTGTCTGTTTGTCAGTTTGGCTACAGTACTGAACAGGAATCTAGGGTTATTCTTGTTTTCTTCTATTATGGATGAGTAATATCTAGTTTTGGCTGTACTCAAAGCTTGATTATACTTTATTAAGATATTTTTCCAGGCATTGAAAGAATCTTCTAAGTTGGATCGCCTCCATTGCCTCTAATTTACGTGTTGTTTGTTTAATGGAGCGAGTGTCAGCGTTGTACCATGGGGAGGTTCATCTAACCTTAGTAGTTTTTAACTTGAGGGGGGCAACTATATCTAACGTAGTTTGTAGTGTGAGCATGGTACTATCGACTAACTCATCACTTATACTGGGACTAAATGTGTCCTTTACATAATCACATGACATAGACACAAATAGTGACTGAATTAACTCTTTGTACTTTGAGACAGCACGGTCACATAGTATCCTTTTCATTTGTGTTTTAATCACTGAGGTAGAAATATCCTCAAGCATAAACTGAAAGCTCATTAAAAAGTCATCTGAGAGTATGGGATTATGGGTAAAAACAACCAGGTCACTCATTTCAACAGCAAGTGTTCAGATCAGATGGAGGGTGTGTCTGTGAATGTGGGTTGGTTTATGAACATTTTGGATAAAGCCTAATCCGTCTAGTAGGTCACTAAATGCATTACTAAGAGAGTCAGTGTTGTTATCAACATGTATGTTCAAATCACCAACTATTCTAATCCTATCCCAGTTCAACACTACACTGGATAGAAAGTCAGAGACTGATGAGATCCAAACTGTGAATAAGGACCAGGAGGGACATAAACTAGGACAAAAAGGACTGGTTTTTGGTTTCTGCAGTTGGGGAAAGTAATGGATAAAAGTAGACTTTCAAAGGAGTGGTAAATGGGATTAATTTTAGGATTAATTTTAGGGCTAAGACCTAAACTGGAGTGAGATATTACTGCCACTCCTCCACCACCACCACTGGTTCTGGCTGTGTGATAGTTCACCTGGATTCATTTAATGGGACATATTCATCCTGCTGAAGCCAGGTTTGAGTCACAGCTAAAATATTAATCTATTGATCACTAATTAGATCATTGATTCATAAAGATTTGGAAGAAATTGACCTAATATTGATCAGTCCACATTGGTTAAAATTGTTAGGTGTTCTTTTAATCTGATTATTACTTCAAACTATTTTTATTAAATTATTTGATCTCACTCCTATAGGTTTAATAATATTAGGTTTATTATTAACTACACAGTGTTTATTATTAACTACACAGTGTTTATTATTAACTACACAGTGTTTATTATTAACTACACAGTGTTTATTATTAACTACACAGTGTTTATTATTAACTACACAGTGTTTATTATTAATTACACAGTGTTTATTATTAACTACACAGTGTTTATTATTAACTACACAGTGTTTATTATTAACTACACAGTGTTTATTATTAACTACACAGTGTTTATTATTAACTACACAGGGGATAGACACAGTCTTTCTATTATTTGCTACATGGTGGGTTTGTGACAGCTCAGAGTGAAGTTGATGCACAGAGAAGTGTTTTTTTGTCAGTTACTGTAGAACCTGTTGTTTTATGTTTTTACCTTCATGTTTTCAGAGGATGTACTAAAAGTAAATAAATAAATATATTATTAAATAATTAAATATGTCAGTAATTCATTAAAAGTGGAATTAAATACATAAATGTGTTATTAATTCATTAAATACCAATTCATTTGAGGTAAAAAAAAAAAACAACAATAACAACATATTATTAGACTAATAAATTAATTATTTCCTCATCCTTATGTTGCAGTGGATCATTAATTTATTTTATCTGTCAAACTCATCCATCCAAGTCAGTGGGCGGGGCTAAGGTGAATCTAGTCCAATCCACTCCAGTGGGAGTGTCTAGATTTTTAGTAATTTTCAATAAACTTTATTTTCCTATAGCATCCAAACAAACATAGAGGTTAAAGGCCAGCCAGTGTATGGGAATGTGTTCATAAGCTCTGCATCAACCCTTTATCTGGAACCGACTATTTATTTCTTGCTGAGAAGGAGGGTCTAAGAACAGTGGGAGGAGCCAAGGAAAGGGGGAGGAGCTAAGGACAGGGGAGGGTCTGGAAAGCCCTGTGAGACCACATAGTTTTGTTTTGTTGCTCGAAACGTAAAATTGAATTGAATGCATTTGAATGGACTAGATGTGCAGAGGAACCAATCAGCTGTTAAGACCCGCCCACAGAGGAACCAATCAGCTGTTAAGACCCGCCCACAGAGGAACCAATCAGCTGTTAAGACCCGCCCACAGAGGAACCAATCAGCTGTTAAGACCCGCCCACAGAAGAACCAATCAGCTGTTCAGAACTTTTTGGGACAAATTGACGCCAAGTTTAAATAAAAGCAGAGTTTATACAGAGATTCTTCAGTTTAATTTACTACCTTTTTATACTACCAACACAATATTTGTGACCCGCCACCACGAAACCAGGCATAAGTCGCGCTGAGCCGTTCAGAGCTACAGACAAATTTAGGCTGGAAGGCGATTTTTTTATGTGTGTTTACATTTTATCAAAAAACGGTACCTTAACACCTCTATGTTCACTTCCTGTGGTCATTACATTGAAATCCAATCAATAAAGGTGTTTATTGAGTCAATTATTTAAGCGGTGACAAAAGTTCAGGTATTGCTGAGCAAAGACAAAGACGACTTCCACCTCTTTTCGCCGAACAAAACGATCTCCGTTCCGTGGGTAAACACCCAAGTGTTTGGTACGAGGTAAAAGCTTATATTGAATGCTCTGTCCAATGGTGTAAGCCAAATGATTATAATATGTTGCACTTCTTTCCAAACAACCTATCAAAAGAGTCTACAAAATCTTCTTGTTGCTATGCTGGTTCAAGTCAAGCTCCCTGATTGGTCAAACGCACATCACATGGTTGCCAATACGCTCTTCTTACTTCTAACCAAAACAAACCAAGCATGGCTAGTGAGCTCGCCCGCCCACTCAATGTTTCCCCTCAGGATCACGGCAAAATTGTCGATTTACTTTATGATTTCACGAATGACAACGACGAGGACAAAGGCGACTGGGAAGATGATGACAGAAACGATGCTTCAGACCCGGAGTTTGATGATAATAATGACGACGAAAATGACAAAGTGGTAACAGATTCAGTGGAGAAGACCAATGCGATTTTTACTGCCGACGCATCTCCCGATTCCGAGTATGAAGCGGCCAATAACTTCAGGTAAGTCGGGCTTCAACTCAGATGACATCGCAGATGACACTTTCTGTTATTTACTTTTTATGTCTTAAAATCCGATTTTCATCTTATATGTTGTGTATGTGTGTGTGTGTACAATGGAGCTCAAGTGAAACGTCTCAGTGAATGTGTCCGTGAAAGACTACTGACTAGTCAATGGGCTACAATGTTTTCATTACTGCAATTATTATTGTAGCTGGTGTTTGTATTAACTGAAATGGTAGTTTAAACAGAGAAGGCACATTCTCACTGATAAATTACAAGGGCACTGGTGTTCGAATCTGAGTTAGTTAGAAATAATATGATCACAGGGGAAGTTTGAAAGTAATTTTAAAAAGTTGATACCAGTTTGATGCCTGAGTTTTATCTATTGTTCTAGTGGGCCTAATGGTGTTATGTATGTTATAGTGATGAGCCTGGAATTGAAGTTGGTTCGATGGAGAGATATTTAATGAAGACTTAATGTACTAATTTACATTTCAGGTGTTCCTGTAAGTATGGTGAGGGTGGCCCATGTTCAGGTCCTTTCTCTCCTGAAGAGATGATTCGGCGGAGGTTGGAAATGCTGAGCCTTTCTCCCCGTAACCAAATGCTCATTCTCTTGGGCAAGATATCTTGTACAATACATCTTGGAGACAAGACATCTTGCACCAAACGGAAATCCCAAACAGACAGAGAAAGATCTTGGACAACTTACTGGCTTGAGGGACAACAGATCTGCGTTGAGACTTTCCGATTTTTGCACAGGTGAGGAATTATCTATTGCACTTTAACATGATGTACCCCAAAGGTACATTAACAATCTCTGCAATATATATGCCTCCATTTTAAATCGAATAGAAACAATCAAGATGTCTCACTGGCATTAATGTTTCAGTCCCCAAAGACTTCCAATTTTTCAAAACTGAATTCCAATATTTGGGTTAGGGTTAGGACACCTAATTTCAATCATCCTTTTCCCCCTTTGATGCCTAAGATTTGCAAAATATTAATTTAAAATACTTTATCTATTTTCCATTAAAGTAAATATTTGAATTTTTGTTTTTGCTGTGGTAACTTGATACTATTTCTATTATTTTATTACAGTATCAGCAAGGACAGACTTGCAGGGTTACTGAAATGGTAGGAGACGGAAGGACTTGTGCCAAAAGAAAAGCAGACTGGAGGGAGGAAGAACAACATCAGATCCCTTCAGCTGGATGACATCAAGGGAGTAGTGACATTCATTCAGCAGTACGCATCACAAAATGCCCTCGTGCTCCCTGGATGTGTGCCTGGATTCAAACGTGATGACGTACAACTCCTGCCTTCAGCTCACACAGCAACTAAGGTCTACCAGTGCTACACAGATTCTCTTATTGGGACAGGTAATTAACATTTCTTTTAAAATTGTGCCTATCTAACACATTTGTAATCAAATGGGTGTCATAATTGGCTGGTAGTAATTTTTATGACTCATTTTTGCGTTGCAGCTGCTATATTTTATGGCTTTTAAGTTTAATAGCGTGATTTACAATGGGCAATAGATTCTGTTATTCTACTCCAGATGATGGACTATATTGATTTCTATATTTAAATAATTAAGTTAAGTTCATCTGGAAAAGGGAAACACTTATTTGCCTTTGGGTAAGAAAGACGTGTTTTAAAAACTATTTTTCTGTTTATTTATTAATTTTGTTCTTTTACAGAAAGAAGAACTATTGGACCTTCAGGTTTCAGGAGTCTCTGGCGTCAACTTCTGCCCTATATTGTCACCAGCAAACCCATGACAGACCTTTGTTGGCTGTGTCAAAAAAACAACACCCTCATTTACAGAAGTGCGAACCTAAGTGAGGAAGAAAAATCAAAACGTCTGCTGGAACAGGAGGAGCATCTAAGGGTGGTTCATCTAGGACGCTCTCACTACAACAACATGGTCGCAGATGCAACGAGAGCATGTCAAAACAACAACATCAAGGACTTGGGACCAACACCACCCTGCAGCCACCAGATGACTCAACACTACAGCTTCGACTTTGCCCAACAGGTTCACCTCCCGAGTAACCCCTTGCAACCTGGCCCCCTCTACTTCCTTGTCCCTCACAAAGTGGGGTTATTTGGTGTATGCTGTGAGGGCCTTCCCAAGCAGGTCAACTTCCTTGTTGATGAAGCCCACACCATCAGCAAGGGTTCTAACGCGGTGTTGTCATACCTGCACTATTTCTTTGTGCATTATGGGCTGGGTGAGACAAATGTCAACCTCCACTGTGACAACTGTTCTGGACAGAACAAAAATCGCTTTGTGCTGTGGTACTGTGCTTGGAGAGTGGCATTGGGCTTGCACAAGTCCATAACCCTTAACTTCCTTGTTACTGGCCACACCAAGTTCGCCCCCGATTGGTGCTTTGGCCTCCTAAAGCAGGCCTTCAGGCGCCATGCTGTCTCATCCATCACGGAGCTGGAGTCTGTAGTGAATGGAAGTGCTGTCTGCAATCAGGCCCAGGTAGTTGGGAAGGAAGATGGCACTGCCATTGTTCCTTTTGGAGATTGACAGAAGCATCTTCAGCCCTTCTTCAAGCCACTTCCAGGGATAAAGAAGTTCCACAACTTCAGGTTTGAGGCTGACAGTCCAGGCAAAGTGTACATCAGGGAGGCTCCAGACAGCCCAGAGAGGGAAGTGGACCTGTTCTCCACAGGAGTGAGTGAGACCCAGCTACCCCAGACACCACCGAAGAGGATCAACTCCCCTGGACTTGACCTGCAGCGACAGGTGTACCTCTACACCAAAATCAGAGACTTTGTGGCAGATGAGTGGAAGGACGTTGTCTGTCCTCCTCCTGTAGAAGCACCAAGTAGCCGTTGCCATGGCTACCAAAATTAATTATATTTTAAATATGTAAATATGTGATAAGTATGTGCATTAAGTTGTAAGGCATGTTAAGGCATGACATGAAGTTTTACAGCATGTGGCCTATTATTATTGTAAAACTATTTATTCCACGTAGGTAATTTCCCATGAATTTAATTTTTTTAAAAATCAAAAAAAAAAATCAAAAAAGTAAGTCTCTGATTTAATATGTTGACGTTCTTTGACTTAAATAAAACTTCTGTGACATGTCCATCAGAGTGTCCTTTAACATCTGTGAATAATTTGTGTCAATCGGATAAAAATTATTATGCGTTGCTAAGGACTTCCTACCCCAAAACAGTCCAAAACTTTAACGGACAATATCTAAAAATATGCAAATTGTAAAATATGTCCAAATGTGGATATTAAAATGACCATAACTTTGGTTCTACTTGTGATAGAAACATCATTTTTTCACCATCTTAAACCTTAGTTTCCACTCTACCAAGATACACACATAACTCTGTTTGGATTTACACACACTTATGTCTGGTTTACTGGTGGTGGGTCACATTTATACTACCTACACAATATTTATATTACCGACACAATATTTATACTACCAACACAATATTTATACTACCAACACAATATTTATACTACCAACACAATATTTATACTACCAACACAATATTTTTACAGAAACAGAAAGAGTTTTATTGCCATTGTTCGTATAGTACACATGTAGTATACAACTAGGAATTTATCTCGGTGTAACGCTGCAACATTCAACATATAGTATATCAATAAAAAAAAAAAAATATATATATATATATATATATATATATATATATATATATATAGTATAAAAATATAATAAAAATGCTAAGCATGCACCAAGATAGAATAAGATAAAAAAAAAAATGTAGTAAAATATGTAATGTGCAAGTCAGTGCAAAGGAGACATTGGTCATGTGTCCAGTGCTGCTTTACTTAGTGCTGGGGAGTCTGATTAAGTCCCTTGGTGTTCAGCAGTCTGGTGGCCGAGGGGAGGAAACTGTTCATGAAACGGGAGGTTTTGGTCCGAATGGACCGTAGTTTCCTGCCTGAGGGGAGGGGGGAAAAGAGGGCGTGTCCAGGGTGAGAGGGATCGGCCATGATCCGTCCTGCACGCCTCCTGGTCCTCGAGGTGTAAAGGTCTTTGATGGATGGTAGTCCGCAGCCAATCACCTTCTCAGTGGCGCGCACAACTCGCTGCAGCCTCAGCCTGTCCCTGGTGGTGGTTCCACGGTACCACACGGTGATGGAGGTGGTAAGGATGGACTCGATGATGGCCGTGTAAAACTGCACCAACATCTTAGAGGGCAGCTTGAGCTTTCTCAGCTGCCGCAGGAAGAACATCCTCTGCTGGGCCTTCTGGATGAGGGAGCTGATTTTCGTCTCCCATTTAAGGTCCTGAGTGATGGTGGTGCCATCACAGTGGTGATGGGGGAATCTGTAAGGGCAAGGGGGGGCAAAGGGGCTTTGCCTTTCCTGAAGTCCACAATCATCTCCACAGTCTTCTGAGCGTTCAGCTGCAGGTTGTTGTGGCTGCACCAGGACACCAGCCGGGGCACCTCTCTTCTATAAGCAGACTCATCGCCATTCGAGATGAACCCGATGAGGGTGGTGTCGTCTGCAAACTTGATAAGCTTGACAGACTGGTGGCTTGATGTGCAGCAGTTTGTGTACAGGGAGAAGAGCAATGGGGAAAGTACGCAGCCCTGGGGGAATCCGGTGCTGATGCTGACAGAGTCAGAGACAGTCTTTCCCAGCCGCACATCCTGCCTCCGATCTGTCAGGAAGTCAGTGATCCACCTGCAGAGGGAGTCAGGCACACTGAGCTGGAACAGCTTATCCTGTAGCAGATCAGGGCGGATGGTGTTAAACGCAGAGCTGAAGTCTACAAACAGGATCCTAGCATAGGTTCCCGGGGAGTCCAGGTGCTGCAGGATGGAGTGGAGGGCCAGGTTGACCGCGTCATCCACAGATCTGTTGGCTCTGTAAGCAAACTGCAGTGGGTCCAGGAGGGGAGTGGTGATGGACTTGAGGTGAGGCAGGATCAGGTGCTCAAAGGACTTCATGACTACGGAGGTGAGCGCCACAGGTCTGTAGTCATTAAGTCCAGTTATCCGTGGTTTCTTGGGGATGGGAACGATGGTGGAGGTTTTGAAGCAGGCAGGCACATGGCACGACCTCAGGGAGGAGTTAAAGATGCCTGTGAAGACAGGAGTCAACTCCTTCACACAGTGTCTCAGTGTGGCGGGAGACACGC